>CM044101.1:22344904-22376157 GCA_024174645.1 Lemna minuta | reverse complement strand
TTTTCTTAATTTCTCACCAAATTCTCATCTATTATAACAAAATTCTAAGAACTCTCAAATTTTCTAGATTTTGACCTTTACTCACTAATTCAACTAAATTAATCATCAATTTAGTGAGATAAGACTTTATTTGGGACCTTGACAGTGATTTTAGCTCTTCATTTGATTTTGGTTCTTGACCTGATTTGGGCTATGTTCTAAACTCATTTGACTCCTACATTGATGACTTGACTAGTCAACTAAAGTTTTAGTTAATTTCAGTAGACAACTATGTGATTGTATTGTATTAATGCCTTGCACATTGTCTTAGTTCTTGACTTCCAATGAACTATACATGGAAAAATTTGGATCCGAATGAAACGAGTTTGACTTGTAATTTTGTCTGTTCAAATTAAGACAAATAAATGGCTCGTGATTTGCCCTATAGTCATTCTCTTAATCTCTGAGATGCTAGTGCATCCCTTCGAAAATTGATCGGGTGTTAATCAGAAAACTTCATAGTAATCATTTCCATGTTTATAATACTAAATTTTTTTTACTCAAAGAAGTGAATTAAAATTTAGAGCAAAGCATACTAAATTATAGGGAAGAAATATGATAAAGGTTTTCTTGTGATCTATGTAAAATATTATAATAGAGTTATTGGCAGTTATATATAAATATATATTAGAAAACTCAATGAAATATTTGACAAAAGAATTAAAAATATCTATTTAAATTCCAATTGAGATCTGTGGAGAGATATCAAATCTATAGAAAATAATAATTGAATGAGATTTTTTAGTAAGAATGATAGTAATCGGAGGTTAAATATTATTTCTATATGGATTCAAAAAAACAAATAATTTAGATAATTAAGAGGGTGAAATTATTGTAGATATGTAATAGAAAAAAGGAAGGTTAATGCCTCTTTTTGCAAGAGAGGATAATAGAATAGAGATTTGATGTGGGATAGGCCCATTAATAGGTTGACCCTAGTGGTCTATAACTTAAGGCATTGTGGGCCATACTCTAAGGTCTATGAAGATAATCTATCAATAAAAAATCTAATCAAAATCATAAATGAAAATTGGCTTCAAACTCAGTGGTAATGAATTGAATTAGATAATAAATTTGGTCATGAAGAATGAAAATTGGTTAAGAATAAGACAAAAAAGTAAAGAAAAATTGAAGAAAGCCACACGACTTCAAGAATATTCATGACTAATTGGTTTTCTTGAACAACTAAATAGAACATGTATTTTTGCTACTATCAATAACATATATTTTTTTCAATTAAAGGATGAAGCAGATACCTTGCTAACATTATGTTTATTTCCATCATTATTAACCAAGTCTAGTGAATTACTATCATGAAGTTATTGCATAGTAACATCAATTTCCATTATTTTCATATTGGCTCCAATTTTACACTCATTTGCCCATTTTTGCATAAATTAGTGTTAAAATTGTGAAATTTACACCTTGGAACTTTTTCAAGCTCGAAGTACCTTGAACTAATCATATTTCTTGAGTGTACATCATTATATGGCTTGAAGGAAAGAAATTTTGAAGAATGAGGAAAAGACGACGATCATAAAAAAAAAATTTTGAAATCAAACTGCTACCTTTGGAGTGGTTTATAATTTATATCATTTATATCTTTTTAAGGTGAAAATGAGAAAGGAAAGAAGGCTACAACTAGAATAGCTTGGGAAACAAAATGACTAGGCATCGATGTATTGAGTCAGGTTGTCTCAAGGGATGCCTGTGAAATAGCCACATGGAGACCATGTGGGATTAGTTGAGAGGTACTTGATCCACGATATGCAAGATTCAAATCTGTAACCCAACATAAACTTGTGATTCACATATTCTACATTTAAGTTTGTTTATCATGTAAAACTAAAGGGTGTGCTTTGTGAATGGAACGTATGAAATTCCGGATTGTCTGATAAAATGTAATTTATATTTGAATTTAAATTATTATTAATGCAAATTAAGGTATTGATTGTATCCATTTGTATGCATGTTATCATTGTTTAAGTGCATATCTACCATTATATGTAATTTTATGCTATGATCTAAAAATATGCATAATTATGCATCATTATGATCTAAAAATAGCATTTTGGGATAATTATACATGATTCTAAGAATATAGTTGTATTCCCATTTTGTATTTGATATCATAATTGCATTTTCATGATTTAATGACACGAGAACATATTTTTATTTACACTGATGTATTTTTTTAAATTTATATTATAATATGAATGAGTGTATTTTTTTAAATTAAAATTTATTCTCTTGTTATTTTAATATTTTGAAATTTTTTGAATTTATTTAATTCTATTTTTTATTTTAAAAACATTTAAAAAGAGTAAAAGAATTTTCAAACCATGCGCTGAGGTGGCAGAGCGTCGCCACTTGGCGACACGTGTACGTGTGTGTGCGGGACACGTATATGTTGTGTGCGTGATAGGTGTGACATATGTGCACATGTGTGCGTGACACGTGTGCGTATACGCGCGTGTGCGTGTGCATGTCCAGGTGTGCATGAGTGATTAATTAATGGGTTAGAGCATCCGTTATGGATTTAAGCTAACCCATTATTCTCTCCTACCTTATATACACGATAAAATCTTATAAATTATTCCGTGTGGGACTATTTTATTTCATTATGCTTGCAAGTGACGTTGCGCATTGTGAGACATCCGATCACGGGATTAATTCACATGCGTTGGATGTCACTTACAAGGGGTACGTGGCAACATCCTATTAGACGATGACTCGATCAAACGACGTCTAATCTGAGCCGTTCATCTTGGAGTTATAACGGTTGAGATTATATGCACCCAATGGACACGTGGATTCATCGCAATCATTCGATGAAGATGGAATGGACAAAATCAAGTGACGTCTTTTCTTCACGCGCGACCTGGAGAAATCTGCATGCTTCATCTCAAATCGGACGGACGCTACTTAATGATGTCAACTCGTCAAATGGCATTTAATCTCACCCGTTGATCAGATCGAATCGACGCATCCGACAGTTACGCCCAATTTTGCCTATAAATTGAAATGGTCATCTAAAACACATGGTGAAGAGTCAAAACGAATACCCAACTCAAAAATTTTAAGATTAAATCACAAATTGATGGGTATAGTGATGAATAAAGGTCGAATCCATAAGGAATTAGGGTAATTTCTAAAGATCTTTTTGAATTTGATCAAACCGCGCAATGAAATGTGGATAGAAATTAGGCAATTTGATATTTTTAGAAAGAAGACTCAAAGACAAATTCACGTAATAAAAAATCACTGAATTTCAATCAAGATTCACGGAGAAATTATCGAATAATTAGGAGAGAAATTTTCAAAAAATAAAATCACGAAAAGCCAAAAATGAAATTGAAATTGACTCAAATTACAATTCAAAAATGAAATCTAAAACTATACAAAGGAAGATTAGGATGAAACACGATCCCTAACCCAAGATTGCCCTAGAATTGGTCCAATTAGTCGCGGGATCAAGGCTTTTCATTCAAAATTCAGAAAAACGTGATTGTTGATGTTCAGTCATCAATTTCTTCCTCTTCTCTAAATAAAATCTCACTCTCAAGTACTTGGTGGACACGGAAATGAGTTTAGAAGTGATTGGAAGCAAGAGATTTGGGGGATTTGGTGTCGAAAGTGCTCAATTTACTCAAATTGTCCTAGAATGCTTTACAATGTCGAAGAGCATCTCAATTTATAGGACAAATTGGGAGTAACTTTCCGATCAACATTTAATCTCCGATCAACAGCTCTGATGAAACGTACGGATGCAAATCGTTACGATTAAGTTGTGGCCTTTGGAACGCAGATGGACCGTCGACATCATGCCACGTCGCGCGCATTATAAATAATGCATCAAACGCCCATTGTTGGATCTTGATCAGATGCTCAAGTGCGTTTTTCTCATTTTTAATCTCAACCGTTATAACTAATATGAAATCATTCTAAAATGACTTGCCGACCAATCAGATTACGCAATGTACCCCCGGCCTTAAGTGATGATCGACGATCGCGATTTAATCTCACCATCGGACGCTCCACGTGCTGCCATGTCACCTTCCACCTTGATCATTGTTCGTCATTTGATCGGACGCTTCAGAATTTTTCCACGTCGCCTACGCACTTATAAAATCGATTTAAAATTGGAAAAAAAATTTTTAATTTAGAAAAATTTATAAAAAATTCAAAAGAAATCCCTAAAAGTTAGAATATTATAACTTTCAAAATATCACTCCAAATTAATCCAAATTTGTTTCATTTGATAAAAAATTAAATTATCTATCATTCCCAAAAAATCAAATTTAATAAATAACAAGAGAATTAATTTATTTTTCAAAAGTACACTTCTTTATTTTAGAATTTATAACATAGAAAAATGTACGAGTATATATAAAATGATTTCTCTTATTATTTAACCTCAAAAACAAATTATAGTCTCAAGTAAAGATGGTTTATGAAATTATTTATCTTTAATTCATCATAATTAACCATAAATTAATGTATTTTGATATTATAATGATTTGTTCATAGAATGATAGATAAACAGTAAAAAATATGATAACATGCATAGGAATGGAATAATTTATGCCCTAATATGCATAAATACTCATGTATTATCACGTCTAATTAGCATGTTATCAATTATCCACATCAACTTGTAAATTAATTAATCAAGGATCGATTTAATCCAATTGATAGGTTGAGTTGCCTACCCGTTGGTGCCAAGCTACACCCCATACTCAAGGAAATATGGAGTATGTAAGAACTCCCTTATTGAAGCTTTCTGTCATCGATTACTAACAAGATGTTTTGGTGCAGTCGTTGAAATCTCACAAAAATATCTCATTAAAATTTATGAACTCACTTATTTAATATTTTAATCAAGATTTAAAAAGTATACTGGTGAATAAGGGTTGAATCGATAGAGAATTACGAAATTTTTAAGATATTCTTCAAATTCAATCAAATCGGACAAGGAATGGATATCAGAAATTAGGGATTTTAGTATATTTGGAAAAAAAACTCCAAGAAAAATCCACGAAATAAAAAATTATGTAATTTAGATCAGTATTCATGGAGAAGTCAAGGAGCAAAAATTTAGAGAGAAGAATGAATCACAAAAAGAGAGAAAACAAAGAGACATTATAAAATTTGACTAATCTATGATCCAAATTGAAATATAATGACACAAGACTAAAGATTAGGAGGAAGACACAAAATCTAACCTAACATCGAGCTCAAAATGATCCAATTGATTTCCGATCAAAGGCTTTTTCGTTGTGCATTTTCAAAAACAATATATGGCATTCAATGAAATCTCACTTTCAACCACTCCATGGACGAAGAAATGATCTAGAAGATGAAAGAAAGCAAGATATTCAAACCATCCAAGATGTCTAAACAGTTTGATTACTCAAAATATCCAAGAATACATTTTCTGTTGAAGAGAGAGAGTATAAATAGACAAAATTTGGGTGTGGCTATTGGATTCGGTGTTTCATCTTTGATCAATGGCTCAAATGAAAGGCTAGGATACCAATAATTGTCATTATGTTACATCTATCTAATTAAAAATGGAGAACCCAGATGAAGCCACATCATTGTGTGAAGTTTAATCGTCGTGTAACCTCTGTCGTTTAATCTTTATCGAACACCTGAGATGTCGCGAGGTGTCCATGAAAGTCCATCGGGCCCATTCAATCTTAGCCATTATAACTCCTCATATGAATGGCTGAGATTCAAACATGTTTTTAAAACAGAAATCATCACCCAATAAGAGTGTGCCGTGTAACCCTTTGAGTAAGTGAAAATCGAGGGCTAAGATTAAATCGTATCTTTTTTCTTTGATTGGACGCTTCTCATTTCGCCACATGACCTACGTAAAATAAGAAAAAAGATAGTCCTAAATGACAAAAATAATTGCACAAATCATGTATAAAGTTAAGGCGTGTTTAGTGGATTTAGTATATATCTTAAAAAGGATGATTAACCCACTAATCCCACTCATACGCACACGCACACACACATACGCACACATGTTCACACAAGCACACGTGTGCGCCATGTGACAAGTAATACGTCGCCACGTGACAGCGCGCTATTGCCCCAGCCGTATCATTTGCCACGTTAGAGCACGATATAAAAATTGATGTTTAAATATTTTTAAAGAAAAATAAATCTACCAAAATCCTAAAAAATTAGAAAATTTATGACTTTTCAAATACGACACCAAACTAATCCAAATCTATTTTTTTGGATCAAAAATTAAATAATCTAGTATTCTAAAGAGTCAAATTTAATAAATAACAAGAGAATAAACTTGTATTTCAAAAATACAATCATTTCTCTTAAAAAATAAAAGTAGAAAAATAAATGAGTGTATATATAGAAAAATATTTTTCTCTTATTATTTAACATTAAAACCCAATTATAATCTCAAATATAAATGGGAATAATCTACTCTAAAATTTATTCTTTAATTATACATAATTATACCTAAAATAATACATTTTGATGTTATAACTTTAAAATGCATGAAATGATAGATATGCACAAAGTATGATAACATGCATAAAAATGTAATATTTATTGCCTTAATTTTTATTAATAATCATATACTTACATGTATAAATTACATGTTATCAATTACCATGTATGTATAATCCTTCATCTGCACGAGACTCATGAATGACTTGGGGTATGGTCAATTGTCAAATCCTCATCAATCACTCAAATTAGTACTAATACATGTATAGGAAATCATCGTGAACTCGTCTGATATTTCTTCTACCTTGCCCAAGGATTTCATCGCATCTCATTCCTTGAGTCAATCTCCTCAAATACTAAGGGAGGATGATTCCATCTTGACCACACAATCATCTTTGAGGACTTCATGTAGTATCAAATTTGTAACATTTTAAAGATCTCATGGCTAGATATTTGTGAGTCATAATAAAAGAACGGTCATCCATCTACAAGATGTCTTTGGTATCTCAAGTCAAAGGACCACATACATAATAATGAGATGAATTAATCTGACTGATAATTAGGTGTCATAGATTCACAAATTTATGCAGATTAATTTAGTGAACTCTTTCTCCAAAGAGCACCCATGATCTATCCTTAGTGTCGCAAACCAATGACTACAAGATTAGTTATACTCATCATATGAGTAGATCAAATAGTGTTATTCTTTTGAAAGAGTTTGATGTCCTTCTTGAATATCCCACGAATAAGATTGTTTAGAATATATGTTTAAATACTAATGATCGTTGTATTATGATCTCATAATAATTCACTTAGTCATTGCATATGCTCAGAAAATTCGTTGCAAACATTGGGCAAGAATGATAATGAATAAATTTTGTTTCAATGAACATAAATGAGATATATGAAAGTGTGATGGCTTATAGGTAATATAATATCTATGATGGCTAACTAGAGAAAAGAGAGTATTGATAAGTTCTCACTTTGTGTACAAATCATCATTTTAGGTGAGTTTCTTCCTTTTTATTTTCATTCTTTGTATCACATCCAAGAGGCCTTGTCTGGGCTCTTTAGCAAAGAATCAAAAGAAGGGAATCACTAGATTGAGTTTTTTAATCATGATTCAATAAAAATTGTGTTAGGATATTGTATGATTTTCATAGATTCTATATACATAATGCAGGTGTAAAGGATTCTTTGAAGAGCCATGAATCAAATTTGACTTTCAATGCTAAATTTGGTGGATTAACTCAGTGAAACTATGTACATTTTAACCACCGAGAATGGGCTCCTTATAAGATGGTCTAAGATTGAGTGTGAAACATAAGCTTCTATTATAATAAACCACTAGGCTAGTTAGAGTGTAGCCCATTAGGTTCAATCAATAAGGGAGCCTTAGTCCCACATCTGACATATCCTTTTTATCTTATATTCTCCTCTAGATATAGAGGCATGCACTCCTTCTACAAGATCAATAAATTGTACAACGCTTTACCTATTCACATGGTATCAAAGCTATGAAATCATCCCATGTCTTAACTATGTTGTTTCTGCCATTAGTATGTCGTCATCATGTTCTTTTAATGTCGCTCGTGTCATGTTGTTGTCAGCTTAGTATCATGTCATCACCACTGTTAGATATAGCTCATTGGAAGGTGTTAAATATAACTCATTAGAAGGTGTATTATACTAGCTCTTATAAGAACTACAAAGTTAAGTATGCTTTAGTGAGAGCAATACTAGGATGGGCGACTTCCTGGGTAGTGCTCATATTTTATCTTGCTCAAGGATATTAGTCGCACGTGGGTTATATTTCTATCTTTCTCTCTTTCTTCTCTATAAACATAGGTTTGTAATCTCTTTCTTACTCACTGAATACAATTGGGCTTTACCATTCACATGGGATCAGAGCCTAAATTAAATTCATTTTTTCCTGTCGATGCTCAATTAAAGTCAACGCTGCTCAATTAAAGAAGTCGTCGTCACTGTTCTCCTTATTTTTTTACTAGCAGCCAAAGAGGGCCAAAGGTATCCCCTCTTCCCTCCTCCATTTTTTTTCTACTACCCTTATTGGGCCACCATTGCCACCCTTATTCGTCCGATGCCATAGCCCTTATTAGGCCACCCCCACTACCCTTCTTGGGCTGCTGATGAGACGAGACCGCGAGGTCATTGATTTCACATGGTCTCGTGTTAAAAATAATTCCGAACTTACCAATTTGATGAAAATGTATCGAATTGAAGGTTATAATGGTAAATAAGAGTCGAATCCACAGGGAAATAAGGATTTTCTTGACGTATTCTTTAAAATTGATCAAATTGGATGATGAATTGATGATAGAAATTGCGGAAATTGGTAAATTATGAAAGATAACTTCAAATTGATTCCACGGAATCAAGAATCATCGAACTTGGACTTGATTTCGTGGAGAAATCAAAAATCGAAGTGGAGAGAAAATTTTGGACGAAGAAATCGCGATTTTGATGAAAATTAACCAAACTTAAATACTAAATCCTAATCTAAATTGAAATCAAACTTAAATAAACTAAATCTTAGCAAAAACTTATTGCACAAACCACAATTAGCGATCGGATTACCTTGATTAAACCGATTAATCGACGAAAAAGTCGAAGAACGCCTTCGCAAATTCAAGCTGAGATTCCTACAGATCTACACGATGAAATCTTGATTTCAAGAGCTCTGAAGGTGCGGAATTGGAGGAAGAACAATTTGAGATCAAGAGAAACGAGAGGGAAGGTGTCTAGAAAGCTCAATTAGATTGAATTCCAACTCGGATGCATACAATCGTCGAAGAACAAGTCATTTTATAGTCTATTTAGGCATCACCGTCCGATCGTTTCAATCGACGGTTACGATGGAACGGTCCATCGTGGACCGTTTCAAAAATGTCGTGGCCGTCCGATCTTGATGAAGGGCTCAGATCAATCCGCGCGATTAACGTTTTAAAACACCCTGATTTGTCGTCGTTGGATCGAGATCCAACGATCACGATGCTCCTCGCCAGATCGCATCTCGGCAGTTATAACGCTGACTTTAAAGCATGTGCGTGTTGATGATCACGGTGGTCCGTGAGCGCATCCGATCAAGGTCCGATCTTCCGCGCTTCATCTGATCCGACGCTCCAGGATTGGCCGCGTCACCTGCATCTTAAAAACTGTGTGGGACTTTAGTCCCAGACGGAGAAAATTAAAGGGAATAGAAGCGTTTATAAGCGGCGACATTTTAAAGGGATTGAATACCCTTCCGATATACGGAAGGCTGAACATTATGCATTATATAATATATGAATAATATATGTAAATAAATATTGTGCCGCGTAGGCGCCGCGTGGGCTCACGTGGCTATGGCACTTTGCCCTAAGTGCCACGTCGCATCCACGTGGGTCTTGCGCAGATTAAGCCGGCTTTTTGCCCCATTTTTTAATTCATTTTTATTATTAAAAATTGAAATAAATTCAGAAAAATCAGGAAAAAATCCCTAAAAAATTAGAAAACTCATAACTTTCAAAATATAAGTCCAAATTAATCCAAATTTCTTTTATTTGATCCGAAATTTAATTATCTATCATTCCAAAAGGTAAAAATTGATAAATAATGAGATTTTTAAATTTTATTTCAAAAACACATTTATTTTTAAGGGTTTTAATCTTAAGAAAATATAAATAAATGTTTATAAATCGTTTTCTCTCATTATTTTTACTTTAAAAACATTTATAATCTCAAGTAAAGATGGATTATTAATTATTTGTCTTTTAAATCATCATATTTAACCCTAATTTAAGGTATTTTGAGATTATAATTAGTTTTTCATGGAATGATAGAAAAATACACATAAGTATGATAACATGCATGGAATTGAAATCATTTATACCTTAATATGCATCAAAAATCATGTTTTATTATGCTAATATAGCATGTTATCACATCCCGGCAACGGCGCCATATGACGAGACTAGACCGTGAAGTCGTTGATTTCACACGGTCTCGTGTCAAAAATTATTCCGAACTTACCAATTTGATGAAAATGTATCGAATTGAAGGGTATAATGGTAAATAAGGGTCGAATCCACAAGGAACTAAGGATTTTCTTGACGTATTCTTTAAAATTGATCAAATCGGACAATGAATTGATGTTAGAAATTACGTAAATTGGTAAATGATGAAAGATAACTTCAAATCGATTCCACGGAATCAAGAATCATCGAATTTGGATTTGATTTCGTGGAGAAATCGAAAATCGAAGTGGAGAGAAAATTTCGGACGAAGAAATCGTGATTTCAATGAAAATTAACCAAAATTAACTACTAAATCCTAATCTAAATCGAAATCAAACTTAAATAAACTAAATCTTAGCAAAAGCCGCTTCCACTAACTACGATTAGCGATCGGATTAGCTCAATTCAACCGATTAATTGATAAAAAAGCCGAAGAACGCCTTCGCAAATTCAAGCTGCGATTCCTACAGATCTACACGATGAAATCTTGATATCAAGAGCTCCAGAGGTGCAGAATTGAAGGAAGAACACGTTGAGATCAAGAGAAACAAGAGGGAAGGTGTCTAAATAGCTCAATTAGATTGAATTTCAACTCGGATGCTTACAATCGTCGAAGAACAAGTCATTTTATAGTCTATTTGGGCGTAAGCGTTTGATCGTTTCGATCGACGGTTACGATGGAATGGTCCATCGTGGACCGTTTAAAAAATCTCTTGGCCGTCCGATCTTGATGAAGGGCTCAGATCGATCCGCGCGATTATCGTTTTAAAACGCCTTGATTTGACGTCGTTGGATCGCGATCCAACGATCACGATGCTCCCCGCCAGATCGCATCTCGGCAGTTATAACGCTGACTTTAAAGCATGTGCATTTTGATGATCACGGTGGTCCGCGAGCGCATCTGATCAACGCCCAATATTCCGCGCTTCGTCCGATCCGATGCTCCACGATTGGCCGCGTCACCTGTATCTTGAAAACTGTGTGAGACTTTAGTCCCACACGGAGAAAATTAAAGGGAATAGAAGCGTTTCTAAGCTGTCATGTTTTAAAGGGATTGAATACCCTTCCGATATACGGAAGGCTGAACATTATGCATTATATAATTTATAAATAATATATGTAAATAAATATCGCGCCGCGTAGGCACCGCGTGGGCCTGCGTGGTGCTGCCACGTGGCCCTAGGTGCCACGTCGCATCCACATGGGTCTTGCGCAGATTAAGCCCACTTTTTGCCCCCTTTTTTAATTCATTTTTATTATTAAAAATTGAAATAAATTCAGAAAAATCCGGAAAAAATCCCTAAAAAATTAGAAAACTCATAACTTTTAAAATATAACTCCAAATTAATCCAAATTTCTTTTATTTGATCCCAAATTTAATTATCTATCATTCTAAAAGGTAAAAATTGATAAATAATGAGAGTTTTAAATTTTATTTCAAAAAGATATTTATTTTTAAGGGTTTTAAACTTAAAAAATTATAAATAAGTGTTTATAAATCGTTTTCTCTCATTATTTTTACTTTAAAAACATTTATAATCTCAAGTAAAGATGGTTTATTAATCATTTGTCTTTTAAATCATCATATTTATCCCTAATTTAAGGTATTATGAGATTATAATTAGTTTTTCATGGAATGATAGAAAAATACACATAAGTATGATAACATGCATGAAATTGAAATCATTTATACCTTAATATGCATCAAAAATCGTGTTTTATTATGTTAATATAGCATGTTATCACATCCCCAGAAATCGCACCATATAACAAGACGAGACCGTGAGGTCGTTGATTTCACAGGGTCTCGTGTCAAAAATTATTCCAAACTTACCAATTTAATGAAAATGTATCGAATTGAAGGGTATAATGGTAAATAAGGGTCGAATCCACAGGGAACTAAGGATTTTCTTGACGTATTCTTTAAAATTGATCAAATCGGACAATGAATTGATGTTAGAAATTACGTAAATTGGTAAATGATGAAAGATAACTTCAAATCGATTCCACGGAATCAAGAATCATCAAATTTGGACTTGATTTCGTGGAGAAATCGAAAATCGAAGTGGAGAGAAAATTTCGGATGAGGAAATCGTGATTTCAATGAAAATTAACCAAAATTAAATACTAAATCCTAATCTAAATCGAAATCAAACTTAAATAAACTAAATCTTAGCAAAAGCCGCTTCCACTAACTACGATTAGCGATCGGATTAGCTCAATTCAACCGATTAATCGACAAAAAAGCCGAAGAACGCCTTCGCAAATTCAAGCTGCGATTCCTACAGATCTACACGATGAAATCTTGATTTCAAGAGCTCCGAAGGTGCAGAATTGAAGGAAGAACACGTTGAGATCAAGAGAAACGAGAGGGAAGGTGTCTAGACAGCTCAATTAGATTGTATTCCAACTCGAATGCTTACAATCGTCGAACAACAGGTCATTTTATAGTATATTTGGGTGTAATCGTCCGATCGTTTCGATCGATGGTTACGATGGAACGGTCCATCGTGGACCGTTTCAAAAATGTCGTCGCCGTCCGATCTTGATGAAGGGCTCAGATCGATCCGCTCGATTAACGTTTTTAAACACCCTGATTTGTCGTCGTTGGATCGCGATCCAACGATCACGATGCTCCCCGCCAGATCGCATATCGGCCGTTATAACGCCGACTTTAAAGCACGTGCATTTTGACGATCACGGTGGTCCATGAACGCATCTGATCAAGTCCCGATCTTCCGCGCTTCGTCCAATCCGACGCTCCAGGATTGGCCGCGTCACCTGCATCTTAAAAACTGTGTGGGACTTTAGTCCCAGACGGAGAAAATTAAAGGGAATAGAAGCGTTTATAAGCGGCGACATTTTAAAGGGATTGAATACCCTTTCGATATACGGAAGGCTGAACATTATGCATTATATAATATATAAATAATATATGGAAATAAATATCGCGCCGCGTGGGCTCGCGTGGCATTGCCACGTGGCCCTATGTGCCACGTCGCATCCACGTGGGTCTTGCGCAGATTAAGCCGGCCTTTTTGCCCCCTTTTTAATTCAGTTTTATTATTAAAAAGTGAAATAAATTCAGAAAAATCTGTAAAAAAATCCCTAAAAATTAGAAAACTCATAACTTTTAAAATATAACTCCAAATTAATCCAAATTTCTTTTATTTGATCCGAAATTTAATTATCTATCATTCCAAAAGGTAAAAATTGATAAATAATGAGAGTTTTAAATTTTATTTCAAAAACACATTTTAAGGATTTTAAACTTAAGAAAATATAAATAAATGTTTATATATCGTTTTCTCTCATTATTTTTACTTTAAAAACATTTATAATCTCAAGTAAAGATGGGTTATTAATTATTTGTCTTTTAAATCATCATATTTAACCCTAATTTAATGTATTTTGAGATTATAATTAGTTTTTCATGGAATGATAGAAAAATACACATAAGTATGATAACATGCATGGAATTGAAATCATTTATACCTTAATATGCATCAAAAATCATGTTTTATTATGTTAATATAGCATGTTATCAGCTGCCCCCCATTGCCGCCCTTCTTGGCCGTCGTTGTTGCCGCTACCGCTGCCCCTAACCCTCTCGGGCTGCTGCTATTGATTTTCAAAGCCCCTTCCGCCATTGTCGCTACCCTCTTCAAGGCTACTACAATTAGGTCTTGTCTTTGGCTTTGATGGCATCTTCTGGGTCAGATGAGTCATTGCCACTATCTACTTCAGCCATGGGTCCCCTTGCTTCACCTGCTCTATCGACAATCTCAACTACTTCACCAAAGACAATTGACACAACTGACATACACCTTTGACAGTCACAATTATGCATCATCAACTATTGGCGTTGAAGATTTTCTCATTGCTCTTTGCCTATTGCACCATTTGATGGAATCTTCTCCTACCACAATTGCTTTTGATTAAGATACATTGAATCAACTAGATTTTGCTATGCGCTCCTCGATGTGTCCAAGAATTCTCCCAACTATTGCTCAACCTCTCTCATGTCTCAAACTTGCAAGCACACTATGGCATAGATTAGAGATTGTATACACAAACAAGACCAACATTAGCCACACAATGGAAATCTTTGAGTCCATATTTACTTGCACACAAGATGATCAGTTCCTTTAAGATCACTTTGGTTGCCTCTAGTCACTTGTGCAAGATTGTTCTCTCTATCAACCACCCACCACAGATTTACACACATTGGAATGATATCGTGATGAGCTCATCGCTAGAGTCTATCTCAGTGGCCTGCGACCATCTATTACTTCCCAGTTTTGTTGTCAAGTACTTTGTGGTACCCAAGTTCCATATATGACATCAATTTTTTCCTCGGCTCTTCTAGTTAGCACCAGAGTCACTTTGAGCATTGGAGTTACTTCGAGCGCTATTCCTTAATCTTCTATCATCATCACCATGGTAGCATCTAGTACTTGTGGAACGGATGGGGGGCGTACCTCCAAGGCTACTACTTCTCGTGGTGGATGGCCCCCTATTAAGGGCTAGCACATCTTCCCGCCTTGAACTTATTGTGGCAAGACCACTTACGCTTTGGAGAAGTGCAGGAAGGAGTTTGGGAATCTTAAATGAGCTCAAGCTATGTTTTCCTCTACTACTCTGAGCCCGACACCTCCTAGTATATCTACACCACCGGTCGAACCAACTATACAAATGACTTTCACCCCAATAGAATATGAAGCATGGAAGCAATCTCAAGCATCCACATTGACTACCAACTTGGCTTCTACTTCAGGTACACATGCCTTTCTTGCTTCTAGATCGTCATCGGTTATTAACTCAGGGGCTTCAGCTCATATGAATAGAACCCTTTCTACCCTCTCCTCCCTTACTCTTTCCACCTCCTATCCACCCGTATCCATCGCAGATGATCGTTCATGCTCTGTTAAAGGGTATGGATTGACCAAACCTACTCCCTCCCTTACTCTTCATAATGTTTTATATGTTCTTGGCTTTCCCACTAACCTTCTTTTTATTAGTACCATTATATGTACACTTAATTTTGTCTCCATTTTCTACCCTTTTCTATGTGTCTTTCAAGACCATCCTACCGGTCAGAGGATTGGTTTGGGGCATGAAAATGGTTGTGGGATCTATCAGCTTGTGTCTGACACCCCTTACTCTGAGCTGCTTATTTTTTTTCTAACTCTTCTACTACCTCTGTTTTGTGGCATCGTAGACTTGGCCATCATTGTCTTTCTAAACTTAAGAAAACCTTACCATGGTTATCTTTAACTGAGTTTTTGTGCAAGTCATATCAAATGGGCAAACATCATCGTTCGACTTACCCAGCTCGTGACTCATTCCATGTTCTCGTGACTTCGACTTGATTCATTGCAACATTTGGGGCCCCTCTTGGGTTCCTTATTCCTCGGGCCATCTATATTACGTAGTGTTTGTTGATGATTATACTCGAGTCAGCCGGGCATATCTCATCAAGATCGCAGACAAGTTCTTGACATTGTTCGCCAATTTACACCACAAATCATTATCCAACATTCCACTACACCAAAAGTCATTCAAACTGACAATGCCTTATAACTTGTTCAAATGGCCCTCCAACAATTTTCTATTGACAAGGGAATCATTTACCAAACCACTTGCCCTTACACTTCTTCCCAAAATGTTTTTGCAGAAAGAAAACAGAAGATATTACTTGACATCACTCGCACTTTACTATATGAGATGTATATTCCACCTTATTTGTAGTCTGATGCCGTCATGACAACCACTTTTCTCCATAATTGGCTTCCTTCCTCTCCTTTGGGAGGTGCAATTTCCCTTACTCGTCTTTTTCCCAATGCTTCTCTCTTTCCCTTACCACCTCGTGTGTTTGAATGCACAAGCTTTGTGCAAGACTACACTCCAGCTCTATCTAAACTAGCTCCTTGTGCACTAAAGAGTGTATTTGTTGCCTATTCACCCACGCAAAAGGGATATCGTATCTGCTTCCCTGATACGCAGTGTTATATTACTTCCATTGATGTCACCTTCCATGAAGATGATCTCAACTTTTCTTTGTCTACTACTCTTCTAAGAGCCTCTATATCTCTACCCCCTTGGATCTCTACTACACCATATACTATGTCACCTACCTTGCTTACCTTTGCTGATTGTCCAACTCCACCACCTCTTGTGATACATACTTGACGGATACAATTTAATGCGATCATTGAAACACACGATCGTCAGTCAAACAAAATTTATAATTCCTACCTCATGATGATTTGAAAATATGGAATCAAGTAGAGCTAAGAGATTGGGTCGAACCACAGAGAACACGGTTGACTTTTATTGAAAGAGTTAACTTGGTCAAACTTAAGTATAATTAGCGTTTTTAAGATTAGAAAATTATATATTATAAAGGAAATTAATACTAATATATGAGAGAAGATATTTTAAGAATTTAAGAAAATATTTGAAGAAGAAAAGTCAAAAGTCAAGGTCAAAGAAAGGTCAAGATTTTAACTTTCTGTAAAATCAGAGAGGAAAAAGGTTAGAAAATATTACAAAAATCATATTGTCATAAACTAGAGAGAAAGAGAAGAATTTTTATATAAAATAGATTTTCCGAGAAGAGTTAGATTTATTATGATTTATAGAAAATCAATAATCAGAAAAATCCCGAAATAAAGATCACGATCAAAATCATTAAAAGTGACTTGTCAAATGATATCCAAATCTAGAAATTCACATATGAATAGAAAGCTTACAATCAAAGAATTCCAGAGAAACCAAAATTATCAAATTTCACCTTCTATATTAGGAGTAATTGTCCTCGAAAGTCAATGCGCAAATTTGGATTGAAAATGAATAGCAATT
This sequence comes from Lemna minuta, assembly GCA_024174645.1. NCBI lineage: Eukaryota > Viridiplantae > Streptophyta > Magnoliopsida > Alismatales > Araceae > Lemna > Lemna minuta. The sequence goes on along the minus strand of CM044101.1, from coordinate 22,358,752 downwards.
GGTCAAATGACAAATTTAGGGGTCAAACCTTGATGAAAATTAAAAAATCAGATATCCCTTTTTTCCCGGAAACCTAATTGAACAAGGAATCCAATGAAACCAAAATGTAATGATTTGGACTTAAGATCAGGGAGAAATCCTTGTTTGGAAATCAATAAAAAAATCTGTGATCAAATTTGGGCAAAATGACAAAATTTTCGATTCCTAAACTCTAAGTACCTATCTAAATCTGATCTAAACTACTTAAATTGCAAGGATTACGAAGGAATCACACTACTAACCCGATTGACGTGAAGATTGTGCTTCAAATTTCTTTGATTGGTGAGTATTTCTCTGATTCTTCTTCATCGTGCTTTCGGCATTCAAGGGGTGATTTCCAAACATTTTCTCTCAAGGACTCATGATTAACTTGCCTCAATCTATTCGCAATTGAGTCTAGAACGCAAGAGAATCACGGAGAACTCAAGATTTTTCTCCAAAAATGCTTAATTTCTTCACGTCTCAATTAAAAGTTATTGTTTAAAGAAGAGAGAACATCGTTTTATTGAGATTTCATTGCGAAAAATCCGCGCTGTCCGATTCGCTTAAGAAGCTTTGGACGGTCACGATGCGTTGACGTCGCGTGCGATGAGTGGACACGTTCCCATGACTCGTGCCCACATCTTCCTTGATTTCTGCCGTTGGATCTTCATCAGAGCGTCCTTACGCGGCCACGTGTTGCTCCATGATTTGCCGAGTGTGCGATTAAATCGTGACCGTCGGATTTCACTAATGAGATTGATGGTTAGGAATTATGCACGTGCTATTGATCTGGATTAGATGGACTGAAATGCACGAAATTGACGCGGGTCGATTCACGCGACTTGATCTGACACAGCATAGACTACCACGTCACCTGCACATCAAGAGAGGAACTTAGTCCCACACGGAAGAAGAGACGCGAAAATATCAGATATATAAGGGTGGAAGGGCAATATCCCTTTGTGCTGCCCCAACAGGCCTAGTATGCCCCCCTATCCTCTACAATGGGGCCACTACACCCGTGGGCCCACGCACTTAGTCTAATAAAGCCGTCGCGCCACGTAGGTGCCCACGTGGGCTCTAATTGATCCGTATCAATCAGCTTCTTTGGTGCTGCCACGTGTCAGCATCATGACACGTCAGCTCTCCCGGGTTCAGTGCATTAAAAACCCCTTTTTTTGAGATTTTTAGCTTTTTCAATTACGAAAAATACCTAAAAAATAAAAAATAAAATCCAGAAAAATCTATAAATTTCATAAATTCATAACTTCATTTCTAGATCATCTTTTTGACTCAAATTTTCTCCATTAAATCACAAATTAAGTCTTCTTTAATCCATGCCTTGAAATATAAATTTTAAGAAGAAAAATGAATGAATTCATAATAATATTAAGTGAATCCCATCATTCACTTATTCTCTTTGATTCCTTCATCATTTTCTTCTTCTACTTTCTTCTTTTACTCATCTTCACTAAAGTCAAAACAAGGAAAATGGTTAATTTCCAATTGTTTGACCTTAAAAAAAGGTCAAACATCAACAAAAGACATAATTAACCCTAAATATTGTAAAAAATATGGACTTTAGTAATATGGCATGACAATGGAGAAAATTCATAAAATTATGATAACATGCATCATAATTACATAGAATAAGCTTGAATATTAGTTAAATATGATAAGAATTAAAGTTAAATATGCATGTTATCAATACTCTTGCATCTTCCTCTTATCTACCCTTCAATGATCCATCTACTCCTTTGGTTAACTCCTCTATGACACTAGACTCCACTCTATCATCACCTGCCCCCACCACCACACCCCATGATCTACCTCTTGATGACCTTCATCTATCCATTGCCTTGTGAAAGGGTACTTGTGCTTGTACCCAATATCACATAGCTCACTTTGTTTCTTATGAGTGCCTTTTTCCAACTTACCACACATTTGCTCTTGTTGTGTCCTCTGAGTCATTACCCCATATGTATCATAAAGCTCTCCAAGTACCGGAGTTGAAAGCTACCATGGATCTAGAGTATCACGCCTTGGTGCATCGCGGTACATGGGACTTAGCACCATGCCCTATTAATGCAAATATTGAGACATGAAAATGGGTTTTCACCCTAAAGCATTATCCATATCGTAGTGTGGCTCGTCACAAGGCCTAATTAGTTGCTAGAGGATTCACTCAAACTCATGGCATTGATTAAACTAAGACTTTCTCTCCAATTTTTTGCATGAACTCTATACGAGTTCATTAATCCCTTGTCATCACCCTAGATTGGTCTTTGGCGACCGATGAAACGTGCAATCATTGAAACACATGACCGTCGATCAAAAAATATTTATAATTCGGAACCCACAATGATTTAAAAATTAGAAATCAAGTACAACTATGAGATCGGATCGAATCCATAGAGAACACGGTTAACTTTTTTACTGAAATAGTTGACTCAGCCAACTTAAGTCTAATTAGGGTTTTTATTAAATGAATATGCTATATAATTGACGAAACTATTTTGAATGGTCATTGAATACACACGATTAAGTGTCAAAACAAAGTCATAAACTTACCAATTTATAATTAATTAATTTAATTAAAGAGTATAGTGGTAAATAAGGGTCGAATCCACGGAGAATTAGGGAAATTTGAGAGATATCTTTGAAATTTGATCAAATCGGATGACGAATTGAGATTAGAAACTGGGCAATTTATTTTATTAAGAAAGATAACTTGACTGCGAATCCAGGGAATAAAAAATCAGGTGATTTGGATGAGAATTTGCTGAGTAATCGAAGTTTGAAAATAAGAGAAAACTCGTATCGCAAAATTGATTTAAAACCAAAATTAAACTAAAATTAAACTTAATCTACGATTCAAAATGTAAAATTAACACTAAATGATGAAAGATTAAGATGAAAACACACAATCTAACCGAAAGTAGCCTTCAAAAGGATCCAATTAATCGTCGGATGCATGGCTTTTCATTCCGCATTTTCGAAGACAAAATTGAAGTTCAAGATGTGATTTCTCCTCTATCTCTCAATCAAATCTTGATTTCAAGTATTCCTTGGATGCAAAAATGCATTAAGAACACAAGAAATCAAATGACACTCGAAATTGTTGTCTAGACAGTTCGAATTTCTTGAAATTTCAAGAGCGCATTCTTCCGTCGCGAAGAACACATATTTAAAGAGGTAATTTTGGGCGCGACTGTCCGATGAAGAGGCACATCACGATCAACGGTCGCGATGAAGCGTCGTTTGATCGAAACGGTGCGATTAATTCGCATCCGTCCCATCCTTGATGGAGGGTCAGGATGCATCCACGTTTGATTGTATGAAGAGGCGCGTTGCTTCAAATGCTTGTTGGATCTTCATCCAATGATCGTGATTGATCGGAGGTCCATCGGATGCGTTGAATATCGACCGTTATAACTCGAGAGAGGAACGTTCGCGATGATCCACTTAACTCCAAATGAAGCCACGTGCGCGATTAGAGATCGGATGGACCTCTGACGAGACGAGACCGCGAGGTCATCGATTTCACTCGGTATCGCGTAAAAAATTATTCAGAACTTACCAATTTTAAGAAATTAACTTGAATTGAAGGGTATAATGGTAAATAAGGGTCGAATCCACAGGGAATGAAGCAATTTGATGAAATCGATGGTCGAAAATGGGGAAAATGATATTTTATGAAAGATAACTTCAAAAAGAATCCACGGAATCAAAAATCATGAAAAATGATCTTGATTTCCTGGAGAAATCGCAAATTGAAGTGGAGAGAAATTTCCGAACGTTAAAATCGTGATTTTGGATGAAATTTGATGAAATTGAAATATAAATCCTAATCTAAAGAGAAATTAAACACTATACGAAGATTAGAAAGCAAAAATCGCTTCCACTAATCCCAGATTGCGATCAAATCGCGGCGCTTAAGCCTCTTAATCGCGAAGAACACAAAGAACGCGATCGATGGATTCAAGCGGTGATTTCTCCTTTGATTCTCCACCAAATCTTGACTTCAACCCCTCCGTGGATGCGGAAATGAGAGAGGAAGACGATGGAATCAAGAGAAATGAGAGAGAGGGTGTCTAGATAGCTTAATTAGATTGAAATCTCAACTCGGATGCTTACAAATGTCGAAGAACAGTCTTTTTATAGGGCTTTTGATCGTAACCGTCCGATCGAAACGATCGACGGTTACGATGGAACGGTCCATCGTGGACCGTTTCGAAAATATCGTAGCCGTCCGATCGTGATGGACGGTCCCGATGCGGCTGTTGAGATGCGTTTATAAAACGCATTTGATCGCGTCCTTTGAATCTTAATCCGACGGTCCGGATGCTCCACGCCAGATCGCATCACGACCGTTATAATGCCTTGAATAAAGACATATGCTACGATCATCTCCGGTGGACCGCGGGCGCACACGATCAACGCGCCATCTTCAGTGCCTCGCTCGATCCGACGCCTTGTGTGAGTCCACGTCACCTGGGATCATTAAACTGTGTGGGACTTAGTCCCACACGGGAAAAATGAAATGAAATAAAAGCGTTTATAAGGCCCGGCGGTTTGTAAGGTTCGAATACCCTTCCAATATACGCAAGGTCGAACCTTATGCACTATATAGTATATAAATATATATGTAAATAATAGCACACGTCATCTGCCGCGTAGGTGCCGCATGGGCTCGCGTCGTGCTGCCACGTCGCATCCACGTGGACCCCCGCAGAAATAAAACCGCTTTTTGCATTTTTTAATTCATTTTTATTATTTAAAAATTAAAATAAATTCAGAAAAAATCCAGAAAAAATCCCTAAAAATAGAAAATTCATAACTTTTAATATATAACTTCAAATTAATCCAAATTTCTTTTATTTGATCTGAAATTTAATTATCTATCATTCTAAAAAGTCAAAATTAATAAATAATGAGAGTTTTAAATATTATTTCAAAAATATATTTATTTATTTAAAGATTTTAGCTTAAAAAGTAAATTAATGTTTATAAAAATCTTTTCTCTCATTATTTTAACTTTTAAAAACCTTTATAATCTCAAGTAAAGATGGGTTATCAATTATTTATCTTTTAAATCATCATATTTACCCCTAATTTAAAGTATTTTTGAGATTATAGTTACTTTTTGTAGAATGATAGAAAAATACACATAAGTATGATAACGTGCATGAAAATGAAACTATTTATACTTTAATATGCAATAAAAATCATGTTTTATTATGTCAATATAGCATGTTATCAACCTCTCGTCCATCGTATTGATGCGCGATCTTCATCGCGATTTCTATCCAACGCGCCACATTGTACCACGCGTTTTGCAGTCAAAGAAATTGAAGAAATAGAGTCCCACATGGAGAAAAAGATGAAGAGGTGTCGGGTATATAGGTTAAAACGATTATAGCGGTTAGCTTAAATCCGAAATATTGGATGCTTATATTTACTATAACCATACTAATACGAGTAAATCTAAATATGGCGTCAGCCGTGCCATGCAGGCACTCGTGCGGGTCCGCGTGGCACTGCCACGTTGCATCCACGTGGGCTCGTGCAAAAAATACCCTTTTTTTGCTTTTATTTTAATTCATCAAAATGCTAAAAATTCGAAAATAAATCTAAATAAATTCAGAAAAATTCTAGAAAATTCCTTATAATTGTAAAAATCATAACTTTCAAAATACAGCTCCAAATTAATTCAAATTTTTTTTGTTGGATCAGAAATTGAATAATATATCATTATAAAAAGTTAAATTGTTAAAATAATAAGAGAATGAATTTTAATTAATTTAATACATTCATGTATTTCTTAAATTAACTTTATAAAAATACATGAATGTTAATAAATATCATTTTTCTTATCATTTAATTATGAAAACATCATTATGATCTTAAATATAAGTAGGATTAAAAATTATAATATTTAATTATGTATAATAATCCCTAAATTGATGTGTTTTTAGATCATAACATGAAATTGTACAAAATGATAGAAATATACTTAAAATATGATAACATGCACATATTTGGAATGATTAATGCCTTTATTTGCATTAATAATCATGTAATTTCATGTATAAATAGCATGTTATCAATAATCAATGGAAATAGTACTAATATATGGGAGAATATGTTTTGAGAATTCGGAATAATATTTGAAGAAGAAAAGTTAAAAGTTAAAAGTCAAAGTCAAAGAGTTGACTTTGACCCTACTTTGACTTTTTGTGAAATTAGAGAAGAAAAATGTGAGATAGTATTACAAAAGGTATATTTTTAGAAACTAGAGAGAAAAAGGAGAATTTTTATATAAAGATCGTGAATTTTGGAGATCAGTTGGATTTACTGTGACTTTTCAAAAATCAATGGACATAAAATCACCGGAATGAAGGTTTTAGTCAAAATCCTTAAATTGACTAATCAAATGATATCCAAATCTAGCATAGAAAGCTAACGATTAGATAATTTTAGAGACACCAAAATTGGCAAATTTCACCTTCTATATTTGTCGAGATGGCCCTCAAAAGCCAACGCCCAAATTTAGATTGATTTTGAATAGTAGTTGGTCTAACAACAAATCAAGGGTTCAAACCTTGATGAAAATTTGCGAATTAGAATTCGTGGAAACTTGATTGAACAAGGAATCTAATGAACCTAAATTTGTTAGAATTGGACTTAAGATCACGAAGAAATCCTTGTTCAGAGATCACCAAAAATCTACTACGAAATTTGGGTCAAAATGAAGAAATATTGATTCTTAAATTCTAATTACCTATCTATATCTAATATAAACTATCTAGAAAGTAAGGATTACGAAGGAATCACACTACTAAACCGATTTACGTGAAGACTGAGCCTCAATGTTTTCTCACAATGTTCGTGATTTACTTGCCTCAATCCATGTGCGATTAAGTCTAGGCGCAAGAGAATCACCAAGAACACAAGATCTTCCTCCAAAACTGATTAATTTCATGTTTAATCAAGAGTTACATTTTCTTAAGAGAGAACATCAATAGATAGAAGAATTCCCCAATTTAAATATGGGTCATTTGTTTTGTTTAAAGCTCTTAGATGGCTAAGATGAACCATGTCATGTCACGAAAAGAATCGATGGGGTCGTTAATTTCTCACCGATTCGTGTCAACAATAGATCCAAACTTACCAATTTAATGATTGAATTGCGAATTGAGGGGTATAATGGTAAATAAGGGTTGAATCCACGGAGAAATAAGGGACTTTTGAGAGATCTTTTGGAATTTGATCAAATCAGACGATGAATTGGAGATAGAAATTAGGGAAAATGGCAGATTTCGAAAGATAACTCAAAGACGAATCCACGGAATCAAAAATCACTCAATTTGGATTAGTATTCGCGGAGAAATGAAAGAGCAAAGTGGAGAGAAATTTATGAAAATTGGAAGAAGAGAAACCGAAATTAATGATGAAATAAAACTAAATTGCGATCCTAAATTACAAATTCATGATACATGACGAAATATTAGAGAGAAAACATGTATTCTAACCCGAGATAGCGATCGAAATCATCCAATTAATTGCCGGATTCAAGGCTTTTCATACTGCGATTTCGAAAATGATCATCAGTGTTCAAGAGACGAATTCTCCTTAATCGATCGACGAAATCTCACTTTTAATCACTCCGTGGACACGAAAATAAGTCTAGAAGAGGTTAGAAGTGAGAGATTCAAGGATGGAAGCGTATAGATCGATCAATTTGGAGAAATCATCCAAAAATATATCAAAATGTCGAAGAACATCTCAATTTATAGTGTATTTGGGCGTAACCGTCCGATGGAGAGTTTCATCAGCGACTAACGGCTCTGATTGACCCAATTAATGCGAATCGTTACCGTTATATCACACCCGTTGGATCGCCGATTGAGCGTTCTGATGAAGCTACATGATCACGCGCTATAGATCGTCGTGAAACGATCACCGTTGGATCGCGATCTAACGCCTCAAATGCGTTTTCAAGCATTTTAATCTCGACCGTTATAACTCTCGCGATCAATGATCTAGATTAAAACGATCTGGTGTACCCTGATGAAGCCACATCTGCCCATCAATTTAAGTGAAGATCGACGGCTGAAATTGCACGCGCGATCAGACATCCCACAGGCTGCCACGTCGCTCCTCATCGCGATCGTTGATTGCGATCTAATTGGACGGCTCTGATCACGCCACGTCATCTTCGCACTTAAAATAATCTGAAATTTCAATTTTAAATTAGAAAAATCGATTTTTAATTCCGGAATATCCTTTTGAAATTCATTAAAAAAATCAGAAAAATTTAGAAAATTCTAGAAAAATCCCTAAAAATTAGAAAGTTCATAACATTTAACATACAACTCCAAATTAATCCTGATTTTTTTCATTTGATCTGAAATTCAATTATCTATCATTTTAAAAAGTGAAATTATTTAAATAACAAGAGAATAAATTATTATTTAAAAAATACACTCATTTCTTCTTGAAAATTGAAACTTAAGAAAAATAAATGTGTATATAAACATTTTCTCTTACTATTTATCATTAAAATCCTAATTATAGTCTCAAATTTAGATGGGAATAATCTATGCTAAAATATATTCTTAATTATGCATAATTATCCCTATTTTAGTGCATTTTGAGATTATAACTTAAAATTGCATGAAATGATGGAAATGCACTCAAAGTATGATAACATGCATACAAATGGAATGTTTTATGCCTTAATTTGCATTAATAATCATGTATTATTATGTTAAGATTGCATGTTATCACACCCCCCAACTTAAATGATTGGTAGTCTCTTAGCAATTTCACTATAGAATCTCCCTAGAAAGTCCTTTCCACTTCTCAATCCTACTACTAAAGAGGTGAAATGTATAAAGTATGATTACTCTTCCTCATAGTGTGGACCATAATGATCTAGATTCCATTTCTAGGTTGACTTCATTAGTGCATATTAAGGTAGTGCTCATCGGCTAATTCTCGAGTCTAATTCTCAATTGTGATCGAGGTGATCATATCTAGGGTTTAATGCTATGGGGATGAAAAGATCCTTACACTCTCATGAGTAGATGTAATTCCTTACCCTCTCCATTGATACATCACTCCTTCCCTCAACATGGAGGCTACTTAATGTATTAGAATTTCCCTCAACTTACCTTCCTCCTAAAAAGAGTGCAAAGGTATTCCTATCTTTGGGATGCAGCGAGTGAGGTAGTTGAAAGAAAATTAAAAGACACTATATCTAAAGGAATGACGTGGTTAGAAGCAAATATGTATGTAAACAAAATGTATTTTTAAAATCAAAGGTGGTACCAATTATGATAATTTAAGCTCCCAAATGATATGGATGATGATGGATGGTAAGGATAGATGGAAATGGAAGAGATGGTGGTGGAAGAAGAGAAGATATTCCCCTAATTTATTCTCCTTCTTTCCACTTCTTCTATTTCTCTCTTTTTCTTTCTTTTTCTCCTTCCTTTTTCCTTGCCTCTTTCTTTTTTTTTATAACTACTTTTTTTCCTTTTTCGAAGATACTTCAAAATTTCAAAAAAATTTACACAAAACAAGGATATGGAGGAGTTGTTTCATGGAGTTTGAAGAGAGTCTGCCAAAATGTGAAGTGTAATGTTTGAAGGGATATGTACATGTGAGAGGAATGTGGAGATAAGATGGATCTGTGAGTCACTTGGGAGTGTGATTATCATATGTGAGGCTGAAAATGGGTGTAACTAATTAACTGGAAAGGAAAATTGGAACTAAATGCCTAATAGCGTAAAGATAGGTGCCTCAAAAAATTGTGGATCATTGCACTCTTTGAAGGGAAAGTTTGGAAGCGAGGAATTCTCACACTAAGTAGGTTCCGCTGATGTTAGGTAGGGGATTGGAATTTTGCTTGAACTTCACTCAAAATCTCTCCATTTCAATCCCATAGCACTTCAATCTTCTTGATTACTCATTTTTCCTCGGTGCCCGTTAGATACCCAACTCCAAAGAAGTCAACCACTATGAATAATCCCATGGTTTATCTAGATCACTTGGTTTTATTATTCAAAATGTAATTATATGGGCTACAAGGCCCCACTTCTACATCTCTAGTAGATAAGATCTCAAACTTTCAAGACTTCTAAGGTGGAGAAGAGTGGTAAAAATTTGAAAAATAAAAGTTTTTAGAATTTAGAATTTTAAAATTTTTGAAAAATTGTTGAATTTTTCTAAGTCTTTACCCCCCAACTTAAACTCTTCATTTTCCTCAATGAAATTATGATGCTCATGAAGAAAGATAAAAAAATGTGGTGAGGAGAAAAGGGTTTAGAAAAACTCATTTGAGCTTTCTGATGCTTGTTTACAGAATCTCTTGCGCGTGCGCGTTTCATAATATAGTTATTTGATGATGTTTGTTTTCTCCAAAAACTAAAAGAAAAACACAAAAAGGATAACGTTGGGTTGCCTCCCAACAAGCGCTAAGTTTAACGTCTTCAGCCAGACTCATTTAAGCTCATCTTCTCCAACAATTGATGTGGTTATTATGAATCAAAACTTGATGCATGAGAAGAAAATTCCTCAAGATCCAAGCCATAATTATCCTTTTTATGAATAATGAATCATTATACTCTATGGTTTGAAGGTGTAATTCAGAATTTATGCAAGAAATTTAAATCATATCACCAAATGACGTTCATGTGATCACAATTTATTGGAGGAAATATATTGTAGATATATTGTATTCTATATATAAATATAGAAATATAGATATATTTTCTAGAAAAATTTCTATCGATTGAGCAGTTGAAATTTAGATCACTTCGAGTCTATCATGACCTAACTCTACGCAGAGCATGGCTTCGATGCGGCCTAGGACGACGAGAAACTCTAAATAACCCTATTACAACAGGCTTTTTGGTATAGAATCATGAATTTCAATAAAGATAAAAATCAACAATGATTAGAAAACAAGTCATGCGTGATTCCGTCAGAGCTCGGCCCTCTCAAAACAATGGGTGTTGGTATCCGTAAGTGTTATGCTGTCTTAACGCGATTTTGAAAAATGATCGCCCGTAATCCTTAGAAAGGGGTCGAATTCACTTGTTCTCGTCAAATTGAGGATCACGAAGATGGAATTCACTTTGGATCACTCTAGTTATGATCAATGCGAGTTAAACTCAAGAAATAAAATGAAAAATCGAATGTTGACCAAGTCAAAATTGATGAATTTTCAAAAATATGCTTTAAATCCCCAGCAACGGAGCCCTTTGACGGAACGAATCGATCCAGCCGTTAACTGCACATCGATTCGTGTCAAAAATATATCCAAACTTACCAATTTAATGATTTAATCGCGAATTGAGGGGTATAATGGTAAATAAGGGTCGAATCCACGGAGAAATAAGGGATTTTTGAGAGATCTTTTGGAATTTGATCAAATCCAACGATAAATTGGAGATAGAAATTAGGGAAAATGATAGATTTAGAAAGATAACTCAAAGAAAAATCTAAAAAATCAAAAAACACTCGATTTGGATTATTATTCGCAGAGAAATCAAAGAGCAAAAAGGAGAGAAATTTCTGAAAATCGGAAAAACGAAAACCAAAATTAACGATGAAATAAAACTAAATTACAATCCTAAATTACAAATTGATGATACATGACAAAAGATTAGAGAGAAAACATGTATTCTAACCTGAGATAGCGATCGAAACAATCTAATTAATTGCCGGATTCAAGACTTTTCATTCCGCGATTCCGAAAATGATCATCAGTGTTCAAGAGACGAACTCTCCTTAATCAATCGACAAAATCTCACTTTTAATCACTCCGTGGATGCGAAAATGAGTCTAGAAGAGATTAAAAGTGAGAGATTGAAGGATGGAAGGGTTTAGATAGATCAATTTGGCAAAATCATCCAAGAATACATCAAAATGTCGAAGAACATCTCAATTTATAGCGTATTTGGACGTAACAGTCCGATGGAGAGTTTCATCAACGATCAAGGGCTCTGATTGATCCAATTAATGTGAAACGTTACCGTTGGATCGCCGATTGAGCGTTCAGATGAAGCCACGTGATCACGCGCTATAAAACGTCGTGAAACGATCGCCGTTGGATCGTGATCTAACGCCTCAAATGCGTTTTCAAGCGTTTTAATCTCGATTGTTATAACTCTTGTGATCAACGATTGAGATTCAAACGATCCGGTGTACCCTGATTAAGCCACATCTGCCCATTGATTTAAGTGAAGATCGCCGGCTGAGATCGCACGCGTGATAGGACGTCCCACACGCTGCCACGTCGCTCCTCATCGCGATTGTTGATTGCAATCTAATTGAACGGCTCTGATCGCGCCACGTCATCTTTGCACTTAAAATAATCTGAAATTTCAATTTTAAATTAGAAAAATTGATTTTTAATTCCAGAAAATCCTTGATAAATTCATAAAAAATTCAGAAAAATTTAGAAAAATTCGAAAAAAATCCCTAAAAATAAGAAAATTCATAACTTTCAAAATATAACTCCAAATTAATCTAGATTTTTTTCATTGGATCTGAAATTCAATTATCTATCATTTTAAAACAAATTATTTAAATAACAAGAGAATAAATTATTATTTCAAAAGGACACTCATTTCTTTTTGACAAATAAAACTTTAGAAAAATAAATGAGTGTATATAAACATTTTCTATTATTATTTATCATTAAAATCCTAAGTATAATCTCAAATTTAGATGGAAATAATCTATTCTAAAATATATTCTTAATTGTGCATAATTATCTCTATTTTAGTACATTTTGAGATTATAACTTAAAATGGCATGAAATGATAGAAATGCACTCAAAGTATGATAACATGCATACAAATGGAATGTTTTATGCCTTAATTTGCATTAATAATCATGTATTATCATGTTAAGATTGCATGTTATCATCGTGCACAATAAGGGGGCCATGATCCCACAACAGGGGCTCCACATTTTCCTTGATTTTCACCATTTGATCTTCATAGGAGCGTACACAGGCAGCCGTGTGTCACTCCACGATTCGCGGATTGCGAAATAAAGTTCTAACCGTTGGATCTCACTAATGTGATAGACGATAGTAAATTTGTCACGTGCGTTTGATCGGGATCTGGTGGACCGAGATCCACCAGATCAACACGTTCCCTTTCGTGCATTTGATCCAACGCTTTACGATATGCCACGTCATCTACAAAACATAGAAATATGTTTAGTCCCACATGGAAGAAAACAAAGGCTTTCGACGCCTTTATAAGGGGAAAGCTCTTTAAGCTTTTGTGTTGCCCACTAGGCCTATGACGCCCCCCTTAATTTCTACACCCATTACTCAGACCCACTATGCATGTGGGCCCAATCCGCTTAGCCCACTTGACGTAAGCCTGTGTGCCATGTAGGTGCCCACGTGGATCCTTGCAGGCCCCGCTAGTGTTGCCACATCAGCATTGCACAAGTTCCACGCTAAATAAACCCCCTTTTGTGATTTTTTGTTTCTAAAAGTGCCAAAAAAAATCCAAAAAAATCCAGAAAAATAGTTAATCTTCACAAATTCATAACTTCATTTCTAGAATTCCTTTTTCCATGAAATTTTCTCCGTTGAGATCAAGAATTTGATCTCTTTAAATATATACCTTCAAATTAAACATTAGATAGAAAATAAGATTATGAGTGAATTAATCCATAGTTGACTTTTTAGAGTCAACTAGATTAATTCCCTCTTTTACACTTAACCCCTTTTAAGAAAAGGGGTTATCCCTACTTCTAGATAGCCTTCTAAATGCTTTGGCTATGATTGGT
>CM044101.1:22048878-22344404 GCA_024174645.1 Lemna minuta | reverse complement strand
TAATATAAGATAAGATAAGATATAGATATAGATATATATATATATATATATGATAATCGATGATGGCAAGGTTTCATATAAGATTTCTTTTATACATGATATCTCTTAAAATAAGTGGTGTAGTTTGGCAACCAATGGGCTGACAACTCAACTTATCAATTCGGTTAAATCAATTATTAATTAGTTAATCTAAATTTTGATGTAGATAATCAATAAAGGTTTACCAATTAAGTATTATTAGGTCTACAGAGTTATTAACTAATGAGATATGTGGACCTAGAGGGTCAAATATATAAGGTATATAGATATTGATGGATACAAATATAAATATGAGGGTTTTTGTGATAATTTTATATACTTGATATTTATAAATAAGGAGAAAACGATCACAACTCAAGCCTTGTAAAAATTCTCTCATTTCTTCTCTTTCTCTCTTACTAAAGAGCATTGAAGAGGAGATCTAATCATTCGATGACCATGTCAATACGGTTAGAGACTATACAACTAAATAGCTTTGATAATTCCTTCAAGTAAACCTTAAGAGTTTGTTTTCTAATATATACTAGATACCAATATCATCGATTCTTGGTTTCTTGGTGTTTAGAATTTCTTATTCAATTTATTCCATCACATTCCATGATTTAATTGAAATTTTAGAAGGCGCATTTGTTAGGTTTAATCGCAATTAAGTGTACATAATATGTATTATTGTGAATTAGCTATCATTTAATCTTATTTAATGATTTAATTATGTTAAATAAGGGGATTAAACCATTCACTTATTTGTGTGGAGGTTATTTCTGTGTAGAGTGATGCAGGACGCGGTGGTGAAAACCCTTGTGCCTGATCAATGGGATTGAGGCTGACTGAAGATAGTGTAGTCAAAACCTAATCTACGGGTAGGCGAGTCCTAGACCCTAAGTATGAGACCTAACCTAAACCTAAGTACCAGCAGGCGTGCCGATCAGCGGAGTCGACTCCGGGTGACCCGGGGAAACTCGCGATGATGGATAGGGTGAGATCCTCTCGATCCACATCCGGAGGCGTGGAAGTCGCTCGTCGTGGAGTAGCCAAGAGACTGTGGCCCACGCTCGGTACCGGACCTGACATAGGCGTCAGAAATCTCAAACCTATACTCGTACTACCCTACCTACGTCGTCCGACGGCGGTGGAAACGAGTAAAGGAAACGCTTCGAAAAGTAATTAAATTGAAAGAGGGGTTGAAGCGAACCTGCGGGGCGCGTGCCCGGTCGGTCGTGTCGTATCGTGGGAGACCGTTCGTACGTGGCTCAGGTGATCGGCAGTGAGTGGCGCGAGGATGTCGTGGGCGCGGAGTAGCTTCGGAGGGAAGGGTGTGTGGTGGTCGCCGCGAGTCAGACGCAGCGGGATTGTGGACAGCTGCGCATAGGGGAGTCAACCCGGACGAGTGACGGTGGCAGCGGGCTGGCTGAGACCAGGATCAAGATGCTGGTCTGCGGGCGAGCGCGATTCGGGGCAGTGCGCTACGATCCAGAGGAGGGTGCGATCGCGTTCAGAGTGGGTGCGACGCGCCAGGACCAGAATCCCGCTCGTGGTCGGGGCCTGACTTCAGGTCGTGGACAGGGGCAGGTGTACGCGGTGAAGTCTTGGTCAACGAGGATGAAGTGTGGGAGGATGAGGCGAGAATCTCGCGATTTCGATCAGGGTCAAAGCGGCGCAAGCTCTTGAACGTCTCCTCTCAGGGTAGGGCGTCCTGGGAATACTCTAGGTGTTACTGACGTCGGCAAACGGGGAAGCAAGGTGAACTCCCGTGTCGCGTGAGGCAGTTGCGGGATTTCAGAGGCGACCTTGCGGTTGGGCTCGAAGAGCGGGTTGGGGTTGAACTCGGCAGGGAGAATCGCAGAATTCAGGTCGGGAGTGTGGGAGGGCGACGGGATGACGTTTTTTTTTTGGTGGTGGATTAGAAGGAAAGGTGGGAGAACTCCGCAGTTCTTCACAGGGGACTCCGACGGGAATTCTGGAGTGGATTTGTCCACGGATTCCCAAAAGGGGGGGGTCACGAATTCCGGCTGGCTGGGGTTGGTTCGGTCTGCACTATGAGCGGGGTGATGGGGCGTCGGTGAGGCAGAAGTTTGGATGATGGCGGAGTGAATCAGGACAGTGATTTCGGGCGAGCGGTAGGACGACGAGGAGGAGGGCGGCGTGGATCCACGAATTCACGAATCCACAAGGTTCGCGAGTTCAAGGTTGGGAAGGGCCGTTGCGGAAGAGAGAGAGAGGGGATAGGGGGCGTTGTGTTCTCGAATTGGGACCAGGCAAGGGTGTTCTCAGGGAATTGAAGACGGAAACCCCGAAGAGGAAATTATAGTGCACAGGGCACACGGGAATTTTGGTTTGATGGGAGGCACGTCGTCGTGAGAGGTTGAATCGGTAACGGGAAGTTACAGGGTAAAACGTGATGCGGGGAGGAGGGGGCCGGGAGTAATGCGGTACGATTGCAGGGAAATGAAGCAAGGTCGGATGAAGCGGTGAAGCGGTGAGGTCGGGGTTGTTCGTGGGATGAAGCGGTGGGTGACCGGGGTAGAAGTTGTAGTTTGCAGGGAAATCGTGGATTGAATCCGTCAAGATGAAGGGGCGAAAAATCCGGGGGCGACGGGGAGTTTCTCGTGGCTTGCCTCGCGGGAATTCGAGGGTAGTGAGAGGCAGGATGGAGGAAGGGGACTTGGGGTTACCGATTTGCGTTCCCGTGGGGGCGCGAGGTGGACTCCAGGAGGTGCACGGTGACAGGGGAGGAGGAGAGTCGGAGTAGCAGGGGGGATGGCGAGAAATTGATTGGCGAAGGAGAGGTTGCGGACAGGACGTGGAGGGGATGATGGCGTTCGTCGGAACGGGGGGTAGGTGGAAAACCGGGGGAAGATGAGGAGCACGGTTGCGGGAGGAGGGAAGAACGCTGCGGAAATGCGGGGAAGGGGAGGCTGGACAGGAAGGCAGAAGCGCGGAAATGCGGGGTTGGGGAAGGGGAAATCGGGAAATGCCGCAGGGGAGTTGCAGCAGGGGAGAGGATTCGGGGAGGAGGTGGATCTGCAGTTGGGTGTTCGTGGAGGGGGAGCAAGAGGTGTGCGCGGGGAAGAAGATGACCGGAGAAGGTGGAGGCGGAGGTGGAGATGGAGATGGAGCTGATGGCGGCGCGGCGGTCCGGAGGCGGCGGCGGCGGCGGCGGCTTGAGGACGGCGGCAGCGCGATGAGAGTGGAGAAGAACCGTGGCCGGGGCAAGGAGTGGCGGCGGTCATCACGGAGGCGGCGGCGGCGGCACGGAGGTGTGCGGCGGCGGCGGCGGCGGTTGGACTCCTTCCCCGGCCTTCCTTGAGCAGCCACTTGAGAGGGAGATCACTCATTTCTTTCTTCAAATGACGGCTAGGGTTTGTGGGGGGAGTCCCTTCTCCTCTTATAGAGCCCATAATGGGCCGAGAGGGGAAAGGGCCCACTTGGGGCCCACAACCCAACACCTAAAAATACTCATAGAAAAATAAAGGTCCACAAAGAGAAATGGCTTCACGAATGGGATCCCGAAAAGGGAAGAACCCACCCGAAAGCCTAAAAAGGAGAGGAAAATAAACGAGGACCCGCTTAAACACGTGCGGGTCAAAATTTCTTAATAAAGAAATAAAGATAAGCGGATAGATGCGCGCGCGCAAACGGGCTCCTCCGGCGCCGTGGTATCGTGTCTTGGTGGCGACGGGGGTCGTACGCCACCAATCCTCCCGGGGTGGGAAGAACTCGACTCCGTCGAGTTGGCAAGAGAAGATGGCAGGGGCTCCAATGATCTGATCGTAGTCGCTCTAGGTCCACCTCCGAGATGTATACATCGTCCTCCGGTGGTCGGCCTGTCCAGTGCACAAAGAATCTCCACGAAACTCCGTCCCCTCAGAAGTCAATTGCCTCACAAAAAATCTCCTCGACTCGCTCGTGCCGTTGTTTGATCTCGATCAAATGCTCGAGATGCATTTTCGTTGGTTTTAATCTCATCCGTTATAACTCTTCAGATCAACGACTGAGATTAAATCATTTTAAAATGATTCGCATGCGAATGAATGAGATTGCGCCAAGTACCCCACCTTTAAGTGACAATCAACAGTCACGATTAAACGCGCGATCGGACACTTCAGAGTGTGCCACGTCACCTGCGCACTTATAAAATCGATTTTTAATTAAATAAATCGATTTTAAATTCAGAAAAATCTATTAAAATCCCAAAAAATTTATTAAAAATTCTGAAAAAAAATCCCAAAAATGAGAAAATTCCTAACTTTCAAAATATAACTCTAAATCAATCCAAATTTGTTTCATTGAATCAGAAATTAAATTATCTATCATTCTAAAATATACTCATTTCTTTTAGATTTTAAAACTTATAAAAATATACGAGTGTATATAAAATGATTTCTCTTATTATTTAACTTTAAATATTAATTATAATCTCAAGTAAAGATGGGTTATGAAAATATTATTATTAATTTATCATAATTAACCCTAAATTAATGCATTTTTATGTTATAATAACTTTTTCATGGAATGATAGATAAACACTAAAAAATATGATAGCATGCATTAGAATTGAATGATTTATGCCTTAATTTACATTAATAATCATGTATTTTTCATGTTTAATTAGCATGTTATCAGTTGTCCATGTGTATAAAAAGTTTTTTTCCAAAGAGTTGTTGTCCATGTGTAAAAAAAGTGATCCTTCACTATGGTTGTTCTCGACTAGCAACGCCATTGTCACCTACAAGAGAGTGTGCATGATGCCTTCGAGCATTGAAGCTCTTGTAACTGTGAGGTGCTAGTAGAGTCAACAAAAAAGACGTGGTAGACGCTAAAGGTAGAGTGATTCATGTTTTTGCATCAATCACAGAGTTTTGCATTAGCAAAAGGTAGGTGATTGATGCTCCTTAATCGGCCAATCCTAATTTCCCCCTTGTTTCATGAGATTTTTATTTATTAAGAAACAAATTTCAAATTGTGTATCGTTGATATTTTCATTTATTCACTATGTATGAGATGAGCTAGTCCATAGGGGTCCCTAATGTTTGATGACCTTCCCATGTGTAGAACTCCCTTGATGGGATGGTTGATTTGGCAATTGCATGGCATGACTTGGATTGGGGCAAGGGAAATTGTTTTTTGGAATTGAATAGCTTTTAAAATAATATTTTGAATTTTTTTTTTCAGTTTTTATAAAACTAGTAGATTTTTAATCAATTTTTAGAATAGGTCTCTATCAAATTATTTATAAAATTCTCCTCCTTTTATCTTAAAACTATGAAAAGAGTGGTTGATGTACCTTAGTCACTGTATGTATATAAATAAATAATGCACCAAAGAGGTGTAATAAATAACTTTTCATGGATTAATAAATATATTCTAATAATGTCAATGTAGAAAATAAGACAAAATTATCCAACTTTATCTTATTACAAAATAAAAAACCACTCATCAAGATATTCATCAAATACTATTGACTAAAGATTCTCCACTTTTTTATTGCAAAAAGTATTAAAATGATGAAATATGTATACAAGTCATTGTATGCACACTGACCGAGCGTGATCGTGCATTCTTAAAAAACACATATCCACACATCAAAAAAGTCTAAATCACTTATAATTAAGATTAATCATGAGTAATTTAGTAAAATATTAAGAAAGTGTTGACTCCACGCAAAATTAGGATTTTATTTTGAGACGTTTTAGAATTCAATCAAATTAGAAGACAAATTTGAGAGAGAAATTAGGGGAAAATCTAGATTTCGAAAGAAAACTCAAAGATCTATGCGTGAAATCATAAGTCACGCAAAGTAAATTTATATTCATAAAGAAATCAAATATAGAAGTTAGAGAGAGAAAAATTTTCACAATGGGAGAGAAAATGATAAAAATTCAAGTAATCATATCAAATTATATTGTTCAAAATGCTAAATGATAAGAGATTAAAGAAAATAAGCATAAACTAACCCAAAACCATGCTTAAAATGATCTGAATAATCTCCAAATCAATGGCTTTCATTCAATGATTTCAAAAGTAAATTTTCAAAGTTCAAGTGGCAATTTCTCCCCAATTCTTCATCAAAATCTTGATTTCAAATGCTCTAAGGATACGAAAATAAATCTAGAACAAGACTTAACCAAGAAATTAAGGAATAAGTTATCCAAATGATCCAGTTAATTATATTTTAAAAGAATACTTCTTCTGTCAAAGAGATAGAATTAAAGTTATTCTAAAATTGGGTGTGATCGTTCAAACTTATCTTCAGATGCAATAGATGACTGATATTGAGCAAAAGGAGGCAAAGTATCATCATTAAGTCATGGTCGTCATATAAAAAATGGAGCACATAGCTTTGGTCACATCATTGTCTAAAGATAAATCATCATTTTATTGTGTTCGTCGAATCTTGATCTAACACCCCAAATCGCGTAACCTTAGAGTCCATCAGGTGCATTAAATCGTGACTATTATAACTCCTCAAGTCAGTGGGCAAGGTCCATCTAAAAACAAGATGAATTAGCATCCAAAAAAAAGCTGCCACTTACCCCCTCACTAAGTAAAAATTGAGTCTTCAAATGTTGTGGCATCTCTTTTCAAAAACACAATTGGAATTGCTTTGAGGTTTAACCTTCCCTCTTGAACCTATGACATCTTATCATGCAGAAAAAGGTTCATACTTGTACTTGTAAAAAGGATGGTTGGAGGGATTTCTTGCAAGTTGGATTTGTGGGGAGATGAAAATACCTTAAAACTTGTAAAATAACTATGGTTTACTTGATTAAGTTGGGGGAGTAAACTAGTAAGTTGAACTGCAATGTATAATGTCAAGGAGAGAGAGCCATTAAAGTTTTTAAAAAATAAAATTGATGTGTTCAAATAAACACATGCACACTTGAGACTTTGATAAAATGCATATTTAACTTGAAATACTATCATATTTAATTGATATTAATGCTTATTTTATATAATTGTGATGCATGTTATCATAGTTTTATGAATTTTCTCCATTGGTATGTCATTTTACTAAAGTATATATTTTTGTATTATTTAGGGTTAATTATGTATTTTATTGATGTTTGACATTGTTTAAGGTAAAAAAATTGGGAATTAACTATTTTCTTTGATTTTATTTTGACTTTAGTGGATGATTAAAAGAAGAAATTAGAAGAAGAGAATGATGAGATGAATCAAAATAGAACTTCAAAGGGTTGACTTAATATTATTTTGAATCCATCCTATTTTCTTGTTTAGATTTATATTTTAGTTGGCATGGGATTAAAGATAAAGAAATTTGTGATCCAATGGAAAAATTTTTAGCAAAAAGGACCTTTTAAATTGAAAGTTATAATTTTTTAAAATTCTCATATTTTTCTGGATTTTATTTTAATTTTTCAGGAATTTTTCAAAAATTTTAAACGCTAAAAAAAAGGCAAAAAGGGGGTTTTATATGCGCTGGAACCGCGCAGAGCTGACATGGCACAAGGTGGACACATGGCGGCACTACGGGAGCTAACACGGACCCATGCGGGCCCACGTGGGCGCTTACATGGCGCAATGGATCAATCGGGCTTAGTGTGCGGGTCCACGGGTATAGTTGGCCCAATAATCAGGATAAGGGGGGCGTACTAAGGCCCATTAGGTGACGCAAAGCCTTAAGAGAGGCTCCCCTTAGATAGGTGATAATTTTGCCTCTTTCCTTTTGTGTGGGACTAATGTAATCTTTCTTCTCGCAGGCAATGTGGCAGTGCATGGTGCATCAGATCAAATTGGGCTAATCAACAAGTGTTAATTTGGTGGATCTCGGTCCACCAGATCGCTATCAACGCACGTGGGATATTCATAGTCGTCGATCACATTAGCAAGATCTAATGGCTACGAATTAATTAACAACACAACTAATGATTGTGTGACACGTGGCCGCGTGAGGACAATCCGATGAAGATCAGACGGCGAGAATCAAGGAGAAGTGAGCTCGTGTCGTGGGATCATGTCCACTTATCGCACGAGACATGGCAGCACCATGGCCGTCCAAAGCTTCTTCAACGAATCAAACGGTCTGGATATTTCGTGATGAAATCTTCTATAAATTAATGTTTTTTCTTTCGAAACCAGAACTTTTGATTGAAACGTGAAGAAATTAAGCATTTTTAGAGGAAGATCTTAAGTTCTTCGTGGTTCTCTTGCATTGTAGACTCAATCATGCATGGATTGAGGCAAGTTAATCACAAATTTTTGCGAGAAAACATTTAGATTTGCCCCTTGAACGCCGAAAGCACGACGAAGAAGGAACCGGGTAAATACTCAACAATCAAAGCGATTTGAAGCTCAATCTTCGCGTTAATCGGGTTAGTAGTGTGATTCCTTTGTAATCCTTGCAATTTATATAGTTTAGATTAGATTGAAATGGGTAATTAGAGTTTAGTAATTAGAAATTTTGACATTTCTCCCAAATTTGATCACAGATTTTTGCTAATTTCCGAACAAGGATTTTTCCGTGATCTTAAGTCCAATTCAAACGAATTTGATTTCATTAGATTTCTTATTCAATCAGCTTTCCATTTTCTGTGGATATCTGATTCGTTGATTTTCACCAAGGTTTAACCCTTCAATGTGACGTTTGACCAACTGTTGTTCAAAATCGATCCGAATTTGGGCATTGGCTTTTGAGGGTAATTACTCCTAATTTATAAGGTGAAATTTGATAATTTTGGTTTCTTTGGAATCCTCTGATCGTAAGCTTTCTATTCATATGTGATTTTCTAGATTTAGATATCATTTGACAAGTCAATTTAACAATTTTGACTGAGATCTTCATTTCAGGAATTTTCTATTCATTGATTTTCAATAAATCATAGTAAATCTAATTCCTCTCTAAAAATCACTATTTTTATATCAAAATTCTCATCTTTTCTCTTTAGTTTCTGAAAATATAATTTTCGTAATATTTTCTCACCTTTTTACTCTTTGATTTTACAACGCTTTGACCTTGACTTTTGACTTTTGACTTTTATTCTCTAAATATTTTTTAAAATTCTTAAAATATCTTTTCTCATATATTAATATTATTTTCATTAATAAAATATTATTTTTATTTCTTAAAAACCTTAATTAAACTTAAGTTTGACTAAGTCAATTCTTTTGATAAAAGTCAACCATGCTCTTTGTGGTTCGACCCGATCTCATTGTTATACTTGATTACTGATTTTTAAATCATTGTAAGTTCAGAATTATAAATTTTGTTTGACCAACGACCATGTATTTTCAACGACCACACTAAATCATTCCGTCTGACTTCCCTTCAAGCTGATGCGTACATGTTGATCATGCCCAACATGCCCCAAAATTAGTCAAAAGACATACCACTGAGATCTCTAGTTAAGATACCAACCAGCTTTGTCAACAGATAAGTATGCCAAGTGAAGATAAAATATGCACATAGCATTATCTGAAATTCAAAGACAATTTACTTTTGACATTCTTGTTGCATAAATCAAAGGTCGGATTGTCATAAACCAAATTGAAATGTTTCTATTGCAACACATTTTCATGGCAATATCTGCTAAATATTTGAACACAAGAAGTATTGTAATCACATTACTAAATATGTTTCTAAATATTGTAATCACATCATCGCCAAAGTCATCTGAGCCATCAATTTACACTCCCCTTACAAAATATTGTGAGGGAAGGAGGAAGAGAGGAAGAAAGTGAGAGAGCGAGAGAGGAAGAGGGAAAGCGAGATGACAGGAGAGAGAGGGAGTTGAAGAGGGGGAGAAAACGAGAGGGGAAGGAGAGAGAGAGAACGAGAGGGGATGGAGAGAGAGAGAGAGAGACAGAACCAGAGGGGGTAGAAAGAGATGAGGCGAGAAAAGAAGTAATGGAAAGAAAGAGGGAGAGAGGGAATGGAGAGAGATCGCAAGAGAGAAAAGGAACAAAGGGGGGAGAGAGGGAGAAAGAGAGAGTTGGAGAGAGAGAGAAAGTCAAAGAGAGAGGGAGACATGGAGAGAAAGAAAGAGAAGGCTGGAGTGACAAAGGGCATAGGAGAGAGGGAGACAGAAAGCTGGAAAGCAAGAGAGTTGGAAAATAGATAGGCCTACATAGATGGCATCGATTGAGAACTGACAGGAGAGAAAGAACAGAAAAAGAAAGTGTACCTGCAGAATAGTAGTGGCAGAACAGTCTGACCCCAAGAGTGTAGGGGGGTGTATATGAGAGAGAACGATGAGATAGAGAGGAGATATGAGAGAGAGGGAGTATTCAGAGGAATTAGCTATGAGAGGAGCGAGGTTTCAACCATCATATTCAATGATAAGAACTCCTTTATCATGCACAAATATCTGTCTTTATCCACCTTTATCATGCACAAAGATCTCATCATATTCACCCAACAACTCACCCAGTAGTGCACAACATATTCAACGATGAGAATACTACATCTTCCTAACCTCCACAGCATGATCCACAAGCAGGAGCAGCATCTGAAAAATTAACCCAAATATATCAACTCACATCATATAAAACCAAAGATAGATCTATGATGATGAAAATACAATGGAAAATAATTAATCTTACTATGGTCTCTCTCTTTAAGATCTGCCATCCCATGCGGCCGACGACCTCCGCCACCACTACCACCACCGCCACCACCACCACCACCACCACCACTGCCCCCCCATTTATTACTAGAACTCGATCCTTTCTTGTATTGATCCGTCTTCTCCTTCTGAAATTTTAATTTTTTCAGATGAAATTTTGCTTAAAAAAATTAGAGACGCTAATTAATATTAGTAATTACCGAGAACATTGTCACTATGAAGTCACTGATAACGTTATAAATGGACCAGAAGAAGTAAATATAGGTGCTTAATCTCCATAAAGATCGCTTTGGTTTGATAACGCCTGAAGCAATTCAAAACAAAGGGTCAATAG
This sequence comes from Lemna minuta, assembly GCA_024174645.1. Lineage (NCBI taxonomy): Eukaryota > Viridiplantae > Streptophyta > Magnoliopsida > Alismatales > Araceae > Lemna > Lemna minuta. Next base: position 22,333,448 of record CM044101.1, on the reverse strand, counting down.
TCAAACAGTCGAAGCATCAACAGTTGTTACAGCATTAAAAATCACTTCTATGTATGAATTTTGCCATGGGGAAAATGTAAGAATTTTGGGCCATATTCTTGACCGCAATTTCGGGAAAATGTAAGATTTTCCGGCTGCCGTTTTCAAGTTAGAAAATTATAGGTTTCTATGCATGAGTCAGGTCATTTAAATGACCTTCAAAACATGCCGTATTCAGAATTTAGAGACAGATCATATGATTGGCTCTAGAGACTTAAAGAATTCTTATAAAAGAAACTAAATATCCGCCGCGGATAATAAAAAAGGAGACCATAAAATTAGAAAGAAAATGCACCCTAATTCTAAAATCAGTTGAATAAAGAGAAAATAAAGGTTAAAATTACGCAAAAGAAACCTGGACATGAACAAAACGTCGGTTGTCGATTTAATCGAATTGATGACTCCAAACCAATGGATATCTTTATTGATAAGAATCGATTTGTTCAAATTGAGGGATTGTCGACAGTTATTAAAAAACAATCAATCAATCAGAGGGACGAATACACACCTCGTTCGACGTATGCCATCTCCACCGAGCTTCCGAATTCCTGCCTCGGCGCGTTTGATGCGAAGTTTCTTGAAGCAAAAGAAAGAAAGTCAGAGCGAGACAAACGTACCGAAATTTCCAGAAAATGTGGCTGGGTCTGGAATACGTGAATCTGCTTTATATAGGAGACTCAGTGACACGTACGAACTGCGTGTGTAACAAAACGCACCAATGGGATAAGAGAGGTGACGCGTCTTAAGCCTCTGATTGGTGCTTGTACCATCATCCGGAGTTATTCAGTACAAATCCAATATCCGGGTGCTGGACCCGGATAATTAATATCTGCACCGGATATCCGTCATAATTAAATTTAAATAGTAATAATTACTAATTAAAAAAGTATTAAATAGATATCTAAATGGTAACTCTGACTCCACCATTATTGGTTTAAACCCTAACCCTAACTAAACCCTTACCATAATAGAATTGATTTGGGGAATATCCATTTTTAGTGAATTACCCTCTTTATTTGTAGACTCCCAAGTTCAAATTCTCAATTTTAGAAGGTGAAGGGGAAGCTCTTGACTCCCAAGGCTCAAAGGTGAAGGCACCTCTTGTGTAATAGAAAATTCACCATTTCTCCATCCCGGTACAACATTTTGTTAAGATGCTGAGTTATAGACTCTAACTTTCTATTCCTGATTTAAGAACTATTGGGTTTTTTGTTTCTCAAAACACATAATGAAAAAGCCTTGATCATGTGATTAATTGGATCATTTCGAGAGCAATTTTGAGTTAGATTACGTATTGTCCTCCTAATATTTTATCCTATACCATTAGATTTTAATTTCAATCAGTAGATTAATTTAATTTTATAAAATTTGATCAATTTCTCTCTCTTCACGATTGATTTTCCTCCCATGATTTCGCTCCTTGATTTCTCTGCGAATACTATTCCAAATTGAGTGATTTTTTATGTCATGGATTTGTTTTGGAGTCTTATTTCAAAAAATGCTAATTCCCCCTAATTTCTCACCTTAAATTTTTTGTGTGATTTGATCAAATTTTGAATACATCTAAAAAAATCTTAATTCTCCATTGATTCAATCTTTACTCACCATTGTGCTAATCAATTCATAGTTTAATCCTCAAACTAGTGAGTTTTAGAATTTTTTTGATGCGTGTACGTGTGTTTTCAACAACCGCACGAATTCGTTTGGTTAATCAATGATCTTCATCATATGAGCAAGATTAAATAATGATATTATTTTTAAATAATTTGATGTCCTTATCAAATATATAACGAATAGGAATGTTAAAACATATGTTTAATAGCTAATGATCACTATATTATGATCTCATCATAATTCAATTAGTCATTACATGTGCTTACGAACTTTATTAGAAATATCACACAAGAATAACAATAAATAAATTTGTATTTCAATAAACATAAGGAGATACATGGAAGTGCGATTGGCTCATTAGCCACATAATATCTATCAATCAAGTGATCTCATCTAAAATCCAAAAGGATAACTTATGTATAATCCCATGGATGAAAAATAACACCGAAGATCAATGACGATGAAGAAGCGATATTCCATGTATCAACTAAAGTAGGATGGATTATTTTGAGTCGTTATGTTAGGGTTGGGCATGGCCCTTTTTGGTGGTTGATGAATGGTCAACTCAAAATGTCAACCTAATATCCAACCACAAGGGTTATTCCACTTGACTAGTGGATGAAGGGTCAATGATACATAAATAAAAGGAAATATAGCTTAACTTAGAGAGAGACCTGGAACGGAGCGAGGATAGAGAACTACAAATAGACGAGAATATAAAGAGAACATGGATTGTCATTCTCTTTCCTATCTCTATCTATAAACATGATTACCTTTAGCCAAAACCAATTTATCCAATCACAACTATGATAGAATATCCTCTACACATATGAATTAATTACCACACTTAACTGAATAATCGTGATTCAGTTATTTTCATAAGTGTATCAGAATGTTAGAGATTAAGTGAGAGCTTATAAACTACAATAATATGCAAGTAAATTCACTCAATAAATCAAAACCTAAAATCTCTTCCATCTCAAAACTCCCATTGGTGAATGTTGAAGAAGATAATACATATATATATATAATCTCCGAGGTTATATTCAATGCTTTGACACGTCCAATATGTATGTATATACACACATTGTGTGTGTATTTTAATTCGGTATGTAGATTTTTGTATATAACTTTTTCCACATTTTCTTTAGAGATAACTTATTATAGTTGGACAATCTTGTATCTATACTAAATGTGCATTACAAATATTATATATGCATACATTTATAGATAGAATTTGGAGTTATTATATGCATGTATATATTCATAGTCGTGTAAATTATTCATAGTTCTTAGACATTTTATCTGAGGACAAGCATTTAAATCTTATAGTAAAAATCACACTCACACCACATGTCATTACATATTCATATAGTGATACCATATTCTTATTTTTACAATGATTGATATCACTTGATCTTTGGATAAATAGTGTTTAAGCATCTTCACTTAGAGCCAAACCTTATAAAATGTCAACCTATTAAAGGAAGGTCAACCAGTCCATGTCACAGATCAATAAGTAAACAAATTCAGCACCGTTAATCATCAACAAATCAAGGGTTAAAAATCTACAATTTTCAGTCAACTCATTGAGGGAAGATAGTTAGAGATCAAAAGTTCAATGATTATTTAGACTTGGTTCAAATGAATTATCATTCATAATGTCTGCTCTAGTGATCAATATTAATTTTAGTTTAGAGAGTACGATGTATCTTTGAAGTTTTTAAAACATCACTTAAATACCATTGAGAAAAAGGCTTGAGGGAGCAAGGACGAACGTTCAAGGGTTGGGAAAAGATCTTTGAGGGAAATCAAAGATTTTCAAGAATTAGAAGGTTTCAAGGGAAACTTTGAGTGAGTCAAGACTACTCTATTTATGGTGTGAACTCAAGTGCAAAGTCTACTAATAGCATGTAATCTATACATGTAATTATATGATTATTGATACAAATTAAGGCATAAAACACTCCATTCTTATGCAAGTTACCATATTTTGAGTGTATATTTATCATTCTATGAAAAATTAAAGTTATAATCTAAAAAAATGTACTATTTTTTTAAGGATAATCATAAATAATTAAAAAAATAAATATTTGAGATTATATTATTCCCACTTTATATTTGAGATCATAATTTGGTTTTAATGTTAATAATAAGAAAACCTTATTTTTATATATACTTATTTGTTTCTCTAACTTTATTATCTAAAACAAATGAGTGTATTTTTAAATAAAATTTTATTATCTTATTGTTTATTAAATTTATCTTCTTAGAATGATAGATTATTTAATTTATGATCAAACATGACAAATTTGGATTAATTTCGAGTTCTATTTTTAAGTTATGAATTTTCTATTTTTAGGGATTTTTTAGAATTTTTATGAATTTATTTTGATTTATTTTTTAATTTATTCCGATTCTGAAAATAATAAAAAATATTTTTGTTTTTATTGTACACTGATGTGACAATTGACGTGTCAGGCGAGTGACGTGCCACCATGTGGCGACGTGTGCACGCATTACATGGCACACACATATGTGCGTGTCTGTGCGTATGTTATTAGTGGGTCAAGCATCCTTTTCAGGATTTAAGCTAACCCACTAAATACTCACCTATTTATATACGCGGCATTTCAATATTTTCGCTATGTGGGACTATCTGTGTTTCTTTTTATGTTCAGGTGATGTGGCAAAATATCAAGCGTTCAATCTTCGCATTTAACGAGAACCGTTAATCTTCACTTAAAGTAAGGGGTACACGGCGACATCTGATAGGGTGACGATTAATTTTTAAATAATTTAATCTCAGCCATTCATATGATAAATTATTGTTAGGTTTTGAGGTCGATAAACATTCTGAAATTTTGATCAAAATAACTAATGCAGTGGAATACATTAGATCGAATATTTAAAATATTGAGGCACCAAGAATGGATGATCTTAGCATCGAGTATGTATGAGAAAACATACTAATAGGGTTACCTTGAAGGAGTTCTTGAATTTATTCTTCATATGATTACCATTTATGTATATTCCTACATTCACATGAAACTCATGAATTACTTAGGGTATGATCAACTTTTAAACCCTAATCGGTCACTAAAGTTAGTACTGATGTGTGTAGGAAATCATCAGGAACTCCTTTTATGATATTTCTACTACCTTGGCCAAGGATTTCATCGTATCTCATTCCTTGAGTCGATCTCCTCAAATATCGAGGGCGGATGATCTCATCTTGATCATACAATCATCTTCGTGGACTTCATGATGTATCTAATATATGATGTTTTAGATATCCTGTGGCTAGGGATTTGTAAGTCATAATCAAAACACGATCATCCATCTACAAGATGTTTTTGGTGTCTCAAGTCAAAGGAACACATACACAATCGTGACATGAATTAACCTGATTGAGAGTTAGGTATAATTACCATTCAGGGATTCATACTTATCAATTCCATGAACGCTTTCTCCAAAGAGCACTCACTATCTATCCTTATTGTATCTACACTTATGGCCACCGGATCAGCCATAATCATCGTATGAGTCGGATCATATAGTGCTATTCTTTCCGGAGAATTGGATGTCCCTCAAGAATATCTCATGAATAGGATTGTTTAAAACATATGTTTAAAGACTAGTGATGACTGTATTATGATCTCATCATAATTCACTTAGTCATTGCATATGCTCATGGACTTCATTACAAACATCACACGAGAATGACAATGAATAAAATACATTTCAATGAACATAACGAGATACATGGAAGTGTGATTGGCTTATAGGCCACATAATTTCCATCAATTATAATGGCTGAGATTAAAAGGGCCAGATGGATTCCGATTGACATGCGGCTGCATCTCGAGCGCTCAATGAAGATCAAACGGTAGGCATTATACGATGATTCTTCTTCATGTGCGACGTGACAAAATCTAAACGCTCCATCTTCAATCGAACGGATATGACTTAACGGTGACGATCTGCATCCAAGCATTTCATCTGAGCCGTTGATTCAAGATGAATCGGCACATCGAACGATCACACCCAATTTTGCCTATATATACGCATGTTCTTCGACAACGTAAAACATTCTTGAATGTTCTAAACTGATTTCTACGTCCAAGGAGTGTTTGAAAGTGAGATTTTGTTGAGAGAATCAAGAAAAATTTCCTCTTTAACACCAAAATTCATTTTCAAAAATTGGAAACAAAAATCCTTTCATCTGGCAATCAATTGGATTATTTCGAGCACAATTTTGGGTTAGATTATATGTTTTCCTCATAATCTTCCGGCATGTATGATTAGATTTTAATTTCGAAGCTTGGATTAGTCGAATTTTATAATTTCTCTCTATTTTCTCTCTCTTCACGATAAACTTTTCTATCTAAATTTTGCTCCTTGATTTCTCTACGAATACTGATCCAACTTGCATGATGTTTGATTACATGAATTTTTCTTGGAGTCTTCTTTCCAAATGTACTAAAATCCCTAATTTCTCACCTTAATTCCTCATTCGATTTGATCTAATTTGAAGAAAACCAAAAAAAATCCCTAATTTTCCGTGGATTCAACCCTAATTCACCATTACACTATTTTAATTCGTGATTTAATATTGAATTTAGTGAGTTTACAAATTACTTCGACATGCATTTTTTTGTATTCAAAGACCTAATGAATACAAACCATCATCTACTACATGGAATATGGGAGTAGCATTTTCTAGAATAGGAGGTCAAGTTAAGGGGGGGGGGGTGTTAGTAGGAGGAGGGAAAGAAAGTAGAACCTATTGTTGAAGCTATAATATGAATATCTAGGAATTGTAATTTTTTCACTTGTCTGGAGATTCTCAAGTGAGTTTTGAGGCATTGAGAAGGAAGATACCCCATGTCTAGGCTATGGTACATGATACTAGATATCAAAACCACAATCAAGTTTGTGCATAGCGAGGCAAGTGCTCATCCATAACTGGCTATAGCAAATAAAATAAAATAATATTAAATTAGAAAATATCATAAAATCTGAAATGCTCAATTTCTAGTTTTCATTACATTAATACTGATATACTCTTTGAATACTCATTGTTTAGTCCTTGCAAGTTACTCTTGATTTATGGCTATCAAAATTGAGCTCACATATTTTTTTTTAGATTAAAAAATGACTAGCGATTACTTTCTAAATTTTGAAAAAGACAAATTGATAAATGCTCTAAAAATATATAAATATTCAACTCAAATAATTTCTTGGAAGTTTTCCCAATTCTTCGTCCAATCGGAGGTTAATCATACAATGTTTTGAATATTTCTATGAATGGTTGACTAACGAATGTCTCTTGCCTATATATTTTGCATATAATGGTATACATTGATGAAAGTTGCACCTTACATCTTCTAAAAAAATTGAGAATTTTTTTTCTTTATTTATCCAACTTATTTGTATTATATTTCAATGAATAATCAAATGCTGCTTTGCCATCTTATGTTAAACTTGTAAAATTCATAGCATTTACATTCATGAAATATTAAAGCATCTAAATGGACAAATAGCAATTCGCATGTTTACTTCATCCAATGCTTGACGGATCTCCACAAATCATGCCATCAGATTACATCCAACGGCTTAAAAATATCCCCAGTCGACACAAATCGTCGTTGGATCGCTGGATCGCTGGTCGGATCGCTGGGTCCGTTGAATCGACGATCCCACCATCGATCTGTCCGAATTTCCCCTCTCTGCTTTAAATTATCGCCGCCCTCGCTTCAGTGCCTTGCTCCACTCTTCAAGATAAGCAAAACCGCAGATCCATCTCCACCACTGCATGGCGGCCATCCGCTCCCCCGCCGCCGCCTTTCAATACCTTCTAGTAACTAACCCATTCATCGCCAACTTCCAATTCAACCCCTCCCAGACGATAGGTGCCTCTTTCTCTCTCCTCATCACCGTTTCTCTCTCTCACCTCTCTCTAACTCTGCTCCTCCGCCACCTTCTCCCCCTCGCCCCTCGCCCCTCCCCTTCCCTCCGCCGCGTCCTCCGCGTTCTCTCTCCCTCTCCACAATGCTGCCATCCTCTTTCTCTCTCTAGCCATGTCCCTCGGCTGCTCCCTCTCCGCCGCCTACCAGATGCCTTCTCTCTCCTGGCTGTTCTGTTTTCCCCCACATACCCTTCCCGCTGGACCCACCTTCTTCTGGGCTCACATTTTCTACCTCTCCAAGATTTACGAGCTCGTTGACACTCTCCTCATTATCCTGGCTTCTGATCCCAGAAGATTATCTTTCCTCCACGTGTACCACCACGCTGTAGTTTTGATCATGTCCAGATTATGGATCACGGATGTTCAATCTCTGATGCCGATTGCTCTGGTGACGAATTCTTCGGTTCATGTGGTGATGTATGGATATTATCTTTGTTCCAGTTTGGGGTGGAGATGGTCACCGAGGTGGAAGAGAGTTGTGACGAATTGCCAGATTATTCAATTCTGTTTTAGTTTCCTGGTTTCTCTGGTTTTTCTCTGGCTGCATTTCATTCGTGGAGGGTGTTCCGGGTTTGAGGCTTGGTGCTTCAATGGTGTTTTCAACGGGTCTCTTCTGTTTCTGTTCTTAGATTTTCACAGGAAGAATTATAGAGGTATCAAGAGAAAGGATGCTGGAAAGAAGAATTGAAGAGAAATAGGCGTTTATTATGTTTTTTCCGGGTAACTTTTTTAATCAGATGAAATGGGCTGTCGATGAATCATAAAATCACAGTCTCATCTGTGTTTCTCATCTGTGTTTGGATAAACTTGACTGAATTGCAAATGAATAGATGGTATGTGGTTGATTAGACATTTGGAGTCCTTTTAAAAGCAGGGAAGTGATGATTCTTTTGAGAGTTGTTGACTTTTTTATGCCTACTGTCAAATGTCAGTGATAGCAGTTACCCTTGTTTAATGGAAAGAGGGTTATCGACAGAGAACTTGCTAATTTTGTTTTACACTTTTTTTTTTACAGTTGAAGATGGTTGATGATCCTAATGTTATGCGTTTCTCAATGAGGGTATTGTGGCTACTCTTGTCTTCACATTGATTAAATTTTGTTTCGTTTGAAAAATATGACATGGTCATCATTCTCATACTTGTTGCCATTACTATCATATAATGATGACAAGGATTACAAGGATCACTACCAACAGCATCATTGTCTTCATCATGATCATGATCATCATCACATTGTCATCGGAAGCACCACAGACATCATCATCTTCATCATCGTCATTAACATCATCATCTCATTCTCATCAGAAGCACCATCTTGATTGGAGATTGATGAACAAGAAGGCCGCAGGTTATGTTTTATGTTAATCAAATAGAATATTCGACGGTAACAAAGAAGTTCTGAAAGAAAAGAAAAGATGCTAATCACAACGTTCTGTAAGGTTCTGAGGTCACGAAGAGAACTTCGTAACCTTTGGTTTGGGCGAGGGATTTCCGTTCTTTCAGAGCCTCCAGGTTTTGACGAAGGTCCATTTTCTTCGTTACCCCGAACTAGTCCTTCTGGTACCCGCTCTACAACTCGCACCTCTACAAAGGCCGCAGGTTTTAAGTTAAGAAAATAGAATATTATAGGGTTCCAAGTTTTTGAGGAAGGGGAGAGGAAGTTGTGATGAAGGGATGAGTGAGGAATGAGGGACGAGTTGTAGAGGTTCTGAGGTAATGAAGTTAAAGAGGGCGAGTGAGCGGGAGAGAAGAAGAGAGTGTCGACTTTCAATATAAGTATCTGTAATGAGGATAAAGAAGGCAAGTAAGCCTAAAGGTTACCAGTAGAAGTCAATCAATTTACCTAAATATCATCATATTCATCATTGTTGTTATCATCATCGTCTCATTCTTGTCAATATCGTCATCTTCATCATGATCATCTCATGGTCATCAGAAGCATCACTAACATTGTCATTGCCATCATCTTCATCATAGTTGTCATCATCATCTATTTGTCATCAGAAGCACCAGCAACATCATCATCGCCATCATCTTCATCATGCCATTGTCTTAAGGAGCACTACCAATGTCAACATTGCCTTCATTTTCATCATCTTTGTTGTCACCATCGTCATCAACAGCAGCTGATGCAGCAGAAGCATCACTTCAGCACAAGCCCTGTTCATCGTCTTGACTATCAGCTTCAAATAGAAAACACTCTAGTCGTCATCATGATCATGATCACCTTCATTATTATCACCATCAGTATCAACATCAGCACTGTTCATTATCATCATTATCATCAACTTCAGCACCACCACCATTGTCGTCTTCATCGTCTCATGATCATTATCAGAACCACAACCACCTCCATCATCATTGTTGTTGTCATCGTCTTCATAGTTTCATTGTCATCAGAACCACCATTACCATCACGATGGTCATTGTCATCGTCATCATCAACACCACCCTCACCACCATCAGTATCATCATCGTCTTCATCATTTTATCATCCTCGTCATCATACTTCTCTTCTTCATTTTATCATCATTATCAACACCACCACCAGCACCGTCATCATCATGATCGGCTTCATCATTCGTTAATCATCTTCAACGCCACCACTGTCACTGTCATTATCACCATCATCATTGTCTGCGCCACTACTTCCACCACTACCACCATCATCAATTCAGCCTCATCTAATGCATCGTTAGCGCAGGAACAATATATAATAGAAACTTGAATCCACAAGCCTTGATCTACATGAAGGGTTAGAGTCTGAGTTGATAAATTCTAACATTTTCAGCCCTTGAATCTATAATGGGTTATACTTGAATTCACAAGCACAAAGCACTCTCAAACAAGGAGAATACTCAAGGGGAGAAAGCAAAGCTTTAAAAAAAAATATAACTTTATAATTGTGTCCTCAAAGGTTACAATGTGGGCCTTATATAGGCATCAAAAAGTGAAGGGTCGTTCAAGAGACTAGACCCTTGAAAAGACAACTTAAAAATCTTAAAAATATAACTTTGATGGCATATATATGTTAGAGATAAAATTTTCAAAAAGAAAAGTAAAGTTTCTAGGCCTTATTAGGCCTTAGTAGAGAGATATTTATAAATTCCAAGACTTGCATAATCTGTCAGAAATATTTGTAATCTTCTGCATAATCTGTGATGAGGTTCTAGAGATTCTCTCTTGGCCCAATAAACTTTAAATAGGCCTCCCATGTAAACTTACTTAGCATTATATAAAGGACTCTGCTATCGGGGCAACCGGGTTGCCCCGAAGGAATCCTGGGCAACCCAAATTAAACGGGGGAAAATTTTCCCGCCTCGGCTTTTTTCGGAATTTAACGGGAGAGCCTGAATAACGTTTAAATTCAGGCTCTCTCTCTCTCTCTCCCATCGCGCCACCGCCTCCCGCCTCCCGCCGAGGCTAGGCGCCCCCGCCGCCTGCCGCCGCCACCGCCTGCTGCGCCTCCGCCTCCTGCTACTGCCGGCTCCACCTCTTCGGGCTCTCTCTCTCTCTCTTCCGTCATCCAGTCCGGACCTCTGCCTCCCGCCAAGGTCATTGCCCCTCTGAGGCCACCGCTGAAGAGCTGCAGAAGAGCTGCTTCAGGCGACGGAGAACGCGGACGGAAGATATCTTCTAGCAAAAGTCCAGGATTCCTTCGGGGCAACCCGGTTGCCCCGATAGCCAAGTCCTTAAAATATTCTGGAACCGACGGCATTCTGTCGAAGCTGTCGTTGATGGGAGCAGGTTCATCGTTTGATCTTTGTTGCAGGCGGGCACATAAATCCAGCGGTAACTTTCGGCCTACTGCTGGCGAGGAAGCTGTCGTTGACTAGGGCGGTCTTCTACATCGTGATGCAATGTCTCGGCGCCATCTGCGGCGCAGGAGTTGTGAAGGCTTCCAGAAATCAGAGTACCAGATGCTCGGCGGCGGGGCGAACGTCGTCAGCGGCAGCTACACCAAAGGCAGCGGACTCGGAGCGGAGATTATCGGCACTTTCGTCCTCGTGTACACCATCTTCTCCGCCACCGATGCGAAGCGCAACGCACGCGACTCCCATGTTCCGGTGCTAGCGCCGCTGCCCATCGGCTTCGCGGTGTTCTTGGTTCATCTGGCCACCATCCCCATCACCGGAACCGGCATCAATCCGGCGAGGAGTTTGGGTGCGGCCATCATCTACAATAAGGAGCGATGATGGAATGACCACGTGAGCCCCTCTCTTTTTGCTCGCTAATTTTCTCTCTATCTAGAATCTTTCCTATTGACTGAAATTCCCTCTCTGTTATTCGTGCAGTGGATTTTTGGGTTGGCCCTTGAATTGGAGCTGGGCTGGCGGCCATCTACCACCAGATCGTCATCAGGGATATCCCATTCAAGTCCAGGTCCTAGAAGAAGAGGAGTGTTCGAAGCGACATGAGCGCTCCTGTTCTTTCATGTTCACGTGGATGTGTATTGGCTGTGAACAACTGTTGCTTGTACTATCATTTCTCCCCTGTTTTTCTTATCCCCTCAGCTCTCCTTCGTGAACAATCGTTATCTCATCTATGAGCCGTTCGATGGTCCTCTCTCTCTCTCACACAATCAGAGTCGCAATATCTCTCTTCACTACGACGGAGACCTTGCGGGTTGAGCTTATCCTCGTTGCAGACGCAACGAGGGAGGTGCGTCGGCCCCCAAGTACAAAGTGACATGCCCCACTCTGCAAAGGAAAAATTTGGAAAGCTGGCAGAGAGACTGAACTCGGCGACCGGATGCCATTTCTGCATCTCTATTCGAGGAACATGGAAGGTTTCATGTAATTTGGCGAGAACAATAATCAATTCGTATTGCAAAAGAAAAGGAACAAATCAATTTCAACAGGTAAGAGGCAATCGCGTCTCTCTCTCTCTCTCACTCTAGCAAGAATAAATAATGGAAAATGCGGCTAAATCGTTGATATCTGATGTTGAGATGTGATATTTATTCTAAAAAAGAAGGCGGAAGCGGAGGAGGTGGCGGAGGCCACTTCTTCTACTTCCCCGGAGGTGGGGGCGGATGCGGGAGCGGGAGGGGGAGGCCAAGGCCTCGATTTCTTTTTCTTTTATTTTTCGCGTTTTTGATTGGCCGATGGCTTATATACCGGTTGCCCCAGATTCCTTCGGGGCAACCGGTTGCCCGCGTAGCAGAGTCCTTATATAAAATAGGCTCATGGGCTCCATTTTGGGTTACAACATTATCAGAACCGCCACCATTGTCATCATCTTCATCATTTTATTGTCGTAAAATCGACCACAACTCCCGTTGTACTCGTGATCATCATCTTATCATCACCACAGCAACCGCCGCCGCCGCCGCCGCCATGATATCATCATGATTGGAGCCACCACTAGCTCCGCCATCTTTATCATCATCCTCTGCTCACGCAAAAACACAATAACGGTTGCATTCCCATCCCTATTCACATTGCGTTGAAAGCAAAAGCAGCTAGCTTGGAGCTTATTATTATTTAATTTTTTAGCTAGCTTGAAGTTTAAACATGATGCCACCATTGATCTTTCTACCCGATGTTCATGATCATTCCATCCAATATATACGATGCATTATAATGGTGATGGTGTCTATGTTTCTAACATGTATGAGTTGCCATTTGCACGTGTAATTGAAGTTTGAAACATGGAGGTTCGAAGGTAAAATACGGCTATTATTTTTTGAAGATTTATTGTATAGAATTTATTTTCCATTGGAGTACTGTTTTCTGATAAAGTAGTTGACTTCGACAAATTTCATTAAAACCCCCCAAAATAGTCTCCATAACCTTAGTCGGTTATCTCTATAGTTAGATGTCATATGATGATGATATGGACCGATGTTCATCTTGCTCGACTCGATGCCCATCAATTTCTGATACGATTAGAAAGAGGGAGAGAGATACGTATCATGAAAAATTGATCTGATCTGCGATCGAGAGAGGGAAGAGAGAGATATGTAGTATCATACAACCTCTGATTGGCGATCAGATCATCAATCAAGACATCGATCGAGGATGTAACCTCGATCGAGACGATCAAATTGATTAGAGGTTCAAGGATTGCTGATCATTGATCGGATCAGTGATCGCCATTCCCTAACTGTTATCTTCATCTCTCTCTCTACTGCACTAGACGTGAAGGATAAGTTTGTGGGCCCACCCCCGTCCCCTGCACGCCACTTCGGTTGGCCTCTCCCTCTCTCTCTTTTACTCCATCGCATGAATCTAGACTTCTTCGCTCGCCAAAAACTCGAATGAAGAAGAGCAGACCCGTCACTTCGATGAGCGAGACCGGTCATCAAGTATCGATCCGATCCTCATTCCTCTTGAGGTGGTGGACCCAATCGAGCATTTATTCGAGCAGCGGAGGGGGACGGATATCCGTAATAATCGACTTCAATATTCTGCATTAATGGGAGAACTGGCCAACGACGATCAGAAAATCGATCCGAGATATTTTTATTTGCCGGTACCCTTGCAATATTCATATTTTATCTCAACAAATTCAGCGCTCTGTGATTTAATTGTAGAGTTTCATCTCGATTTATTTACTAAAACAAGAATTATGAATGTATTAATCATGTAGGCGCAAGATATTCTTGATTTTTGTTCTTCGGATTAAATATTCCTGTCTTGATTCTGCTGAAGCCCTCGTCATTCACTATGATTACCAATAGTTTTAATAATAAGGATAAGAAAGTTTTTAAAAAAAAATTTGTCACCGTTGTTATAAATTTGAGCATTTGACTTTCATTTGTTGATCGCCGTTGGCGGAGAGTTGTAGGGAAGAAGAAAAAATAACAGGCTTCGGCGATGGCGCGGATGAGAGAAGCTTTACAGGCGGCTGTAATGATGGCGATTCTGTTCTGCGTTCCTAGAGCAGAGGGCGTGGCGTTGGAATTACCGAAACAAGGCACCAAATGTGTTTCGGAGGAGATTCAAGCGCATGCTATTGTTCTCGGAGAGTATAGCGTCTTCTTTGAAGAATACACGGGAGATTTCCCTACCATCGCTGCCAAGGTTTGAACTTGGATTTCGTTTTTTGTATATCTGAGATAAATTTACCTAGGAAAGTATTGTTTCTTCTATTTTTCTTTTGAAATTTTTGAGAATAATGTGATGTTTGGATATTTATTTGATAAATATTTAATTGTAATCTGCTTTGGATTTTTCGGGTTCATACGTTGAAAAGTTTCGCAGCAGGAATTACAAATTTCTGCGAACTTGAGCTTTGATCAGGCATCAGCCTTGAACATAGTTCTTATTGAAGTTCTTATGGCTATACTCTCTCTCTCTCTCTGCAGATTACATCCCCCTTCGGAAACACACTTCATGAGAATCTCAACGTCACTCATTCTCAATTCTCGTTCACAACAACCGAAGCAGGACACTACGTGGGATGTTTCTGGCAGCACAACAATCCCGGCAACGTCAAATTGAGCGTAAGCATCGATTGGCGAACTGGGATCATGGCGAAAGATTGGGATTCGGTTGCCAAGAAAGAGAAAATCGAGGTAAGTGACTGGAGATTTATCTTGTGCACTAGTGTGGAAGCTCTAATCAGAAAACTCTTCTGCTGATGAATTGCAGGGGGTTGAGCTTGAACTGATGAAGTTAGAATACGTCGTGCAAACAATCTCTTATAATTTGGTCAACCTAAAGAAAAAGTATGTTTCTTCTTCAAGTTTACCCTAAATCTCTCTGTCTCTCTCTAGATATATACACCAAGCTTGATTTTGTGAGATGATGACCTTGGGATGAATATTGTGCTGCAGGGAGGAGAAGATGAGAGCGATGAGTGAGAAAACGAACAGCAGGGTCGCATTGTTGAGTATCCTGTCTATGGGAATTTGCATTTTGACCTCAACTGTGCAAGTGTGGAATCTCAAGAAGTTTTTCCGGAAGAAGATGCTCATCTGAAGATACTTCTTGGATATATTTATATATATTACTAAGAAACGATTTTCTATATTTGAGAAAATTACTTCGGAACCCTCTCTCTCTTCTCTCCCCTCATCCTTCATCTTCTCTGTGAAGGTTGGTCTTTCAAAGTATGGAGAATGGCCTGATATTCATGAATATTCCATAAAAGTGTTGCCTAAAATGGTGATCCTCCGTGATGAATCCGATAAAAAATAAGTTCATAAATTTGAGAGAAAAAACATATTCCCATAGTTCTATGATCCGCGTCTCAATCTTAGGCGTAGTATATTGGGGGAAAATGAAGAACCCTAAAATAAAGCCAATTTTCTCATCATTGAAATTCGATAAATTCCCGAAAAGAAAAATTACAGTCGACAAATTGCTGATCATTACACTCTCTCATTTGAACTCGAAAATCTCTAATATTATCTGATCTGTTCAACATGAAGGGATGAAAATTTAATCGTGATCACTCGAAGTTGCAAGAACAATCAGAAGGGCAAGAGAAGTTCCTCCGGCATCGTTATACGAAACTCCCGACTCCGCCGAATACATCGGAAGCCCATCTCCCATTTTCCTCCGAGGCTTCTTGTTCCCTCTATCTCCGCCTCTGGAAAATGGAGAAACCCTGAATTTGTTCCTCTTCTCCGTATCACCTTGGTTCTTCTTCTTCTGAAAACTCCCGAATACTTAATTTCCAGTGTTTGTCTTCTCTTCCTCCATTTTAACCTTCTTCTTCTTCTGCCATTCTTCTGAATTGTCGTCGATCTCGTTCCCGGGTTTCATCTTCTTCGCTGGCTTCTCTTTTTCTTCTCCTGAATCTCTTTCCTCTTTCTTCTTCTTCTTCTCTCTCCATCGTGATCTTCGCAATTAATGAAACCCCGACTTCCCTCCTCCGCTACAAACTCCATCAGTAACTGCGCCTTCAATCTTTTACTTGATCAATGCTCCTCCACTATTCATCTCCCCGCTGTAAAGCGAGTCCACTCTCATCTCCTTTCTAGCGGCTTTCTCTCTGAGGACCCCTCTCTCCATATCAAACTCATGAAAGCTTACAGCGCTTGCGCCGACCCCACCTCTTACGCCCGCCAGATGTTCGACGGAAGTCCCAGCAGAGACGTCATCTTCTTCAACGTCATGATAAGGAGCTATCTTACACATGGGTATCGCCCTGAGGCGTTTAAATTATTCTACACCATGGTAGTTCAAGGAATTAAGCCTGATCATTACACTTATCCCTGCATTCTAAGCGCTTGCTCTGGGTCTCTTCATCTTTTAGGAGGTCTCCAAATTCACGGCGCTGTGACAAAGCTTGGGCTTCTATCTAATCTCTTTGTTAGCAACACTCTCATTACTATGTACTGGAGATGTCGTCGCCCAGAAGAAGCTGAGCAAGTCTTCGGTGAGATGAGATACAAGGATGCGATCTCCTGGAACTCGATGATTGCGGGTTATTCCCAGACAGGAGACCCTCTGAGAGCTCTGGAATTTTTCAAAACCATGGTTCAGTCAGGGGGAGCGAAACCCAATTCAGCTACCCTCGCGAGTCTCTTATCCACTGTGACAACAACACTGGTCTCTGGCGATATATGCTTCCTCCGGAAGATGTTTGATGAAATGCCCCGAAGAGAGCTCATCTCGTGGAATGCCATGATCGCCATCTATGCGAACAATTCCATGGCAGGAGAAGCGGTCAGGCTGTATGAAGAGATGGAAAGAGAAAGAGTTGCACCTGATGCCATCACCTTTGTCAGTGTCCTCCCTGCCTGCGGTGACCTCTCGGCTCTGTCTCTTGGCGCAAGAATTCATACCCACATCAAGAGCAAGAGCTTCTGCCCCAATCTCTTCCTTGAAAATGCTCTTGTCGACATGTACTCCAAATGCGGTGATCTCATATCAGCAAGAAGCGTCTTCGACGCCATGAAGAACAAAGACGTTGTCTCGTGGACTTCAATCATCTCAGGCTATGGAATGCATGGACTAGGCGCAGAAGCTATCTCCCTCTTTCAGAATATGATAAATTCAGGCCTCAAACCAGACAACATTGCCTTCATCTCTGTTCTCTCAGCTTGCAGCCATTCCGGTCTTCTCCCACAAGGGAAGCTCTATTTCTCTGCCATGACAGACAAGTACAAGCTCACCCCGACTGTAGAGCACTTCACCTGCATGGTAGATCTCCTGGGTCGTGCTGGAAGAGTGGAAGAAGCGTATGACTTTGTGAAGAGCATGAGTGTGAAGCCAGATGAGAGGATCTGGGGTGCGTTACTCAGTGCCTGTAGATTGCACTCCAATATCGAAGTGGGCCTTGAAGCAGCCGATAATCTGTTCAAGCTAGCTCCACCGCAATCGGGATACTATGTTCTTCTGTCGAATATCTATGCCAGGGCTGGGAGATGGGGAGGTGTGACGGAGGTCAGAAGAGCTATGAGAGATCAAGGAGTGCAGAAGAGCCCTGGATGGAGTAACGTGGAGGTTTCAGGTAGAGTTCACACCTTCATGATGGGGGACAGGTCCCATGCGCAGTCATCTGAAATTTACATGGAACTGGAGGCGTTGGTAGGGAAGATGAAAGAAGCAGGGTATGTGGCGGATACGGATGTGGCGTTACATGATGTGGAGGAGGAGGATAAAGAAGGGCATCTTGCAGTGCACAGTGAGAAGTTGGCGATAGTGTTTGCTCTGATGAGTACCCCTCCCGGGATGGTGATCAGGATCACTAAGAATCTGAGGGTTTGTGGGGATTGCCACTCAGCTGCAAAGATTATCTCGAGGATCACTAGGAGGGAGATCATTCTAAGGGATATTCACCGGTTTCACCATTTTGAGAATGGGTTGTGCTCGTGCAAGGACTACTGGTGATTAGATATTCTTCATGATGGAGCACAACATGCTTATCAACCCATCCAGTGATGTAGCATATGCTTTAAGTATCTCTCTGGAGGATTACAGATGTGGCACCACCCTTGAATTGCTTCTATCATCGCCTCCAATACTTAAGAATCACAGTAAAGAGGACATACTATGTCAGACAGAGGGTGGCCGAAGTTGTTTCCAATCTGGCAAGATTCTACGCAAAATTGGAAATCAAGAAGAGGTTCTTGAGAAAACAATAGCTTGGTTGGCACCACTATGTTTTGATTCCCCTTAATCCGAGGCTTGTCTTGATCTCCATCAAGTATATTCTCAAGAATGAAAGTCAAAAGAATTGAGAAGGGGCGACACAAGCAGCGGAGCATGTATCTTTGTTCAAGGCAAAACAAAGCATCCTGACATGTCAGTGACATGGAAAAAGGGAAAAAATTCATACGGCCATTTCCTGAATTACAACCCCCTATTATTAGTTTGGACTTATCAACTAAATTTTGGTTTGAAGTGTGATCTGCTATCTGACAAAGAATTTATACTTGAAGAATTCTTACGACAGAGAGGTAAAGGATATACGGGAATTACCAAGTGGCTTTATATCTTCATAATGTTACAATTAAGAGCATACGAAAAACACCATGAATTTGACTACATCGATTCATTTCCAATATGGCTGAATGATTTCTATCAAAGTTCTACTATCATATTTCTGAAACAAACACAAATATTAGACAAGCTCTTACGATCAAGATTAAACTTACGAAAGAATTTCTCCATTATATGCACTTACTTTATGCTGTCCAGATATGACTAATACAGTGTTTATGGATCTGTCTCTATCTTCTTGGATTTAACCCCCATTCCATTAAATCAAGGTTATTTTCTAATCAATTCTGCAAAAAGGCCAAGTGGAAGAAAGTTTTTTGTGATATCTTGATCCCATTAGCAAAAGCATCCTCTTTTCAAAAACATGTCATCTATACTAACTGATTCGAAAATGAAAGATTGTGTTGATCACTATAAAATCTCACATGCGCTAAAGTAGTGAGCAAATTGATGCACATGTAGGGTTCTGAAGTAGATAAGCCTTTCGAAATCTTAATCAAAACATCGAATACGGCAAAATACATTGAAGAGGATATTCAAAATATTGAGTCACATCAATAAAAAAACACATAGGGACACATCAATAAAAAAACATAATATCCATTAGTACATACATATGACACATCGATAAAAACATGCCTAGAATATTAATATTTCAATCAATATTAGTGTTCTTTATGGTTCCTCGTGAGAGAAACACTACATCTTCTTCGAGTGAACCAAATTTAGGAAAACCAAATCGCGGTAATATTACTATCTGATCATTCTCAATACTTGGGGAATCCTCTAGAATGTTGAAACAGAAGTGGTAAAATAAAAGACACGAGTCAAATTAAATAAATAATGGCTTCAAAGGACATGAATGCATTGTGCCAAAAAAAAATCACCATTTATGAATAAACTATCAAATAACACTTATTACTTATTTATTTTCTTTATGATTGTCATGTTAGTTCAGGTGACATATCTTTAAAATTGATTAAAAAAATATGTAAACATGAAAATTTTTTAAGAAAACAAAAATTGTGCACTAATCTATTAACACTAATTCATCAATCGTGATTCATTGCTTTTAATAAAATGATCACTAAAATAAAGAATTAACTCATTTCCTCATCATAAGTAAAAAAATAAGAATATGCTTGAAGTGTATTAATGAGGTATCTTATAAAAGTAATTCACCACTTATGACATGCTTCTTGAAAGATTTATCACCTTGAGAAGATTTTAAATTTTCTAGATGACGATTTTCATTATTTTACCCTCCAAGGATAAATTTTTCAAAATAAATGTTGGAAGCAGATTTCACTAGGAGAATTCAAAGTCAATCGTCCATAAAGTCAATGATGGGACCCATTTCCAAAGTCAAATCACTTTATGGGCCCCTCCCCAACAACCATGAGGCCAACTTCTGCCCATTTATTGTTATGTGTGCATCATTATATAACATGGATCATCGAACAAGTCGCGTGGATAAAATTATTCAAGACCAAAAATGAACCCACTCAATGGCCTTGCATTTGGTGAAATGGGATAGATGTGAGAGAATCAGTGCACATTTACATCACTCCATCATCAAACATTACATAAATTCTATGAGAGGACCACACCTCCATTCAACCCTTTTTCACTCCTTGATTTTGCACCAATTTTCATATGCTCTTGTTAGGACTATAAAAGGACCAAATGGGATAATGTCCAAAGGGATAATGCCCACAAAATGTATTCTTACTTTTGAAATTCATCGAGTGTATGCAATCTTGATTCAGGAGTTCCTAATATAGATGTCTTCTCATACTCCTCCAAAGCTTTGGACATGAAAACACAGACGCATTACTCAAGAGATTTTTTTCCTTCGAGGTTTGTGCTATAATTTGTTTTGGTTTTCACTCCCTTATGCATTGTTAAGAACCCCACCTAATAAATTTTTCTTTTGAGAGGAGTGATGAATTCATTGAGAAATCAACTAGGAGTGAGTAGACGTCGAGATTTTGTGTTTAGTTCTCTATTCATTCCCTTGAGTTTATAGGATATGTTGCTCGATGAAATATGCAAATAATATTTCAATGATCGTTAGAAATTTGAAATTTAAGGTTTGTTGAATTGTCTTTGATGTAAAATAAATTTCCAAGCATGTCTTTTTAAAGGGTTTTTTTTCGGCATTGAAGGAAAGATCACTCGAGATCGGTGATCAACCAATAAAACTCTCATCTTCTTCCTACCCAAGAGGTAACCCATCCTTGGCCCGAGTACTCTTTAGCCCTAAATTTCTTTTCACCTGTCTCCCTTCCCTCGAGGTCATGTCTAGCCCTAGAATTCTTCTCCATCCCCATTGCCTAGGTTAGATCCTAACATTAATAATTCGGGCTTCACATATGGAGAAGGTTTCAATTTGGGTCTCATTGACCTAATATCGATGGATATCTCTTCAAATTATTGCCTAAAAGGGTCATTCACCTAGAATTGAAATCTTAAAATTTCTCGTCACTGAAATTGAATTCATTCCCCTGCATAATAATCCCAGTTGACAAATCCCTGAACATTAGACGCCCTCGTTTGACCTAGAAAAACTAAACTCTTACCTAGTCTAATCGACATCAAGAGATGAAAATTTAATCATGATTCAACTGTATTTGATTTTACTCTAGAAGCAGCAAGAACAATCAAAGGGGCAGCGAGAAGTTCCTCCGGCATTTGGGTTCGAAACTCCCAATTCCTCCGCAGAATATATGGGAAGCCCATCTCCCGTTTTCCTCCGAGGCTTCTTGTTCTCTCTTTCTCCGCCTCTGGAAAGTGGAGAAACCCCGAATCTGTTCCTCTTCTCTGTATCACCTTCGTTATTTTTCTTCTTCTTCTTCTTCTGAATACTCCCGAATATTTCCGTCTCAGGGCTTGTCTTCTCTTCCTCCATTTTAACCTTTTTCTTCTTCTGAAATTCTTCGAAGATGTCGTCGATCTCGTTCCTGGGTTTCATCTTCTTCGCGGGTTTCTCTTTTTCCTTGTCCTGAATCTTGTTCTTCTTCGTTCCTGACGCTTTCCGCTTCTTTTTTGGTTCTGGGTCGCGGCCTTCCGCCGCCATTGGAGCTCTGGAGGAAGGTTGAAGTTCTGAACCTCAGAAGTACTCTGTGGAGGGAATTAAAATACGAAACCAGAGAGTAAGTTTTGGGTTCGCCAAACCCCATCAGATAACGAATTATCTGAACCCGATGAGCTTACTGGATACCGTCAAAGAGCTTAACCGATACAGGCCAAGGTCGAGGAAGAGGCAGCAAACAGGTAAAGCAAAAACGCACCACATGATCTTCCATCATGCAATACTTCACCCTGCTGCATGAGCACACATCCTTGACAGTCCATCTACCCAAGAGCACACATCCTTGCAGAGTTTGATAATTGAAAGGATAAGCACCCAATTGACGAGACAAAGGATTTACACCCTCATTTTTTTGGGTCTCCTTGACTCTCCTCCACAAAGCTTTCAAATAGCTCTAATGATAGGTCATGCAGCTTGACCAAGATCCTCCAAGTGCCAAGGTGATAACGGGATGGGCCATAAAGATTCTCAAGAGGATGAAGGAGAGTCAATACCTTGAGATTGTTTTGGTGATTCACAAACTCGTGGGAAAGAACATACTCCTCAAAGCCATCAAGGATTTTAAACTGCATGCAAGAGGTAATGTCAATACCTAACATACTATTACTCTTACAATCTCATTCAAGTACATATTGTTTTAGACTAGCACTTTATCAGCTCATTGTGACCTCATCGTTGTAAGTTTTTGCAATGAATATTGACAATGTTCATAGCAGAAAAGAGGATGATTGTAGTCATCTCCAAAATATTACAAAGTGAAAAAGAGAACTTTAATGTGAAGCAACACGTACAAGATGCCATAGAGTTCCTCGTATTTTTGAAACTCCTTAATCAGATGCTAAATTAACAAAGAGTGGGGGTAAATTAGTTTCATTTATTTATTTATGTTATCTAATCCCTTAGGTAAAATTCGTTGATCGCTCAATTTCTCACTGTCAGTCTTATATTGGATTTCTTTATACTAAATATGGTATCCAAACAGGGTAACGAGATAGATTTTTATTGATTCATGCTCTTGATTAGTGACTTCATTCCTCGTTATTCCTTCAAAATGACTTGCACTCGTCTTGTCTCCCATGGGCCTAAGGGATATTATGTGACCAATAAGCCAATCATACTTCTATATATCTTGTTATGTTCATCGTAATTTATTTATTTATTGTAATTCTTGTGTGATGTTTGTAATGAAGTCGATGAACATATGCAATGACTACGTGAATTATGATAAGATTAGTATACATTGATCACTAGTCTTAAAACATGTCTTTTAGACATTCTTATTCGTGGGATATTCAAGAAATATATCAAATTATCTAAAAATAATAGTAATATTTGATTTGACTCATATGATGAGTATGGCTGATCTTATAGCCATTGACGTGAAGACAATGAGAATATATAGTAAGTGAATTGATCCATATAAATCCATGAATAATATTATACCTAACTATCAGTTAGGTTGATTCACATCATGATTGGGTACGTGGTCTTTTGACTTGAGACACCAAATACATCTTTTAGATGGATGATCATATTTTGATTATAACTTATGAATTCCTAGCCTGGGATCTTCAAAACATCATACATTAGATGTTACACGAAGTTTTCAAATATGATTGTGGGGTAAAGATGTGATATTTTGCCCTCGGTATGTGAAGAGATTAACTCAAGGAATAAGATGCGATGAAATCCTCGGATAAGGTACTGGAAATATTAGAGAAAAATTTCTCGATGATTTGTTTTATGCATTTGTACTAACTTGATTGACCGATTAGGGTTTGACAATTGACCATACCCTAAGTCATTTATAAGTCTCGCGCGGATGAAGGATTGTAAATATATGGTGACTAATAACAATAAGATTTCATACGAGAGTTCTTATATACTCTATATCTCCTAAAATATATGATATAGCTTGACACCTAACGGGGAGACACCTTGATTTGTCAGTTGGGTTAAATCGATTCTTCATTACTTGATCTATATGTTAATATAAATAATAAATAAAGGTCGATCAATAAGATGTTATTAGGTCTATAGAGTTATTAACTAGCGAGATATATGTACCTAGAGGGTCATACACAAAAATAAAGTCTATAGACATAATTATGAGGGTTTTTATAAAAAAATTACATAGAAAATGTTTATTCATAAGGAGAGAAAGATCACAAGTCAAGATGCTTATCCAAGCTTTTTGAGAATTCTCTCCTTTCTTCTTTTTCTCTCTTGGTGAAGAGCTTTAGAGAGGAGATCTAACCATTCAGTAATCGTATGGATATTGTTAGAAGATAGACACTTGAATAGTTTCAAGAACTCTTTCAAGTGAACCCTATAAGTATATTTTCTTATACATACTAGATGATAAGATCATCGGTTCATGGTGCCTTGATATTTTGAATATCTGATAGCATTTAATATTTTGATCAAAATTTTAGAAGGCTTATGGATCTTGAATCTCAACAAAATTTACCTTTGCTTAATCTTCAAAACTCTCCTGTTGATCTTGATCATCAACTTATCTTTACTTTGACATAAATTTTTTTTCTAGAGAAATAGAGAGATAATAAATGCTTTCGGTAGTAAAGAAAGAATCAACATAACAATATGACTAGGAAGGGTTTTTTTGTCTTTATACATTGTATTCGAGATTTAGTGAATGTGAATCTTTTTGTTCTTTTTGTCCTTAAAGAAACCAACATTTGCATACTTGTCCTCAAACTTAGATATTCTAAATTTGAAGCTCTCAATTTTTCTCAGATCAAACATTTCAATATAAAAAATATTATTATGGAAAAATCATATATTTCTTTTAGATAGAAAATGTAAAGAACCTAGAGTTAACTATGAGGACTAACATCCATTTGTAAGTTAATTTCATTATAGTAAAGTAGTGGACTAACTTGCATATAGATATAATTTTGTGTAGAAAGGCATAATTCACAATACCGATGAACATATTTATTCTCTACTTCAAAAGGATGACATTGTCGTCAAATAAAAATTATAAATTCTATGAATTTATCAATTTGAATTACATTTTATGAGAGTCAGTTGATCAAACATTGATTTTTCACCAAACATTAGTTCCTTAAAAAATACCTAAAAATGTATCTCAAACTTTAATTCTTTTATGTCAATCAAAATTATCATTATATCATTGTATTATTCTAATAATATAATAAATTATATCATTAAATTGAGGTGTCCAAAAACAGGTTAAGGGCCCGTCATCTACCTTTGAACATGATCCTCACCTTCTAGTTCAATAACAATGTCAACATCAACCCATGATCAAAATCAGGACGAAAACAGCTTTAAATTTGAGACCATACACCAGATAATCAAATGAGTCATTCAAATATCACGTTAACTCAAATAGAAGATACATACACCGCTACATTATACTAGATTGGCTGGGTCACTCGTCATAGTCTTCATCATCATCTACTAATTTAGTAGGCATATACACAAGATTTGAGTTTTGAAAATCACCCATATTGTCAAGATAGGAATCTTCATCGTGTGAAGATGATTCCAATGTCACAGCGGCATTTTCAGTCGGAGGGGTCGTGCAGGCAGTAGTGGGAGCAGTAGATCTGCTATCGGCAGAGTTAACTCTGTTAAGAGGTGGCCGACCTCGGCCTCTTCCTCTACCTCTTCCTCGCCCTCTAAGACTCAAGCTTCTTGTCATCTGCTACCATCATGTCATTAGCAGACAAAAAGTTTTGCGCAGAAGATAATCAATAAACTATTACTGTACCGTCTTTTGGAATTTTTTATCCTCGTCATCACAGGTGTGCTGATCATTATGCAATAATTTTCTACACAAATGAAAAGACACTGCCATGAATTAAATTTATTATGAACAAAGAAACTTTCTAAGAATCACCTTCTCCTGGAGATGTCCTTCTCATCGGATATGTTTGGATGTGCCTCCCCTAACGTAGGTACTTCATGCACAATGTGGGTCAAAAAGTCAAACACGTTGTAACTCTTTATGCACTGCTTTCTGAAATTAGTAGCACACAATAACTAATGAATTAATCAATATTACACACTATTGATGCATGCCATTTCTATGGAACAATTTAAATAATAATAGAATAAAATCAAACAGTGTCTCATAATCCAGAAAGTAATAAAACAATAGTCTTCTGTAGAAGCAATGGCAATGAAGATAGACTTTGCAGGCAGTCATCATAAAAGTAATTATGAATAATTAGGCGAGATGAAATCTCCTCAGACTTAGGCGTTCTGATGTGAAAGTCCTGATGTGCATACATGTCCATGACTTGGACACTAACATGGGTGGATGTATAAGGATGGCCATCAATCATGCTATCCCTGGTGGACAACATGGCCTCTTCCTTCCGCCTGTCACATCCACTGCCAACCACGTGTCAAAGACATTGGCATCTGCATAATCACCCAGCGGTAGAGAGAATGATAACTACTAATAGACAAGCGTATAAATCACATGTGGTTATATTTATGCGTCATTAAACAACATTGGATTTTGCGAAAGGCTATCCGTTTTGTGACTATAAAAAGAAAACTGTAATCATAAAAAGGATAATGAAAGAAAATTTTTACAAGCACATTCCTATAAAATGTTTTGAACATCCTTTCAACGCCATAGTTATTTAGAATGCATAAAAAAAGACACATATATTAGATTGACTTACAAGTGCAAGGAATTCATTGTCTTAGCTCGCCTCTGGAGAGTGATCTCATATGTTCTATCACATAGATCTTGCAGAAACAACTCCAACGCTTTTGCTGCATTACATTTTCCGAGGAGTATTAATTAATTCTGCTGTACTTACGAATACGACTTCTAGTAAGCTGCTACAACTACAGATTCAACCAATTTCCATTCTAGAAGGCAGTTGTAGGGAAATCCATCCAACACCGTAATGACACATATGAAGAGAGTAAATATTATTTGGATGGGAGGGTTTTGCAAGCACAGAAGATTTCATATATTGAACTCAGTATCTGATAAGATCCAATAATAACTTACAAAAGAAGAAGGTGTCACAGTGGTCCTCATGTGAGTCCGCCAAGCTGGACCCAACCTAATGCCAATAACTTTCCAAGGGATATAAATATTGCGGAGTCTCTCAGAGAAGGCATGGAAGATGTGATTTGAGGTGAAGTAGGGGATCTCCTTGAATTCCTTCCCTGTTGTCACCGAGGGTGTTCCTCTACTGTCACCAGGGCATTTTCTTTCTTGGAACAGAAGTTATTGATTCTTCTTGAACCATCTAGCCAAGTGCCAGTAAGATCTAGGGTCTTAGTAGTATCACCATCTTTCTCTCTCCAAGGGTTTGGCCCCTTCTTGTTCCTGCTAGTCTCATTGTCTACTAGAATCAAACATGCCTCTTCAACCTCCCACAAACGTCTCTCCTAATTTGTTCACAATTATATATCCTGATCTTCCAACCTTTATCTTTATCTTGATCAATGAACACTGGCAATCGTATTAAGGATTCAAAATTCAAGATTCAATGCTCAAATGCAAGATTTGTATGATATAATATGCAATATATGAAGAAAATACCTCTTACAATACAGGCATGATATGCATCATTGTTGGAAACAATTATCAGCGGTAAAACAATTTTTAAGAAAACTAATAAATGGAGTAGCATCTACTGGAACATACTTTTTCCAAGGGCTCATGAAACAGCCATTAAAGCTTCAGATATCACCAAATAGCAGAAAACGGCTCTAAATTTTTCATGACTTACAGACTAGGAGAGGAACGGCCAAGGCAATTTTTCCTATGTCCTCGTCTGCCTGCATGATCTTTTTGATGCGAGACTGCAGTGAAGCAAAGGGTTGAACGATCAATAAATCCATATTCTAATTTTGAATTAAGACTGACTCAAGCACAAGAAATCAAATAAGATGCAAATACTGAATAAGTACTATATGTATGGAAAAGAAATCGTATCGTCTCCCAACCTCTAAGAAGCACCATTAAGGATCTTTCTAGACTCTACTAGTAGCAAAAACTGACTCACGAACGTTTACGAGTTACACAGATTGCAACGAGAAAACGCCAAATTGCGATTTCAGTTACTTACATCAAAGAATAACAGAAATAATTCACCAATTAAATTTCGCAAACGCACATTAATCGGTTTCAGATCGGTCATCAGATCGCGCAGATTATGACTTCGCAAATGAATTTAGACCGATCAAAACAAATGGAGAAATTCGAGGAAAACGATATCTGAAGAGAGACTTACCGCCGGAAATCTGGAGCCCAGCTTCTTCCTCATCTCTTTAAATGCGACTATGTCTCGAATTTTGATCTTGCAGGCCTTCGATATTTCCCCTTTTCGTTGATCTTCTGACTTCTTTTTTTTTAATGAAAATTTTATTAATATTTAATGCCGGCAGAGGGGAGTGAGCTCAATTATGACCGTCCGATCTCCTCACGTAACTACACGTTGCCACGTGTCCATCTGACTGGGCATAGTTTCCAAAGGCTCCTATGAGAGATAGTCCAATCAAAATAAAGGTATTTTAAAAATAATAATTATAAAACTATATTAAAATGAGAAAAGTTACCATCGGAGCCGTCCACATTCCAATATAACCATTTAACAACCTAAGAAAAATGAAAAATGGTGATAAATTCGATCAGTTATATACATTCTCTATAGATCAAGATAGATGATTTTGAGAAATTGAGTGAGAGAGAGAGAGAGAGATAAGATTGAGAAAGAGAGATGAAATTGAGAAAGAGTGAGATGGGATTGAGATATTCAAAAGAAAGAGATAGTGACAAGTATGAGAATTTGAGAGAGAAGAAGAATTGAGGGAGGGAAAGAAAGATGAGATTGAGAATTTGAGAAGGAGAGAGAGATGAGACTGAAAATTTGAGAGGGAGAGGAGAATTTGAGAGATAAAGATATATGAGATTGAGAATTTTATGAGAAAGATTACATTGAAGACTTTGAAAAAGAAAGAAGAAGAATTTAGGAGAGAAAGAGATATGAGATTGATCATTTGAGAGAGAAATGAGATTGAAGACTTTGAGAAAAAGACAGAGAACAAGAATTGCGGGAAAAAAGAAATACGAGATCAAGAATTTCATAGAGAGAATAGTTTGAGAGAGAAAGATAAGTGATTTAGAATTTCAGAGGTATAAATATGCTTGAGGATTTTCTCAAAAATGGAAACGGAAATGGAAATTGAAAACTTGAAAAATGGGAAATATAGACTCTCATAGGCTATTAAAAATGCAAAATGGAAGCTACAAAAAACCTCCATCCCCATTTTTCCTTATTAGCAAAAACTTTTACATTCATTCTCATGCTCCGTTTGCACTACTTCTAGCAATCATGATCAAGATGGATGTGCTCCAAAGGTAGATTATGGTTGTGGCCAACCATCAAAAGGCAATGTTTTTTTTCTTCTTGTGCATGTAGTTGCAAGACAAGTCATCCCTCCAAAAAATTTTTGAAAGATTTTGGCAAACTCGAGTGGGCTCAAGCTCTTATCTCTATCTCCATGTATGCTCCTCCACCCTTATAAATGTTTTGGGGCCAAAATATAAATCTTTTTATGTCAGCATCAGCACTCATCTAGACAATATGTAATTAGATGATATTGTATCAAGTCTCTAGTTATATGAGTTGCATATCTCCAAGCATATTGAAGGCAAAACTCCAAGAGATTTCTCACCCTCTTCAAACTTAGCACAAGCCTAAAAAAATGAAAAATCAAGTAAACAAGAATTCTAGAGATTATCATAACATTTGTTTCCTTGATTGTAGGGAGAGATTCACTTGTAATTTTTGGCCTCCTCCAAATCCGTGACAAAATAACAACAATCAAAAGGAATTGGCATCAACCCTTTTCTGCTCAAAAAAATTATAATCATAATCAAAAGTCAAACTAGTATCTTTTTAGTGGCACATCTCATCATGTTACTTCTGATCGAGCCAAAATCCAACAGCCCACATCCTACAATGGATCAGATGAGCAATGCATAGGTAAGCGTTATGGTTTGACTATTCATTCTCAAGCTCATCTCTCGTTAGAACACATAATTGGCTATTGCACCTTGAAGATATCTTGAATCTTCTTGAAATTAAAAGAACCTCCTAAATGCTCACAAATTTACTGGAGATAATTACTATGTTTTGAATTCCATTCTAATTTTCCTAGTGAAGGATTGGGAAACAAGCCAACTTCTACTCAAAGGACCTAGTGAAGATGGGCCCTATTTTCTCAATACTTTATAAACCAAGGGGGAGAAAGATCTTCCACTTATTTTTGAATAATTCTTAAGGCACCCTCATTTTTGAGTTTCAAAACATGTAAAAGACACAGTCGGTGTGCCAATTACTCATAAACTTCACTAATTTGTGTGTGATTCCTGAAATTTGGCTAAATCACACAAATGACCTTTCAAAATTTCTTGGCACAAAAATATTAAGCCTTTAAGACTAGAATTCTTATGTGTGGGTTCGAGATCCTCTTCTTTCACGTTTCAATTTTCTATATTATGTAAAAATTATGGATTATTATTGGAAGGTTGTCTTCCATGAAAAAGGAAAATTGATTTTTTTTACTGAATTGCATGTTAAAGAAGAAAATATGTTTTCTACAAGATTGGTTTCCTTGCGGTCAAATAGGAGCTGTTTGAATTTCAAGCATTGACTAGTTATACCAAATTTCATGTCATTGATCATCGTATCTTACATCCCTATATGCTCGAACAAAATGCGACAACATAGAGGAAACATAGACATATTATTGAGATCATATTATCTCTTTTTCAGAATGTTTCTCTGCCCCACAAGACTTTATTATCTATTAGGGGATGAAGCTATTGCCTTGACCACCTATCTCATCAATAGGATGCCTTCTTCCAACTTGGATAAGAAATCTCCTTATGAGATTTTATGCGAACTCAAACTTGATTATTCCTTCTTGAAGACTTTTGGGAGCCTTGATACCCAAACATGAGGACTTATGCATCACATAAGTTAAGTACTAGGTTAGAAAGATATGTACTTTTCGGTTATAGTTCCTCTTATATTGTCTATCGATGTCCATATGATAAGAGTATAAAAACATAATTATAAGTACTCACAAATGGATCTTATTTAATTATACTACACTCTTAAATATGTCATCACATCCACCATCTCACGACATAAACTTTAAAAGATAATTTCCTTAAAATAGAATTTCTCTACAGAATTTTTTCTTTATTTATTTCAAAAACCCATAAACAATCAAGGAATATCTTCTAAGAGCAAAGGGGACATCTCCTAAAGATAAGGACTCTCCAAAGGAGTGATTGTACCTCAAAGACTTGAATGGACTTTTCAAAACCCATCTTTTGTCTCCGAGTCTTTATCAATTAATTGATATGTTGATATAGTTAATTAATAAGGATAACTAATAAGGGTTGTTGGTTGGTGGAGTTACTAATGGAGAGATGTATAGACCCACATTGTGCAGTGCATAGAGAGTTAGCAACGCATAAAGAGTTACAAAGTGTTTGACTTTTTGACCCACATTGTGCATGAAGTACCTACGTTAGGGGAGGCACATCCAAACATATCCGATGAGAAGGACATCTCCAAGAGAAGGTGATTCTTAGAAAGTTTCTTTGTTTATAATAAATTTAATTCATGGCAGTATCTTTTCATTTGTGTAGAAAACAATTGTGTAATGATCAACACACATGTGATGACGAGGATTAAAAAATTCCAAAAGACGGTACAGTAATATTATATTGATTATCTTCCGCGCAAAAATTTTGTTTGCTAATGACATGATGTTAGCAGATGACAAGAAGCTTGAGTCTTAGAGGGTGAGGAAGAGGTAGAGGAAGAGGCTAAGGTGAGTCACCTCTTAACAGAGTTAACTCTGCCGATAGCAGATCTACTGCTCCCACTACTGCCAGCACGACCTCTCCAGCTGAAAATGCCGCTGTGGCATTGGAATCATCTTCACACGATGAAGATTCCTATCTTGACAATATGGGTGATTTTCAAAACTCAAATCTTGTGTATATGCCTACTAAATTAGTAGATGATGATGAAGACTATGACGAGTGACCCAAAAAAATCTAGTATAATGTAGCGGTGTATGTATCTTCTATTTGAGTTAATGTGATATTTGAATGACTCATTTGATTATCTGGTGTATGGTCTCAAATTTAATGTTATTTTTGTCCTGATTTTGATCATGGGTTGATGTTGACATTGTTATTGAACTAGAAGGCGATGATCATGTTCAAAGGTAGATGATGAGCCCAACGAGACAATTTTGTGCGCTCTTTGAATATACACAAACTCATGTCAAAAAAATTTCCAAACTCACCAATTTAAAGATATAATCACAAATTAAAGAGTATAGTGGTGAATAAGGGTCGAATCCATAGAGAAATAAGAGAATTTTTTAAATGTCTTTGAAATTCGATCAAATAGGATGATGAATTGAGGTGAGAAATTATGGATTTTTAGTAGATTTTGAAAAAACAATCCAAGGCAAATCCATGGAATAAAAAATCACTCAATTTGGATCAAGATTCATTGAGAAATCAAGCAGCAAAAATTAGGTAGAAAATCGATCGCGAGGAGTGAGAAAAACCAAAATTAAAGCTAAAATTAATCTAATCTACGATACAAAATAAAAATCTAATGCTACAAGAAGAAAGATTAGGAAGAAAATACATGATCTAACCCAAAGTTGTGCTTGAAATGATTCAATTAATCAGCGGATCCAAGGCTTTTCATTCCACGATTTTGAAAACAAAGTTCGACGTTCAAGAGGTGATTTCTTCTGATTTTCTCTACTAAATCTTAATTCATATGCTCTCTAGACGCATAAATGATTCTAGAAGAGGAGAAAATCAAGAGATTCAAGGACTGAGTTGTCTAAACAGTTTGATGTGGTTGAAACATCCAAGAATGAGTTTTTTTTGTCAAAGAACATGTTTATTTATAGAAGAATTTGGGCACGACCATTGGATGTGTCTCTTCATCTTCGATCAACAACTCAGATTAAACACCTGTTCGCGAAGCATCATCATTAAATCGTGTCTGCTTGATCGACGATGAAGCGCTTAGATTTTTTCATGTCACGTGTGAAGAAGTAGCGTCGCTTAAAGTCCACTGTTTGATCTTCATTGAGTGATCGAGGCGAGTCCACGTGTTCATCAAGTGCATTTAATCTCGACCGTTATAACTCCCTAGATGAGTGGATGAGATTAAATCATCTTAAAATGAATTGTTTCCTGATAACATGCTATTTATGCATGAAATTACATGATTATTAATGAAATTAAAGTTATTAATTATTCCAAATATATGCATGTTATCATATTTTATGTTTATTTCTATCATTTTGTATTGTTTCATGTTATGATCTTAAAATACACCAATTTATGGATTATTATACATAATTAAACATTATAATCTTTAATCTTAATTATAATTGAGATCATAATCATGTTTTAAGTATGAAAATATAAGAGAAAAGATCTTTATTAACATTTATGTATTTTTATAAAGTTATTTTATAAGATACATAAATGTATTAAATTAATTAAAATTCATTCTCTTATTATTTTAATAATTTGACTTTTTATAATTATAGATTATTCAATTTCTGATCCAACAAAACAAATTTGACTTAATTTGGAGTTACATTTTGAAAGTTATGATTTTTACAAGTTATAGGAATTTTTCTGGAATTTTTTTGAATTTATTTAGATTTATTTTTGATTTTTAAAGCTATGAAGAACAATAGAAAAATGCAAAAAAATGGGTGTATTTTTTTGCGCGAGTACACGTGGATGTGACGTGGCACCCAAGGCCACGTGGCAGCGCCACGCGGACCTGCGGGAGTGCTTGCGTGGCACTGAGGTGACACATTATACATATATATTTCTTATTATATAGGTTATAGTAAGTATAAGCCGTTCCATAGAGGAACATCGCTAACATATGATTTCACCTCACCTTATATACTCGAATGTCTGTTTGTTTTTCTCCGTGTGGGACAAAACTTCCTCTTTTATTTTGATTTCAGGACGCGTGGCATCACATGGATCATTGGATGGAAAGCGCGATGAATCACGCGAGTCGATGCGGTGGACGCGAGGTCCACCTGATCAAGGATCAAACGCGTGCATTAAAAACTCACTTAAGTGAGTTGATCGTGACCGTCGATCGCACGAGTTATAACGGCTGAGATCGTGCGCGATCGGTGGACTCATCAACACATAGCGATCGTTGGATCAACATCCAATGGATGATCGAAGCTCAACATTTTCTTCTTCATGCGATGAAATCGCATCTCGACCCTTTATTCACGATCGGACGATCATCAAACAGAAGTGACGATTCAATCAACAGACGCGTGATCGCTACCGTCGATCACGATGCACCCTTTCATCCGACAACTACGCCCAATTTTACCTCTTTAAATACCGTTCTTCGTGACGGAAAGAACGACCCGTGGAATTTCGAGAAATTCGAATTGTCTAGACACCCATTTCATGTGCCGTTTGATTCCTAGTGTTCTTAATGCATTTCCGCATCCAGTGAATGCTTGAAATCAAAGTTTGATCGAGAGAGAAGGAAGAAATCACATCTTGAATTTCAAAATTCATCTTCGGAAACTCGGAATGAAAAGCCATGCATCCGGCGATTAATTGGATCATTTCGAAGGCTAATTTGGGTTAGATTGCGTGTTTTCATCTTAATCTTTCATCATTTAGTGTTAATTTTACATTTTGAATCGTAGATTAAGTTTAATTTTAGTTTAATTTCTATTTTTAATCAAACTCGCGATACGAATTTTCTCCTAACTTCAAACTTCGATTACTCTGTGAATTTTCATCCAAATCACCTGATTTTTGATTCAGTGGATTTGCAATTGAGTTATCTTTCTTAACCTCAATTCGTTGTCTGAATTGATCAAATTTCAAAGATATATCTCAAATTTCCCTAATTCTCCATGGATTCGACCCTTAATTACCATTATACTATCTAATTAAATTGATTTATCATAATTTGGTAAGTTGAGGACTTTGTTTTGACACTAAATCGTGTGCATTTAACAACCATATGAATTAGTCTCATCAAATGAGTGGATGAGATTATAACTCCCCATATGAGTGGATGAGATTAAGTCGTCTTAAAATGAATTGTTGCCTAATCAGATGCAACCACGTACCCCCTCGAGTAAGTTAAAATAGACGATCACAATTAAATCATGCAATCAGACGCTTCTAGTTGTGCCACATCACTTGTAAATAAAAAGCAAAAAGAAATAGTACCACATGAAAAAAATTAACACAATTTGACGGGTATATAATGTATGCGAATTAATGGGTTTAGATTATATCCTGAAAAGGATGCTTAACCCACTAATTACACACCCACACACACACACGCACACACGTGCACACACACGCACACACATGTGCACCCGCGCACACGTGTGCACGCACATACACTCTCACAAGTCGCTACGTGGCGTGTACACGTGTCGCCATGTGGCGACGCTGTGTCACGTCAGCTTGCGATATAAAGAACATTTTTTATTTTTAAAACTTGAAAATAAGTTAAAATAAATTAAGAAAAATTCTATAAAAAATCCTCTAAAATTAAAAAAATTCATAAAATTTAAAATACAACTTCAAATTAATCCAAATTTTTTTTGTTGAATCAAAAATTAAATTATCGATTCTTATTAAAACTTAAATTATTTAAATAAAAAGAGAATAAATTTTCATTTCACAAATACACTCATTCCTCTTAGAAAATAAAACTTGAAAATATGTGAGTGTAAATAAAAACATTTTCTCTTATTATTTAATCATGAAAATATAATTATGATCTCAAATATAGATGAGAACAAAGCTATATTATTTGAACTCTGCATAATTATCCCTAAAATGATATATTTTTATATCATAACATAAAATTACATGAAATGATAGATATACACTCAACATATAATAACATGCATACAAATGGAATATTTAATGCCTTAATTTGCATTATTAATTATGTATATTCATGTATAAATTTAATGTTATCCAAGCCCTTAGCCCTTTTTTGGATGTTGCTTTGGGGAGGGTTTACAGTGAAATAGGCCCAAGTCTCCAAGGGTTGCTGGCCCAGTCAACCTCTCGTCTAGTCCAACTTCATAATGGACCTAGTCCACAATTGTTTGGACACCATAATTTAATCATATAATTTATTATATTATTAGATTAATACAATGATGTAATGAAAATAAAAATTTTCTGTTGACTCGAATGATAATTTTGATTGACATATAATAATTAAAGTTTGAGATACATTTTTAGGTATTCTTAAGGAACTAATGTTCGGTGAAAAATCAATGTTTGGTCAACTGACTCTCATAATTGAAATTGATAAAAGTGATGACGAGATGAGACCGCGAGGTCGTCGATTTCATGCGGTATCGCGTCAAAAATTATTCTGAGCTTACCAATTTTAGGAAATTAACTCGAATTGAGTGGCATAATGGTAAATAAGGGTCGAATCCACAGGGAATTAAGGAATTTCTTGATGTAATCTTTGAATTTGATCAAATCGGACGAGAAATTGATGGTATAAATTGAGGAAAATGGTATTTTATGAAAGAAGACTTCAAATCGATTCCACGGAATCAAGAATCATCGAATTTGGACTTGATTTCGCAGAGAAATCGAAATTCGAAGTGGAGAGAAAATTTCAGACGTTAAAATCATGATTTTGAGCTAAATCCTATGAAATTGAAATCTAAATCTTAATCTAAACAGAAATTAAACACTATAGGAAGGTAAATTAGGAAAAACCGCCTCCACTAATCCCAATTAGCACTCCAAACGACGCGATTAAACCAATTAATCGCCGAAAACGTGAAGAACGTGAAGAGGAGATTCAAGCTGCGTTTTTCTTGCAAGTTACGCCGCCAAATCTCGATTTCAAAGGCTCCGTGAGTGCGGAAATGGAAGAGGAACACGATGGAATCGAGAGATTCAAGAAGATTGGTGTCTAAACAGATCAATTTGGATTGATTTCAACTCGGATGCTTACAAACGACGAAGAACAAGTCTATTTAAAGGGTTTTTGATTGTAACCGTCCGATCGTTTTGATCGACGGTTACGATGAAATGTCCACGATGGATCGTTTCTGAAAATGTCGTGGCCGTCCGATCTTAATCAACAGTCTGGATGAGCTCTGATGAGAGGCATTATAAAAACGCATCATTTTTTCGCCGGTGGATCGAGATCCGACGATCGCGATGCTCCCCGCCAGACTTAATCACGACCATTATAATTCTTTAAATTGCGCACGTGCTTGATGATCATCTAATGGACGCGCGTCCATTCGATCAACACACGTCGATCGATCTCTCGTTTGATCCGGCGCTCCTCGTCGCGCCACGTCACCTGCATTTAATACATCGTGTGGATTAGTCCCACACGGAAAAGAATAAAGTGAAATGTCAGGTTTATAAGTCCCGACATTTTAGAGGGTTTAATAACCTTTCCGATATACGGACAGCTGAAGACCCATTTATAAAGTATATACTATATGAATAATATAAATAATTATACACGCCGCATAGGCGCCGCGTGGGCCCGCGTGGCGCTGCCACGTGGCCCTGCGTTCCACGTCGCATCCACGTGGGACCCGCGCGAAAAACGAAAACCTTTTTGTTAATTTTTTATTTATTTTAAATGTTTTAAATTGAAAATAAAATCAAAAAAATCCAGAAAAATCCCTAAAAATTGTAAAAATTATAACTTTTAAAATACAACTCTAAATTAATCCAAATTTCTTTCATTTGATCTGAATTTTAATTATCTATCATTCTAAAAAGTCAAATTATTTAAATAACAAGAGATTTAATTCTTATTTCAAAAATAAATTCCTTTCTTTAAGATTTTAATTTTAGAAAATTAAATGAATGTTCATAAAAATGATTTCTCTTATTATTTAACTTTAAAAACCACTTATAATCTCAAATAAAGATAGGTTATAAAATCATTTATCCTTAATTTATCATAATTAACCCTAAATTAACGCATTTTGAGATTATAATATAAAATTGCATAGAATTATAGAAATGCACTCAAAGTATGATAACATGCATATAAATGGAATGTTTTATGCCTTATTTTGCATTAATAATCATGTTTTATCATGTTAAGATTGCATGTTATCAAGTCACATGCATAGTTTATGCATCATAGAATTTATAATAATTATTTGACGACAATGTCATCCTTTAAAAGTAGAGAATGAATATGTTCATGGGTATTGTGAATTATGCCTTTCTACACAAAATTATATCTATATGTAAGTTAGTCCACTACATAACTATAATGTTTTGAAGAAATTAACTTGCAAATGGATGTTAGTCCTCAAAGTTAACTCTATGTTCTTTATATTTTCTACCTGAAGAAATATATGATTTTTTCATAATAATATTTTTTATATTTAAATGTTGGATATGAGAATAATCATATCTCAAATCAAATAAAAATTTGAGAGATTCAAATTTAGAGTATCTAAGTTTGAGGCATGTATGCAAATGTTGGTTTCCTAAGGACAAAAGAACAAAAAAATTCACATTCACTAAATCTAGAATACAATATATAAAGCAAAAAGAAACCTTTCTAGTCATATTGTTATGGTGATTCTTTCTTTACCACTAAAAGCATTGATTATCTCTCTATCTCTCTAGAAATTTTTATTACATTAGAATGAAGATAAGTTGATGATCAAGATCAAGGGAGAGTTTCGAAGATTAAGTAGAGGTAAATTTTGTCGAAATTCAAGGTCGATAAGCCTTCTAAACTTTCAATCAAAATATCAAATGCATCAGATATTTAAAATACTAAGGCACCAAGAACCGATGATCCTATCGTTTAGTATGTATAAGAAAATATACTTAAAGGGTTCACTTGAAAGAGATCTTGAAACTATTCAAGTGTCTAGCTTCTAGCAGTATCCATACAATTACCGAATGGTTGGATCTCCTCTCCAAATCTCTTCACCAAGAGAAAAAATAAGAAAAAGGAGAGAATTCTCACAAGGCTTGCATGAGCACCTTGATTTGTGGTCTTTCTCTCCTTATGAATAAACATTTGGTAGATAGATTTTTTTATATAAAAACCCTCATAATTATGTCTATATCCACAACATTTGTAGTCCTTATTACGTGTGACCCTCTAAGTTCACATATCTTGTTAGTTAATAACTCTATAGACCCAATAACATCTTATTGTATCAACATATAGATTAATTAATGAAGAATCAATTTAACCCAATTAACAAATTGATAACATGCAATCTTAACATGATAAAACATGATTATTAATGCAATTTAAGGCATAAAACATTACATTTATGTGCATGTTATCATACTTTGAGTGCATTTTTATCATTCTATGCATATTTATGTCATAATCTCAAAATACACTAAATTAGGGTTAATTATGATGAATTAAGGATAAATAATTTTATAACCCATCTTCACTTGAGATTATGAATGGTTTTTAAAGTTAAATAATAAGAGAAATCATTTTTATGAACATTCATTTAATTTTCTAAAGTTAAAATCTTATAAAAATGAATGTATTTTTGAAATATAAATTAAATCTCTTGTTATTTAAATATTTTGAATTTTTAGAATGATAGATAATTAAATTCCAGATCCAATGAAAGAAATTTGGATTAATTTGGAGTTGTATTTTAAAAGATATGATTTTTACAATTTTAGGGATTTTTTCTGGATTTTTCCTGAATTTTCTGATTTAAATTTCTATTTAAAACGATAAAAAAATATTAAAAAAATAAAAATGGGCCGCGGGGCCCCGCGTGGATGCGACGTGGCACGCAAGGCCACGTGGCAGCGCCACGCGGACCCGCGCAGCGCGCCCACGTGGCGCGTCGATTTACTATATATATTTTTATATTTTATCATATATAAAAGGGGTTTTTGTCCTCCCCTTATAAGGGAGGGTCATACCCTTAATAACCGTCGGGCTATTTAAACCCGACGGTTTTTAAATCAGAAGCCGTGTGGGACTAAAAATAGCCTTTTCTTACCTTTCAGGCGACGTGGCGCTAGGAGGAGCGTCGGATCGGACGATTGATCGAGCGGTGGGCGTCGATCGCGTGCGCCTGTGGTCCACCGGCGGCGATCAAACACGTGCTAAATAAATCTATTATAACGGTTCTGATCGACGCGACGTGGCGGCATCACGCGCGCCGATCAGATGGAGACGAGGACCACCAGAGATCATCAATCAACACGTGCGTTTTTCCAGGAGTTATAACGGCCGAGATGCATCCACGCGGACCGCATCTCAGCCGTTAGATCGTGATCCGACGGCGATTAATCAAAACGCTTATAAGAAGCGTTTTATTTGATTTAATCGTGGCCGTCCATCACGATCGGACGGCCACGACTTAATCGAAACGGTCCATCGTGGACCGTTTCATCAAAACCGTCCGATCGTTTCGATCGGACGGTTACGCCCAAATTGGCTATAAATAGCCTTGTTCTTCGTCGTTTTGATGTATTCTTGGGAGTTTTGATCTAATTGACCTATCTATTTGCATTCTCTCTTGAATCTCTCTCTTGTAATCGCTTCTAGACAAGATTCCGCGTCCACGGAGTGTTTATAAGAGAGATTTCGACTGATCGAGTGAGGAGAATTTGTCTCTTGAACACCGATGTTCACGTTTGAATTTCGCGGAATGAAGAGCCGTCGATCCGGCGATCAATTGGATCGATTTGATCGTTATCTCGGGTTAGAAATACAAGTTTATCCTCTTATCTATCGTCGTGTATCATCAATTTTAGGATTAGGACTTTTAATTTATGTTTAATTTCATTTTAATTTCAAGTGTGTTCTTCGCGAGTTCCGAAAATTTCTCTCCACTTCCATCTTTGATTTCTCCGTGATTACTAATCCAAATCGAGTGATTTTTGATTCCACGGATAGATCTTTGAGTCTTCTTTCCAAAAACACCATTTTCCCTAATTTCTCACCTCAATTCATCGTCCAATTTGATCAAATTCTAAAAAGATATCTCGAAAAATATCTAAATTCCCTGTGGATTCGACCCGTATTTACCATTATACCCCTCAATTCTCTCTTAATTCCCCAAATTGGTAAGTTCGGTATTATTTTTGACACGAGACCGTGTGAAATCGACGACCTCGCGGTCTCGTCTCGTCAAATGGCGCCGTTGCCGGGGAATTTAAGGCATATTTTTGAGATAATTCGTCAATTTTGACTTGGTCAACATCGGATTTTTCTTTTATTTTTTGAATTTAACTCGCATCGATCATAATTTGAGTGATCCGAAGTGAATTCTATCTTCGTGATCCTTAATTCGACGAGAATAAGTGAATTCGACCCCTTCTCTACGGACTACGGGCGATCATTTTTTTTCAAAATCGGGTTAAGAAATTATAAACACTCGCGGATACCGACACCCAGGTATGACCTTTGCCATTATTTGATAAATTAGTAGTATATAATTATTTTTATGAAATGTCATTCATTTAGAAAACATGTTTAATGCCTTCCGAAGATGAAATCTATCTTAAATGATCCTCAACTCGATGCCATCTTGAGTAATTTTCCCTCTTCTAAGGATTACGGTCTATTGCTCACATGTATCGTTTTGAGAGGGCCAAGCTCTCACGGAATCACGCATGACTTGATTTTCTAAATCATTGTTGAAATTTTTATTTTATTGAAATTCACGATTCTATACGAAAAAGCCTGTTGTACTAGGGTTATTAGAGTTTCTCATCGTCCTAGGCCGCATCGAAGCCATGCTCGCGTAGACTTAGGCCATGATAGATTCGAAATGATCTGAATTTCAACCGCTCTATCGATAGAAAATTTTTTTCTTGAAAAACAAAAATATATTTATATCTCTATATTTATATATATAATATAATATATCTATAATATATTATCTCCAATAAATTGTGATTAAATGAATTAAATCTGATGATATGATTTGAATTTCATGCATAAAATCAAAATTTCACTTTCAAATCATAGAGTATAATGATTTATTATTCATAACAAGGATAATTATGGTTTGGATCTTGAGGAAATTTTCTTATCATGCATCAAGTTTTATTTCAAAAATAATCGCATCAATTTTTTTGGAGAATATGAGCTTAAACGAGTCCGGCTGAAGACGATAAACTTAGCGCTTATTGGGAGGCAGCCCAAAGTTATCATTTTTTTGTGTTTTTTTCCTTTAGTTTTTTTCTTAGAATGAATACATTGGCGAAGAACTATATTATGAAGGGCGCGCACGCACGAGAAATCCCGTGAACAAGCATCAAAAAAAGCCCAAATGAGTTTTTTTCTAAACCCTTTTCTCCTTACCACATTTTATTATCATTTTTCATGCCATGATCATTATTATTGCTATCTTTCATCATGAGCATAGTAATTTCATTGAGGACAATGAAGAGTTTAAGTTGGGGGGTGAGGACTTAGAAAAAAATTCAACAATTTTTTTCAAAAAAATTTTAAAAAAATCTAAATTCTAAAAAAACTCCTATTTTCCAAATTTTTTTACCACTCTTCTCCACCTTAGAAGTCTTGAAAGCTTGAGATCTTATCTACTAGAGATGTAGAAATGAGGGCCTAATAGCCCATATGATTACATTTTTGAGTAATAAAAACCAAGTGATCTAGATAAACCATGGGAATATTCGTAATGGTTGACTTCTTTGGGGTTGGGTATCTAACAAGGCACCGAGGAAAAAAATGAGTAATCAGAAGGTTGAAGTGCTATGGATTTGAAATGGAGAGATTTTTGAGTGAAGTTCAAGCAAAAATTCTTATCCCCTACCTTACATCAGCCGAACCTGCTTAGTGTGGGAATTCCTCGATACCGAACTTTCCCTTAAAAAGAGTGCAATGATCCATCAATTTTTTTGAAATACCTATCTTTTTCCTTATAGGCATTTAGTTTATCTCTTCCAAATCAGTCAAGTAGTTACACCACTTTGTTTTAAACCTCACTTATGATAATCACACTCCCAAGTGACTCACACATCCATCACATCTCCTCCACATTCCTCTCACATATACACATTCCTTCAAACATTACAAACTCTCTTCAAACCTCCACGAAACAACTCCTCCATATCCTTATTTCATATAAACTCTTTTGAAATTTTGAAGTATGTTACAAAAGCAAAACAAAAGAGAAAAAGAAAAAGGCAAGGAAAAAGGAAGGAGAAAAAGAAAGAAAAAAAGAGAGATAGAAGAAGTGAAAAGAAGGAGAATAAGTTAGAGGAATATCTTCTCTTCTCAACACCACCATCTCTACCATTTCCATCTATCCCTATCATCCATCACCATCCACATCATTTGGGAGCTAAAATTATCATAAGTGGTACCATCTTTGCTTTTTAATCCATTTTGTTTACACACATGTTTGCTTTTAACCACATCATTCCTTTAGAAATAGTGTCTTTAAATTTCTTTCAACCACCTCAAACGCTGCATCCAAAGATAGGCATACCTTTGTAATTGCACTCTTTTTAGGAGGGAGGTAAGTTGAAGGGAATTCTAATACATTAAGTAGCCTCCATTTTTGAGGGAAGGAGTGATGAATCTATGGAGAGGGTAAGGATTACATCTACTCATGAGAGTGTGAGGATCTTTTCATCCCCATAGCATTAAACCTTAGATATGCTCACCTCGATCACAATTGAGAATTAGACTCGAGCATTAGCCGATGAGCACTACCCTAATATGCACTAAAGAAGTCAACCTA
This sequence comes from Lemna minuta, assembly GCA_024174645.1. NCBI lineage: Eukaryota > Viridiplantae > Streptophyta > Magnoliopsida > Alismatales > Araceae > Lemna > Lemna minuta. Next base: position 22,289,485 of record CM044101.1, on the reverse strand, counting down.
GAAATGGAATCTAGATCACTATGGTCCACACTATGAGGAAGAGTAATCATACTTATATACATTTCACCTCTTTAGTAGTAGGATTGAGAAGTAGAAAAAGACTTTCTAGGGAGATTCTATAGGAAATTGCTAAGAGACTAGCAATTATTTAAGTTGGGGGGTGTGATAACATGCAATCTTAACATGATAAAACATGATTATTAATGCAATTTAAGGCATAAAACATTACATTTATGTGCATGTTATCATACTTTGAGTGCATTTTTATCATTCTATGCATATTTATGTCATAATCTCAAAATACACTAAATTAGGGTTAATTATGATGAATTAAGGATAAATAATTTTATAACCCATCTTCACTTGAGATTATGAATGGTTTTTTTAAAGTTAAATAATAAGAGAAATCATTTTTTTATGAACATTCATTTAATTTTTCTAAAGTTAAAAATCTTATAAAAAAATGAATGTATTTTTTTGAAATATAAATTAAATCTCTTGTTATTTAAATATTTTGAATTTTTTTAGAATGATAGATAATTAAATTCCAGATCCAATGAAAGAAATTTGGATTAATTTGGAGTTGTATTTTTAAAAAGATATGATTTTTTTACAATTTTTAGGGATTTTTTTCTGGATTTTTTTCCTGAATTTTTCTGATTTAAATTTCTATTTAAAAACGATAAAAAATATTAAAAAATTAAAAAAGGGGCCGCGGGGCCCGCGTGGATGCGACGTGGCACGCAAGGCCACGTGGCAGTGCCACGCGGACTCGCGCAGCGCGCCCACGTGGCGCGTCGATTTACTATATATATTTTTATATTTTATCATATATAAAAGGGGTTTTTGTCCTCCCCTTATAAGGGAGGGTCATACCCTTAATAACCGTCGGGTTATTTAAACCCGACGGTTTTTAAATCAGAAGCCGTGTGGGACTAAAAATAGCCTTTTCTTACCTTTCAGGCGACGTGGCGCTAGGGAGGAGCGTGCTGGATCGACGATTGATCGAGCGGTGGGCGTCGATCGCGTGCGCCCGTGGTCCACCGGCGGCGATCAAAACACGTGCTAAATAAATCTATTATAACGGTTCTGATCGACGCGACGTGGGCGGCATCACGCGCGCCGATCAGATGGAGACGAGGACCACCAGAGATCATCAATCAACACGTGCGTTTTTCCAGAGTTATAACGGCCGAGATGCATCCACGCGGACCGCATCTCAGCCGTTAGATCGTGATCCGACGGCGATAATCAAAACGCTTATAAGAAGCGTTTTATTTGATGAATCGTGGCCGCCCATCAAGATCGGACGGCCACGATTTTGATCGAAACGGTCCATCGTGGACCGCTTTCATCAAAAACCGTCCCGATCGCTTTCGATCGGACGGCTACGCTTCAAATTGGCTATAAATAGCCTTGTTCTTCGTCTTTTGTACTCATTCTTGGGAGTTTTGATCTAATTGACCTATCTATTTGCATTCTCTCTTGAATCTCTCTTGTAATCGCTTCTAGACAAGATTCCGCGTCCACGGAGTGTTTATAAGAGAGATTTCACGATCGAGTGAGGAGAATTTGTCTCTTGAACACCGATGTTCACGCTTTGAATTCGCGGAATGAAGAGCTGTCGATCCGGCGATCAATTGGATCGATTTCGATCGTTATCTCGGGTTAGAATACAAGTTTATCCTCTTATCTATCGTCGTGTATCATCAATTTTAGGATTAGGACTTTAATTTATGTTTAATTTCATTTTAATTTCAAGTGTGTTCTTCGCGAGTTCCGAAATTTCTCTCCACTTCCATCTTTGATTTCTCCGTGATTACTAATCCAAATCGAGTGATTTTTGATTCCACGGATAGATCTTTGAGTCTTCTTTCCAAAAACACCATTTTCCCTAATTTCTCACCTCAATTCATCGTCCAATTTGACCAAATTCCAAAAGATATCTCGAAAATATCTAAATTCCCTGTGGATTCGACCCGTATTTACCATTATACCCCTCAATTCTCTCTTAATTCCCCAAATTGGTAAGTTCGGTATTATTTTTGACACGAGACCGTGTGAAATCGACGACCTCGCGGTCTCGTCTCGTCACAAATCGAGGTGTCTCCCCATCAAGTGCCAAGTTATACCACATACTCTAGGAGATATAGAGTGTATAAGAGCTCTCGTATAAAACCTTGTTGTTATCGGTCACCATATATTTACAATCCTTTATCCGCACGAGACTTATGAATGACATAGGGTATGGTCAATTGTCAAACCCTAATTAGTCACTCAAGTTATTATTGATGCATTAAGGGAATCATCGGGAACTCCTTCTCCAATACTTCTACTACCTTGTCTAAAGGATTTCATTGCATCTTATTCATGGAGTTAATCTCCCCAAATACCGAGGGCCAACGATCTTATCTTTACCACACAATTATCTTTGAGGACTTCGTACAACATCTAATATATGATATTTTGGAGATCTCAAGGCTAGGGATTCATAAGTTATAATCAAAACATTATCATGCATCCACAAGATGTCTTTGGTGTCTCAAGTCAAAGGACCACGTACACAACTGTGACATAAATCAACCTAACTAACAGTTAGGTATAATACTATTAGGAGATTCATACGGACTAATTCAATGAACTCTATCTCTAAAGAGCACTCACTATCTATTCTCAGTGTCTTTGCATCGATGGCTATAAGATCAGCCATACTCATTATATGAGTCAAATCAAATAGTATTATTCTTTTTAGATAACTTGATATTCTTATCCAATATCCCACGAATAGGAATGTTTAGAACATATGTTTAAAGACTAGTGATCATTGTATCATAATCTCATCATAATTCACTTAGTCATTGTATATGCTCATGGACTTCATTACAAACTGTTGGGTTTTGAGGTTGATAAACTTATAACCGCTAAAAGCGGAGCTTTGAAGAGGAGATCTAACCATCCGGAGACCGTATGGATACCATTAGAGGCTAGACACTTGAATAGCTTCAAGAACTCTTTCAAGAGAACCACGTAAGTATGTTTTCTCATACATACTAGATGATAGGATTATCTATTCTTGGTGCCACAATATTTTGAATATCCGATTCAATGAATTCCGTTGCATTTGTTGTTTTGATCAAAATTTGGAAAGTTTATCAACCTTAGAACTCATCAATGGTATCAGAGCTAAGTTTTACTCATCTAGATCTTTCCAACAAGCCCAAAAACGTCCAAAATAGACATTTTAAAATGTTTTGGTTTATTGATATATTCATTTATCTTACCACATATGACATGTATGTGAGGCATATATATGATTGATCATATACTAGGGTATAGTTATATAGATTATCATGAAGTACCCTAAGGAAGAGACCGGATAAAATATAAAACCCCTCACATGTTAAAATCTAGGCTGAAACGCAAGAGTTACGAACTCATGTGTTGTCCTCCTTTGTTACAGCCTTAGTATCCAAATTATTTTAAGTTAGGTTGGCGGAGTTCACTCTAGGCCTGCTTCTAGAAGAAGAGGAACTATGAACTAGTGTATGACACAATGGTAGGGTAGAGGAACTGTTTGGTTTGGTGGAGTTCTTCCAAGACCACTCACGAATCTATTTCCGTCAAGTAACAAAGGTATGACCTTGACCGAACTCATTGGTTGGTGGAGTCCATTCCTGGTTGCATGAATGTCGGGGACCGAAGTACGATTAGATATTATAAATATTGCAAGTTTATGAAATGGATGCTCAATAATGTATTATGATTGGTGGAGTCCACTCTAAGTCATAATAGAGTTGTTGAGATTTTGATCCCCACTAGGAGATTATCGGTTCTCCCTTTTCATGCACATGAGGGTTGTGTGAATTTCTTAGTTTTAGTGGGAGCTTTATTTTCAATGAATCAAATATCTGCAAAGAATTAATAGTTAATTTGTATTCATCTCCTGTAGGCAAAGATGTTATCAACTAACCCTCTTTGTGACATTATGGATGCGAACCATTTGACTAGCTCGAACTTCATTGATTGGGTCAGGAACTTAAAGATCTTACTCAAGTATGAGTGCATCGCCTATGTCTTGGAGGGAAATGGCCCCATTGACCCTGCATCAGATGCGTCTGAGGATGAGGTGTGTGAGTACAAGAAGTGGCATGAATATTCCACTATAGTTCAATGTTATATGGTAGCCTCAATGCGCAATGAGTTGCAAAGGCAGCATGAATACATATAAACAACAACCATGCGGCTTTATTTGATGGAGTTATTTGTTGAGCAGAGTAGAACTCAGAGATATGAGCGAAGAGTCTATTTAGGGCTCAGATGGCTGAGTCGTCTTCTGTACGAGCACAAGTACTAAAGATGATAGAGTGGATTGAGAGATTGGTAGTGCTCGGAGTTGAACTCCCTGTTTAGACGAGCATGAACCTTATTGGTGGCGTACGACCCCCGTCGCCACCAAGATACGATACCATGGCACCGGAGGAGCCCTTTTGCGCGCGCGGATCTATCCGCTTATCTTTATTTCTTTATTATAAACTTTTGACCCGCACGTGTTTAAGCGGGTCCTCGTTTATTTCCCTCTCCCTCTTAGGCTTTCGGGTGGGTTCTTTCCTTTTCGGGATCCCATTCGTGAAGCCCTTTCTCTTTGTGAACCTTTATTTTCTATGATTAGTTTGGGTTTTGGGTTGTGGGCCTCAAGTGGGCCCTTTCCCCTCTCGGCCCATTATGGGCTCTATAAGAGGGGAAGGGACCCCCCCACAAACGCTAGCCGTCATTTGAAGAAAGAAAGGAGTGCTCTCCCTCTCAAGTGGCTGCTCAAGAAAGGCCGGGGAAGGAGTCCAACCGCCGCTGCCGCGACGACCGCCGCCACTCCTTGCCCCGGCCACAGATACTTCACCATTGTCATTGCGACACCGCCGTCCTCAATCCACCGCCGCCGCTGCCTCCGGACCGCCGCACCGCCATCCCCTTCACGTACTGCTCCCATCCTCCCCTCCCCAGCCATCCTCGTTCCGGCGAATGCCCATCCTTCCCCCAATGCATCCTCCGAGTTCGTCCTCTTCCCCCGGCTCTACTCCCACCTCCGCCCGTGCAAGAAAATCCCCTCCAACATTCCCTCTCCCCGCTGCGTCTTCCCCGCCAAACGCTTCCATTTCCCCCATCTCCATCTTCCCCGATTTCCCATCCAGGCCTACCCGCCCAGCTCCCTCTCCGCGACCAACCTCCCTCTCCCACGATCTTCCCCCTCTACTCCATCTCCCGTCGAATTCCCGTGAAGCAGACCCCGCGGCTTCACCCTCCTTCCCGATTTCCCCTGAAACGGCCTCTCTCCCACTCCCCCCGCGGTATTGCCAACTCCCTCCCCACTCCTGAATTTCCCCAACCCGTAATTCTGACCTCCCTCCGACCAGACACCGCCCGCCTCCCCTTCTTCCCCACCACTGACTGTTCACACACCGTCCGATTTTTTCGAATCCGCATTCAATTCATCTACCCTTCTCCGCGCCACCCACGTTTTGACCATTTCCGCATTACCCTCCCTGCGAAGAACGTGAATTCACCGCCCCACCCTGCACGCCCTCTCTTGACCGCGATCTTCCACTCCCTCCACCCGCGCGACTCCTACCATTCAAACCTGCCTCTCCCCCATTATCCAAATTCGGCGCCCGTCGGAAGTCTACCCCGTCGGACGCCTCCACTCCCATCAAAGTACATGTCCTCTTCCTGTGCCTCGTCCATCCGCACGCTCCCGTCATTGTGCCGACCCCTCAATTCCTCTCTACGGAGACACTACCTCCCCCACGACCCCATCCCGGCCTCAACCGTCACCCCCACTGTCAATCCGCCGCGACTCCATACCTCGCCTGCCGATACCTCTTCCATCATCCGACCGTCGTGGCCCATCTTCCCAACCGTCCGTCTCCCCCGGCGACGTAACCTGTCTGAAATTCTCGCTTTCCACCGCCCCGCATCTCACTAAATCCGCATTCCCGCCCTGACGGATTCCACTTCGCCGCACGCCTGAATCCGCCTACGTGCCCAGTCACAATTCATGCTGGGATTCAACCGATTCCCCACGATTCCCTCCCCTCACCACGTCGTTCGGCTCCCCTCTCTCTTATCTCACTTTCCATATCCCGAAATCCACCCTACGAGGGGTTTCTGCCGAACTTCCCTTCCGAAATCACCCTACCACCTCGTCCTCATCCCTGTACGTAGATTCGTCACCACCCTTCTTCCCCTCTTCTGTCCTTTTGATCGCGACCTGCCTTCAACGATCATCGCGCAAGATTTCACCCCGAGTTGACCTGCGGAAATTACTCCTCACCTGTCGCCGTACTCCGGGAAACCTCCCTGCTATTGCTTGCCGTTGTTGGACAATTCCAAGGCTCCTCCTGGACGTCCTCCCGAAAGAAGATTCCGCTGGGGATCTTGCGCCATCGTTGCCTGTCCGACGGCGCGGAACCCAGGCGCCATCTTCCCCCAGTCCCCGGCGTTGACCGAGTTGTTCCGCGTCATGCTCAGTCCCAATCTCCATCGTGACCGCCACGCTCTCCATCGGTCATGCCACCACCTCACTTCGCTAGACCTGACGACTCTCGGCGCCCCTATTTGCGAGTCCGCTGTGTCTTTTCGCAGCGCCCACTACTCCTCACCGGTCTCACGCCCATCATCTCGCCAACGACGCCGATCTACCTACGGCCTCTCTCGAGGATCAAGCTCGCGACCGCCCGTATCCTCCCGAGCCTAAGCTTCTCTACGTTCACGACGTCGTCGGTTCGACCACTCTCTGCTGATCGCCCGTGCCGCATGCAAACGAATCTTCTCACCACGACCGACCAGGCTTGCACCCCGCGGGTTAGCTTCGGCCCCTCATTTTAAAGTTTAATTACTTTTCGAAGAGTTTCCTTTACTCGTCTCCACCGCCGTCGGACGACGTAGATAGGATAGTACGAGTATAGGTTTGAGATTCCTGACGCGTACGTCAGGTCCGGCACCGAGCGTGGGCCGCAGCCTTCCGGCTACTCCACGATGAGCGACTTCCATGCCTCCGGACGTGGATCGAGAGGATCTCACCCTATCCATCATCGTGAGTTTCCCCGGGTCACCCGGAGTCAACTGCGCTGATCGGCACGCTTGTCTGCACTTAGGTTTAGGCTAGAGATCGTATTTAGGGTGTAGGATTCTCCTACCCGTAGGTTAGGTTTGACTGGCTATCTTCAATCATCTTCAGTCCATTGATCAGGCACGAGGGTTCTCACAACCGCGTCTTGGACTCCTTTTCTTATTTCATAGTTAACTTTAACAAGAACAAGATTTAGGCCTCTCTCTCGGAGCTGTTGAACTTACTTACTATTTGATAAGCTCAAAATATAGTACTAATTAGTGGTAAACAATATAAATAATTGTTACGTCGTGTGAGTCTTTAAGCTTATGCAACACATTTATAAACCTCACGACCCTAGGGCAAGCAAGGGTCGATCCACAGAGAGCAGGTAATTAGCTAGTAAATTTCCAATTCGAGACAAGATTTTTCTTGAATTTTTTAGAGAGTATTTGATTTTTTTAAAAAAGACTAGAGCTTGAGAATGCTAAGGAGAGTAAAGAAACATATACGCTAGAAATTTACTTAATAATTAAAACTCTCTCAATGAAAGCAAGATAAATTCCACGTGACTTATGAGATAGATTAGGAACACAGAAAACAAAGGAGAAAATAGAGAGGAGAGAGAATTTCAAAGTAGCCAAAAAAATAGGGAGAGAAATCACCGAAGACGTGGATGATAGATATAAAGGTCGAAGAGAGTTACTGAGGAGAGAGGAATAAAGTTAAGATATGAATAATAAGACGAGCGTGGCGAGGTGGCTGATACGACGGTCAGCACGAGGAGAGTCCTCCCGTGACTGGTAAGACGGAAGAGAGAGATAAAAGAGAATGCGGAATACGTAAACAGAATTAAGAGAAAGGAAGAATAAAGGGAATGCGTGCAAAGAGCCGGAAATCAAAACGATGAGAGAGAATGAAATACGAAGATGATAGGAAGAGAGATACGGAGAGGTTAGGAATAAAATAAGGAAAAGAACGATAGGAAGAGAGTGGGGAGGCGGACGATACAGACTAAGATGACAAGAGGAGATACGAGCAGGAAATAAAATAAACAAGGTTACGCGGGGATGAAAATCGCTGGGGTGAATGAAATCCGTTCGATGGAAGAACCGCACGTAAAGGTGAGCATCGGCGGCAGAAACATGCAAAGAAGAGTGGAACACGACGATTTCGAGGGGCGGTTCAACAGGTGAGAAAGATAATTTTTCTTGTGAGAAATATAGTTCTCTTCAAGCCGATTTCAGCGATCGTTTTTTTGGCAAGACTCGGCTGCAGAAACAACAGAAGCGGAAGAGTGATTCGGGAAGGCACGATGCAACAAAAACAAAATGAGAAGGAGTCAACCTCCGAAACTCTCGCGTTGTCAAATTTCGTGGCTTAGAACCGATTTCCGAAATCGGTTTTAGCAGACGGCACGATGCGAGCAATCAGGGATGAACCCAGCGAGCATGAGGAGAGAAAAAAATTGAAGCGAATGTGAACTATGAAATGATCGCAATCAGATGAACGAATTTTTTTGTTTTCTATCAAAAGCTGACTTTGGAAATAGACTTTGGGCAGTGTCGCGATATTACCTGCGATCTCAGTGGAGAATACGAAGTACGACGATTAACAAGACAGACAAAACACAAATACGATTTAGACTAAAAGTAAAAAAAAAAAAAAGTCGAGAGCAATTCTAACACGATGAGAGGAATAATTTCTGGAACAAATTAAAAAGGAAGAAAAATAAAAAAAACCGATGCAAGAAAGATTGCTGCAGGCGAGCAGTGACAATACAGTGATTACGATGAGTTGTGAAGAACATTAAAATTAAAAAAAAAACAAAACATGCTGTGTTAAATCAGAAGAGTATTTTTTTTATTTTGAGAAACAAAATAATGGGAAAGAAGTTGCTGCCGGCGGGCAGCAGCAGTGAAGCGGCAACTCCAACCTCGAGATCTCCTGAAGTCTGGATTGTAGGACGAGTCTTGGACGAAGCTGGTGGCGTCGGGAGCACTTCAAGTGGGCTATCTGCCACCCGGATAACCTGTAGAAAAAGGAAAAAAAAAGGACGAGAAAGAGAATGAAGAGGAGCTCCTTTTGTCACACTTGTCAAGGTCTTCGGGACTCCTCTTCTCTTCCTCTCCAGCAGCTCTGGATGCTCTCCTTCCTCCTGGCTCTTACTCGGGTAAGAGGGACACTGATCCATTTGCACACAAGCTTCCAACGGGGTTGGACTGCATCAAGGTGACGGCTTCTTCTCCAGAAACCCTAAGAGTTTAAATCGGGAAAGAGAGAAGAAAGGTGGGCCGTTGGATCTCCCGGGCTTCAGCAATCGGGATCCTCTTCTCCTGCCCTTTTGGGTCTTAATGGGCCTCTCCATTCCTCTCTTGACATCTTCATGGGCTGCTCCAAAATTGCTTGGACTGTCTCCTCTAGCTCCTAGGGTTCATGTCTCCACCTAAGCCTTGAAATTCTCTTAAAAATACATAAGTATACATAGCTTTAGGGCAAGGTCTGAAATTCATAAAAAATCACCATGTCATGCTAGATTGTAGATAAAACATGCAAATAAATATAAAGGATTGCATAGAAAATTCATTACAAAAACATGTTTTATCACTAAAATTTGTGACTTATCACTATTGCTGAGGGGAACCTTAAGAACGAAAAGCCCCAAGTCCTCTTTATTGGTGGGACCAACAAGAAGAGGAGTGTAGCCTTTGCCTTCAAGAGAAGCAAAGGAAGAAGCAGATGAAAGCAACTTTGATAAAGAAGGATGACAATAACAAGGGAATGTGTTTCCACTGTGGCGTGAAAGGACATTGGAAGAGGAACTGTAAAAAGTACCTCAACGAGAAAGCTCAACGGAAGCATGATGATGCTCCAAGTATCTATATGATAGATACTTACTTGTCTTATAGAGATTATGTATCTTGGGTATTAGATGATGGATGTACTTCTCACATTTGCAATGACTTACAGAGGGTGACAAGTAATCGAAAGCTGAGAAAAGGCGAGGTGGAACTGAGGATGGGAAATGACATAAGAGTTGCGGTTATGGAGCTGGGGGTTGTGAACTCAAGCTACCATCCACATATTGTCTTTCTTTAATAGAATGTCATTATTTTCCTAGTAGAGTTAAGAACATCATTTCAGTCTCTTGTTTGAATAAGATGGGATATACATTGATTGTTAAGGACAAGTGTTGTTCTATTTACTTGAAAATTAAATTGGTTGTTAAGGCACCATTAGTTAATAGTTTATATTTGATTGATGTTTCTTCTTATAATCTCCAAATGGATGGTACTCTTAAGAAGAGTAAACAAGATGTGAATGACGCCTACCTATGACATTGTAGACTCGGACAAGTTGGTGATAGAAGATTACAAAATTTGCATAAAGATGCATACTTGGGTGCATTTGATTATGAATCATTTGTGACTTGTGAATCTTGCATCATGGGTAAGTTACCCAAATCTCTACTCTCAGGAATTGGAGAGCGAGCCAAGGGCATCTTGGAGCTAATATATTATGATGTATGTGGCCCAATGCATGTCCCAGCTAGAGGTGGCAAGTTTTACTTCATTACTTTACTGATAATTTCTCTAGGTTTGGATGGGTATACGTTATGAGGTATAAGTCCGAAGCCTTTGAGAAATTTAGAGAGTTGAAAAATGAAGTGGAGAAGCAATGTAGAAAGAGTATCAAGACTCTTTGATCAGATCGCAGAAGTGAATACTTAAGTACATAATTCACATAGTTCCTAAAGGATAATGGTATCCTAGCTCAGTTAACTCCTCCTTACACATTGGCAAAATGAAACTGTAAGGTCGTTGGAAACACACAGTCACGTGTCAAAAATTAATCCAAACTCACCAATTTTATGAATTTAGCACAAATTAAGGAGTATATTGGTGAATAAGGGTTGAATCCACAAAGAAATAAGGGAATTTTGAGATATATTTTAAAATTAGACCAAATCAGATGATGAAATGTGGTGAGAAATTAGGATATTGATATTTTTGGAAAGAAGACTCGAAGACAAATCTACATAATCAAAAATCATGAAATTTGGATCAAGATTCGTAGAGAAATCATCAAGTGGATGAGATAGAAATTTCTGAATTTGAAAATCGCGAAAAACCAAAATTGAAATTAAATAAAATTACTATTCAAAATTGCAATCTAAAGCTAAGAAGAAAGATTAGGATGAAACTTGATTTTAACCCAAGATTGCACTTGAATTGATCCAATTACTTGCCAGATTAAAGGCTTTTCATTCATGAATTTGAATAATGATCATTGATGTTCAAGAGTTGGTTTCTTCCTATTCTCTTAACGAAAGCTCACTTTCAAGCACTATGTGTATGTGGAAATTAATCTAGAAGCGATTGGAAGCAAGCGATTCAAGGAATTTGGTGTCTAGACAGTTCGATTACTCGAAGAACCCAATAATGATTTACAATATGGAAGAACATATCAATTTATAAGGCAAATATAGAATAACATCAGATGAAGCATTTGATCTTTGATCAACGGATTTGATGAAATGCAGGAATGCGAATCGTTACGGTTAAGTTGTGGTTGTTGGATCGCTAATGGACCATCAAGATTTCGTAATGTCCCGCACTTTAGAAGTAACGCCTGAACGCCATTGATAACATGAAATTTCATGCATTAATATCATATATTTAGTGCATCTTTTCATTAAAATATAATCATAAATGCATGTTATCATGATTTAATTGATTAAATTGATAATTTATATGTTTGAAAGGATATTCTTGATTTTTCATAAATTAGTAGCATTTTATGAGCATTTAGTGATATGGATTTATCAATAATATAGTTTTATTTTATTATTAAATGAAATTTCTATTTAAAATGCCCTTATTGACATGAGAATATTTATGAAGTGCATTTATATCATGAATTTTATTGAAGGAAATTATTGAATGAATTTTAGATTTTTCTAGAAAAGGGAGACTCTCTCTCTCTTTCTCTCTCTTTCCCTCTCTTTCTCTCTCCCAGTTTTCTCTCTCGCTCTCTTTCTCCTTCTCTCTCCGCACTCTCTTTCCCTCTTGGAAAATCATCCTCTCTCTCTCTCTCTTCCACATTCTTCCTCCTCTCCTCTCTCGTGACGGAAAATTTTCCGTCACGAGAAGATCTTCCCCCTCTCCTTCTTCCGATCTCTTCTTCTCTTGTCCTTCTCTCTCCCCTTTCTTCCTGGCATGCGCGTAAGGGAGAGAGGGAAATTTCTTCCCGTCTTTCTTCTGATTTCTCCCTCTCTCTCGCCCTCTCGCAAGCGAGCGACTGCTCTCTCTCTCCTACTTCTTCCCATTCTCTTCTCCTTCTCTTTTTCTTCTCGTTCTTTTCTTTTCCTTCGTGATTCTTCTTTCTTCTCCTTTGCTTCTCTCCTTCTCTCTCCTCGCATCTCCAAGTGACAGAAATTACTTTCGTCGCGAGGGAACCACAGGGAAAACTCCTCTTCCTCTCCCGCTTTCTTTCTCTCTGCTTCTTCTCCCTTTTTCTCTTTCGCGCACGCGCATGTGCACGCGATCTCTCTCGCGACAAAAATTATTTTTTTCGCGAGAGGAGTTCTCCCGCTCCCTCTTCCTCCTCCTCTCTCTCTCTCCTCTCTCCCTCTCTCTCACCACGAGTTTCTTTTTCCTCTCCGTGATTCTCAGCGCAACAATTTCTTCCGCAATTGAGAAAGAGAAATGAGAGAAGAGAGAATAGAGTGGAGAAGGAAGAGGAGAGAGAGTGAAAATGTTTAAACTTTAATTTTTTTTAGTGTGTGACTCAACGAAGTTTGATCGGTGGGGAGTGGGTTGACCGGCGTGTGGAGGAGAGAGAAGATGAGATCAACGGTCATAAATGCTCTAGATTGAAACCTTGATATCCAATGATGCGGATAGAGTTAGGAGCTGAAATTTAGTGGGCATGATCATCATTTCATGCTCGACGAATCTATTGGGGCTGATTTAAGTTCTGAAACAAAAAATTAGGGTTATGAATGTTTTGTTGTATGCTTCTAGCATTGGCTAGGCAAAAGGAAAAAAAAGCAACGATTGATCATTCATCATGTGTTGAACATCATTCTTAGTGAGTTTCTTCCCTCTTATGTTCATTCCTCGTGTTAGATGCAAGATGCCAAGTCTGAGCGAAATATACGACTCTCGAAGGTATGTTTTGATTAGGGAGCATCATTGGATTGTATGTTCATCACAAATCTTTAGATTAGGATCATCTTCTACCTATTTCTTCTATTTTCCTTATCTATTTATCAACATTTTTTGATTTATAAACCCTACAAATCACTTCTCTACCCTCAATCAAGGGTTTCCAATATCTGAAAAGAGTTTGGAAGCAATTTTTTGGTTCATTTTATCTCCACTCACATTTTCTTCCTTTCATCGATCATTTTCGCTTTCTAAATCAAAAAATACCAAAAAAATCTTCTGGTTTCAATCTCTTAACCTTCCTCCTTGTGGATTCGACCTCGACTTGCCACTGTTCTAATTTAAAAATCAGATTTTGAAGAGTTGAGTATAAGTTTGTATGATACGTAAATTTGTGCATTCAACGACCGTGTTTTTACGCCTATCAGGAATGTGAATCATTACGGTTAAGTTGTGGTTGTTGGATCGTGAATGGACCATCAAGATTTCGCAACGTCCCCCACTTTATAAGTAATGCATGAACGCCATCCGTTGGATCTTGATTTGACGCTTCGGATGCGTTTTCATCCGTTTTAATATCAGCCGTTATAACTCTTTAGATCAACGGTTGAGATTAAATCATTTTAAAAATGATTTGCCGAAGAGTAAGAATGTGCCACGTACCCCCACCTTAAGTGACAATCAACGATGGTGTTTTAATCCTCCGATCGGATGCTCCTTGTAACGCCACGTCACCTGCGCACTTAAAACAAGAAAACATAGTTTCACAACAAAAATTTAAGAGAATATACGTGTATATAAGGTGTGAGAAAATTAAGAGTTAGCGAAGAGCCATAACAGGGTGCTTTCTCCATAATCACACACACGCGCACACATGTGCACAGACGCGCACACATGTGCGCAGACACGCACACACGTGCACTCGCACACTGATGCACATGTACACATGTGTGACACGTGGTGCGCTTCTTCTGCTCGCTCCATGTCAGCTGTCATGTTTGCACGTGAAAATAAAATGTTATTTTAATTAATTTAATTCAAAGAAATTCATTTTAAATTCATAAAAATTCACAAAATTTTTTAAAAAGTCTAAAAAGTCTAAAAATTCATATCTTTTAAAACATAACTCCAAATTAATCTAAACTTATTCATTGGATCAAAAATTAAATTATCTATCATTCTAAAAAGTTAAATTTAATAAATAACAAGAGAATTAAGTTTTATTTTAAAAATATCCTCATTTCTTTTAGATTTTTAAACTTAGAAAACTATATGAATGCATATAAAATGATTTCTCTCATTATTTAACCTTAAAAACTAATTATAGTCTCTAGTAAATATGAGTATAAAAATATTCTTCTTAATTTATTATTATTAACCCTAAATTAATGCATTTTGATATTATAATGATTTTTTTTATAGAATGATAGATAAACACTAAAAAAATATGATAACGTGCATTAGAATGGAATGTTTTATGCCTTAATTTACATTAATAATCATGTATTTTCATGTTTAATCACATACCTCATATGAATGGTATGTCAGAAAGGAGAAATCGTACCTTGTTAGACATGGTGGGATCTATGATGAGTTTCTTGAAATTTTCAATATCGCTTTGGGGATATGCGTTTCAGATTGTAGTACGTGTGCCTAACGTCTTACCGAGTAAATCTGTAGTTTCTACTCTCTATAAGATATTGAAAGGGAAGAAGCTCAACTTCTCTTACTTTAGAGTATGGGGTTGTCCTACTCATGCTAAGAAACATGCTACAGATAAGCAAGAATCGAGGAATGAGTTATGTATATTTGTGGGATATCTAAGAGAAACTATTGGATACTACTTTTGCCGCCCTGAAGAACAATCGATATTTGTTACGAAAAGGGTTATCTTCTTGGAAGATGAGTATCTCTTGCGAAGAGATAGTGGGAGTAAAGCAGTACTGGAAGAAGTTTAAGATCAATACACAAATGCTACCTCATTAGATGATAACTCAGCCCCAAAAATCTTCAAGTACACACAAAGGCATTGCGTAGGTCTGGTAGAGTACCGAGAAAACCAGATTGATATGTGGGACATATTGTGATGGATTATACCGATACTCTCCACCTAAAGGATAATGATCCTTTAACTTACAATGAAGCGATAAATCATGCCAACTCTAAGAAATGGTGAGAAGCAATGGATTCGGAGATCCAGTTCATACATTAGAACCAAGTATGGTACTTAGTCGACCCTCTTGAGGGTATAGTACCCATCGGGTGTAAGTAGAAGAAGATTGGTGATGATGAACATATTGATACCTTCAAGGAAAGGTTGGTGGTAAAGGGTTATCGTCAAAGACAAGGATTTGACTATGATGAAACCTTCTCACTAGTTTCTATGATTAAGTGAATTATGATTCTTCTCGCCATAGCTGCATACTATGACTATAAGTTGTGGCAGATGGATGTAAAAACTACCTTTCTCAACAAAAACCTTGATAAATATGTGCATATCATACAACTTGAGAGTTATACATCCAAGGAGTTTACAAAAAGGTGTGCAGGGTTGCAAAGATCTATTTATGGATTGAAGCAAGCATCTAGGAGTTGGAATATGAGATTTGATGAGATAATCAAATCTTATCAATTCATTAAGAATGAATCAAGCATCCTTAAGTACTTGATAAGGATTAAGGATTTATTTATGATCTATAGAGGAGAAGAGCTTAAGCTCCAGGGTTAGACTGACTCAAGTTTTTAGTCATGCCCATATGATAGTAGATCTACATCTGGATTCTTGTTCACTTTGAGTGGGGGAGCAGTGTCTTGGAAGAGTTCCAAGAAGCCCACCACTCCAGATTTGATGGCAGAGGCTTAGTATATTGCTGCAAGTGTCACTGCCAAGGAGACAGTCTAGTTAAAGAAGTTCATCACAAACCTTGGCGTCGTCCCAATGATCTCAAACCGTATTCCATTATTGTGTGACAACAATGATGCAATGGCACAAGCGAAAGAGCCAAGGTCTCATCAAAAGTCTAAGCACATTTTGAGACGCTTTCACTTTATTAGGGAGATTTTCTCCAAAGGAGATGTAATGGTAGAAAGAGTTCCGTCGACGGACAATGTTGCAGATCCATTGACTAAGCCTTTAGCTTAAGAAATTTTTTATTTTCATTGCACAACTACGGGGTTGATGCACAAGGGTGATTGGCTTTAGTCCAAGTGGGAGATTGATGGATATTAAGGGGCCTATAATCCAATCACACTTCCATGTATCTCGTTTGTGTTCACTGAAATGAAATTTATTCTTTGTCATTCATGTGTAATGTTTGTAATGAAGTCCAAGAGCATATGCAATGACTAAATGAATTATGATGAGATCATAATACAATGATCACTAGTCTTTAAACATATGTTCTAAATATTCATATTCATGAGATATTCGAGAAGAACATCGAATTATCTAGAAAGAATAGCACTATCTAATCCAACTCTTATGATGAGTATGGATGATCTTGTAGCCATCGGTGTGGAGACATCAAGGATAGATAGTGGGTGCTCTTTAGAGAAAGAGTTCACTGAATTGATCCGTATGAATTCCTGAATGGTAATTATACCTAACTATCAATCAGGTTGATTCATGTTATGGTTATGTATATGGTCCTTTGACTTGAGACACCAAAGACATCTTGTTGATGGATGATCGTGTTTTGATTATGACTTACAAATCCCTAGCCACGGGATATCTAAAACGTCATATATTGAATACGACATGAAGTTTAAGAAGATGATTGTGTGATCAAGATAGGATCATTTGTCCTCTGTATTTGAGGAGATTGACTCAAGGAATGAGATGCAACGAAATCCTTGACCAAGGTAGTGGAAATATCAGAGAAGGAGTTCCCGATTATTTCGTACTTGGATCAGTACTAACTTGAGTGACCGATTAGGGTTTGACAGTTGACCATACCCAAAGTCATTCATGAGTCTTGTGCATATGAAGTATTATACATACATGGTAATCGATGATGGAAAGGTTCCATAAGTGAGTTCTTGTATCCTCTATATCTCTTAGTGTACATGGTGTAGCTTATCACCCAACGGGCTGGCAACTCAACCTATCGATGGGGTTAAATTAATCCTTGATTAATTAATCTCTATGTTGATACTGATAGTTAATTAAGGTTGACCAATAATATGTTATTTGGTCCTTAGAGTTATTAACTAGTGAGATATATAGACCTAGATGGTCACACACATTAGGTCTATGGATTTTGGTGGATATAGACATAATTATAAGGGTTTTTATTAAAAATCTATATACCAAATGTCTAAAAATAGGGGGAGAATGACCACAAGTCAAGGTGCCCAAGCAAGCCTTGTGGAAATTCTTTCATTCCTTCTCTTTCTCTCTTGGTGAAGAGGTTTGATGAGGAGATCCAACCATCTAGAGATCAGGTAGATACAGCTAGAGGCTAGACACTTGAATATCTTCAAGAACTCTTTCAAGAGAACCTTGTAAGTATGTTTTCTCATACATACTAGATGTTAGGATTATCTATTCTTGGTGCCTCAATATTTTGAATATCTGATTCAATGAACTTTGTCACATTCGATGTTTTGATCAAAATTTGGAAAGTTTATTAACCTCAGAACCCATCAATCATTGTATATGCTCATGGACTTCATTACAAACTATTGGGTTCTGAGGTTGATAAAATTTCTAAACTTCTATCAAAACATCGAATGTAGAAAAATTCATTGAATCATATATTCAAAATATTGAGGCACCAAGAATAGATGATTTGATCATCCAGTATGTATGAGAAACCATATTTATAGGTTCCCTTGAAGGAGTTCTTAAACCTATTCAAGTATCTAGCCTCTAGCAATTTCCACACGGTCTTTGGATGGTTGGATCTCCTCTTCAAACATCTTCACCAAGAGAGAAAGAGAAGAAATGAGAAAATTCCCACAAGGCTTGCATGGGAACCTTGACTTGTGGTCGTTCTCCCCCTATTTATAGACATTTGGTAGATAGATTTTTAATTAAAAACCCTCATAATTATGTCTATATCCACCAACATCCATAGACCTAATGTGTGTGACCTTCTAGGTCTGTATATCTCACTAGTTAATAACTCTAAAATTCCCTAATGAGATGGTGAAATTACTAAGAGGGGGGGTGAATTAGTTTCTTTTTAATATTTATGTTATTTTTATCCCTTTTTCAATTCGTTGATTATCACTCAGCTTTCTCACGTCACTCGTAGGCCAAAATTTTTTATATAGGACAGGGTTCCAGACCCCCGCGCCAGTCTCAGGAGGAGACGGTCCCCCTAGAGTCTCTCCTCACCATTTTTAATCTCCTAGTAGTAACTACTAGCTGGCCGGGATTAATAGATCAAAAGTTCTATACGATCTTTCGATCTGACTCCCTCACGCTCTCGGTTAGTGACCTTACTTCACCGTCGTCCTTCGGTACCCCTTCGCTCGTCCTGTCCCCCGGGCCGACTCCCAGAGCTCCGTGCGCCGCTCCCTACTCTCTTTCGGGTTGGCCTGTCCCCTCTGTAGTCACCGAGTCTCGGCACCGATCCACGCACGCACCAAGTAAGTCGCTCGTCCCTGAGTCCGAGTGATCCTGCAAGGTGAAGAACAAGTATCCCTCGAGTTGACTATCTAGTCAACTCCCTAGAGTCATCCTGACTCACTACAATTCCCAAGGAATCTCCCCCTTACCCTCACGAGTAAGTACGACTCACCAAGAGTCGACCTAAAGTGTGATGGTATGTGTAATTATCCTAGTACTTTAATTAAACTTATAAAATAGAAAGCTGTAATGAAAATACTAAAACAAACTAAACTAATCACAACAAACTATAACAAATGATGTAACACACAATATTTTAAAAACTTATTAAAAATAAAACAAATTAATATAATCCCCTGATTTGCTAATTTGACTTTGACTTTGACTTTGACTACAGATGTTGACTTTGACTTTCTCTAGTTTACTTTGACTTTGTGTGGTTGACTTTGACTATTTATGTTGACTTTGATTACTAATATTGACTTTGACTTTTTGATCACTTTGACTGCTATTGACTTTGACCTGAAATGTAACACTGATACAGGCACAACAATAATAATGCCTATCCCTAGATCAACACTGCTTATCCCTACACATGTATGAGCATATATATCTTAACATAAAAAAAACTTTTACCTGAAATTTTACCTTGACTATACTCGCCTTAATTCTCTTTCTAATTCAAACGAAAACTACTCAACTGAGTAATGAATCAGGAAACATAGATTATTAGAATAATAATAAAGATTAAACTAGATTAATCTATCCTTAAAAAGATGGAAATGAGACTAACAAATCAACCTAAAATATCAGAAAATTAAATAAAGAAATTCGATAGAGTTCTGTCTGAATTTTCTTCTAATGCACAGATTTACCTGATCAATAAGACAGATCAAACAGACTTGATGCGCCAATAAAACAAAAGTATACAATGGATAGAACAGATTTAATAAGCAACTAAAACAGAAACTAACAACAATGTTAATAGATTGATCGTAAATCAAATAGAATAAAAAGAACGGTGTAAATTCGAAATCGAAGAAGAAATAAACATCAGGTTTAGTGATCAATTTAATCACACAAAGAGAATTAAACAAAAGATCGATTTAATTAGTTTAATCACGAAACACAGACAACAAACCGAATATCAAACTTGATTAATTTAAGAGCAAAATACAGAAAAATGTAAATCAGAAGAACAACAACTAAATCAATCAAACATAAAATTGAAAATCGGAAAACGAATAATCAAAAAATGAAAGTCAATAAAATGAAAACCGAAAACGAAATTAGAAATAAAAAATGAAGATAAAAATGAAATAGGAAAATCGTAGAACGAAAAACGAAAAATCAAAAAACGGATAATCTAAAATGGAATTAGAAAATCAAAAAATGAAACACTGAAAACTTAAAATGAAGTCAGACAATTCGTTCCTCAGGAACGCACACCCACAGAAAGAGAGGGAGAGAGAGAGAGCTCGACGAAGAGGGAGAGCTTCCGATGGAAATGCAGTCGCCTCCCTTTAGAACTCACTGAAGATCGCACTTTTTTCACCAACTTCGTATTTTTGTAATCGCCTTCTTTTTCGTTGCTGGAGAGAAAAAAATTGCTGGAGCAAAAGCCCTATATTTGAATTTTTTTCACGCGAGAGAGAGAGAGCTTTCTTTGTTTTTGGCTTTTTATCAGATTTTTTGGATATATACACAATTTAAAGAAACTACTTGAAAATAAAATAACATTAAAAAGTTAGGTAGTACAACGGTAATAAAAATTTGGACATGACAATATAAGAAGACATATTATTGATAATAGAAGAAAAGAAATAATGGTATGTTTTTATCAATGAATACTTGCAACATTGATGTTCTAAGAAAAACGTTGAAGTAAAACTAAGCAAATAAATTAAAATAATATGAATTGATAAGGATAATTCATGGTTCTACGAAGATTTAAATCCTATCTTCAAAAATTCTTATTTAAATGTTTTAATAGAAGATTATAGAATAGGTAATCTAGTTCTGATTTGTAGCAATGTCTGCGTTCTGAAGTCGACGAAGGTCAATCTATCAATCCATCAGTACTTGCACTAACACAAACATACCCTTCTCGAATCATTTTGACAAACAGCTATTAATCAAAACTTAAACACTACTCAATATAATATTTCATAAACATTAAAAGCACACCTAAGTAAATTATCAAACTTAGGTTAAACTAAAAATTTCGATGGATCAAATAATTCCTTATTGGTCAAATTTAATTAATTATCCGTATCAAAATATAGATTAATTAATCAAGGATCAATTTAACCCAATCGATATGTTGAGTTACCAACCCGTTGGGTGCCTAGCTACACTACATACTGCTGGGATCTGAGGCTCGAAAAGCTCTCCAAATCTTTGTCCAAAATAATTGATTGCAGCGAAGGTGTTGAATCAAAACATTCAACATTGTGGAAGCACCAAGAATGGATGATCTCATCATCCATTCTAGGTGATCCTATCATCTAGTATGAAATAAAATTCATACTTACTTGGATCATTTGAAAGAGTTCTTCAACCGTTCAAGCGTCCGGCCTCTAGCGGTATCCACACAGTCTCCAGACGATCGGATCTCCTCTTGAACACTCGTCACCACGAGAGGAAGAGAAGAGGGAGGAGAAGTTCCACTAGGTTTGCATGGGCACCTCTATTATGGTCGTTCTCCCCCTATTTATAGACTTTGGGAATGTGAACTTTTCACCAAAACCCTTATTATTATGTCTATATCCACCGACGTCCATTGACCTTATGTGTGTGACCCTCTAGGTCCATGTATCTCGCCAGTTAATGACTCTATGAACCCAATAACACTTATTGGTCCTTCTTATCAATTAACTATATCAACATATAGATTAATTGAATAAGGATCGATTTAACCCAATCGATAGGTTGAGTTGCCAGCCCGGTGGGTGCCAAGCTACACCACGTGCTCTAGGAGATATGGAGTATATTAGAACTCTTTCATGGAACCCTGCCGTCATTGGTTATCGTGTACGTATAATCCTTCATCCACACGAGACTCATGAATGACTTAGGGTATGGTTAATTGTCAAACACTAATCCGTCACTCAATTTAGTACTGATGCGAGTAGGAAATCATTGAGAACAACTTCTCTAATATTTCCGCTACCTTGGCCAAGGATTTAACCGCATCTCATTCCTTGAGTCGAGCTCCTCATATACCGAGGGCGGATGATCCCATCTTGACCACACAATCATCTTCGTGGACTTCATGTCGTATCCAATATATGACATTTTAGATATCCCGTGACTAGGGATTCGTAAGTCATAATCAAAACACGATTATCCATTCACAAGATGTCTTTGGTGTCTCAAGTCAAAGGACCACATACACAACCATGACATGAATCAACCTGATTGACAGTTAGGTATATTACCATTTAGGGATTCATACGGATCAATTCAGTGAACTCTTTCTCCAAAGAGCACCCACTATCTATCCTTAGTATCTCCACACCGATGGCTATAGGATCGGCCATACTCATCATATGAGATGGATCAGATAGTGCTATTCTTTCCAGATAATTCGATGTCCTTCTCGAATATCCCACGAATAGGAATGTTTAGAACATATGTTTAAAGACTAGCGATCACTATATTATGATCTCATCATAATTCAGTTAGTCATTGCACATGCTCATGGACTTCATTGCAAACATCACACAAGAATGACAATGAATAAATTTCATTTCAACGAATATAAACAATATTGATGAAAGTGTGATTGGCTTATAGGCCACATAATATCCATCACATGCTTTAGGAGATATGGAGTATGTAAGAACTCCTTTATGGAACCTTTCCATCATCGATTGCTCTGTATGTATAATCCTTCATCTGCATAAGACTCATGAATGACTTAGGGTATGGTCAACTATCAAAGCCTAATCAGTCACTCAAGTTGGTACTGATGCGTGTAGGAAATCATTGAGAACTCCTTCTCTGATATTCGAACTACCTTGGCCAAGAATTTCATCTTATCTCATTCCTTGAGTCAATTGAGGAGATTGACTCAACCTGATTTACAGTTAGGTATAATTACCATTCAGGGATTCATACGGATCAATTCATTGAACTCTTTCTCTAAAGATCACCCACTATCTATCCTTGATGTCTCCACACCGATGGCTACAAGATCAGCCATACTCATCATATGAGTTGGATTAGATAGTGCTATTCTTTCAGGATAATTTGGTGTCCCTCTCGAATATCCCACGAATAGGATTGTTTAGAACATATGTTTAAACACTAGTGATCACTGTATTGTTATTTCATCATAATTCACTTAGTCATTGTATATGCTCATGGACTTCATTGAAAACATCACATGAGAATGACAGAGAATAAATTTCATTTCAATGAACATAATGAGATACATGGAAGTGTGATCGGCTTTTAGGCCACATAATATCCATCAGATACCGCTAAAGGTCACGTGCTTGAAAAAATTTATGAAAGCCTGCAAATAATTACTAGAAGTATGGTTTTAATCTACACTTGATTATAGGGTCGTCTCTTCTTGGTGCTTCTTCACGTTTGATGTTCAACTCAACAAATTTTGATGCGTTCGATGTTTTCATCAAAGTTTTGGAAGGCTTATTGACCTCAGATCCTAGCAACTTGGGTACAACTGACACATGGTGGGCTGCCCTAGGTACATGTCCCACTCTCTACAAGAGCATTACATACCAATTATTGAGCATATTGAATTTTCAAATTAGTCACACATGTCAAAAATTCTAACTAACCGTAGAAGAATGACTAGTTTGACTAGTGTTTTATGTTGCAAGGCATGACATAACTGATGGGATCTGAGGCTCGAAAAGCTCTCCAAGTCTTCATCGAAAATAATGATTGCAGCGGAAGGTGTTGAATCAAAACATTCAACAGAATTGAAGCACCAAGAATAGATGATCTCATCATCTATTCTAGGTGATCCTATCATCTAGTATAGAATAAAATTCATACTTACATGGATCATTTGAAAGATTTCTTCAACCCTCCAAGTGTTCGATCTCTAGCGGTATCCACACAGTCTCCAGACGGTCAGATCTCCTCTTGAACACTCGTCACCACGAGAGGAAGAGAAGAGAGGGGAGAAGTTCCACTAGGCTTGCATGGGAACCTCTATTATGGTCGTTCTCCCCCTATTTATAGACTTTGGAAATGTGAAATTTTCACAAAAACCCTTATTATTATGTCTATATCCACCGACATCCATTGACCTTATGTGTGTGACCCTCTAGGTCCGTCTATCTCACCAGTTAATGACTCTATCAACCCAATAACACTTATTGGTCTTCCTTATCAATTATCTATATCAAAATATAGATTAATTGTCTAAGGATCAATTTAACTCGATCAATAGGTTGAGTCGCCAGCCCAGTGGGTGCCAAGCTACACCACGTGTTCTAAGAGATATGGAGTATATTAGAACTCTTTCATGGAACCCTGCCGTCATTGGTTATCGTGTACGTATAATCCTTCATCCACACAAGACTCATGAATGACTTAGGGTATGGTTAATTGTCAAACCCTAATCAATTACTCAATTTAGTAATGATGCGAGTAGGAAATCATTGAGAACAACTTCTCTAATATTTCCACTACCTCGCTCAAGGATTTAACCACATCTCATTACTTGAGTCGATCTCCTCATATACCGAGGGCGGATGATCCCATCTTAACCACTCAATCACCTTCGAGGACTTCATTTTGTATCCAATCTATGACGTTTTGGAGATCCCGTGGCTAGAGATTTGTAAGTCATAGTCAAAATACGATCATCCATCCACAAGATGTCTTTGGTGTCTCATGTCAAAGGACCACGTACACAACGGTGACATGAATCAACTTGATTGAAAATTTGACATAATACCATTCAGGGATTCAAATGGATGAATTCAGTGAACTCTTTCTCCAAAGAGCACGCGTTATCTATCCTTGGTGTCTCAACACCGATGGCCACAAGATCAGCCATACTTTTCATATGAGTCAGATCAGATAGTGTTATTCTTTCTGGATAATTCGATGTCCTTCTCGAATATCCTATGAATAAGAATATTTAGAACATATATTTAAAGACCAACGATCGCTATATTATGATCTCATCATAATTCACTTGATCATTGCATATGTTCATGGAGTTCATTGTAAACATCACACAAGAATGACAATGAATAAAATTTCATTTTAATGAATATAAACAAAAGATAAATGTGTGATTGGCTTGCATGCCACATAATATCCATCAATAACATGCCTTCATATAGCCCACATTATGAGAAACACCCTTGTTTTTTGTTACAAAAAAATCACTTAGATACTAAGAGAGTTGGGCTGATACCTTGTGATGATGAACAAGAATGAATGAACAATGTGAAACATACTTGAAGGTAATGCCATCAATCTTCAATGTATGTTCAAAATGGAAGAGGATTCTTAGAGTAAGGCGACTCAAATACTTGGCCCCTACTTATAAGAAAAGGAATGACTTTTACCTAGTGCGCCGTGACGTAATGATTTATGCGGTCGTTGAAAACACACAATCGTTAGTCAAACAAAATTTATAATTCTAAAGTTATAATAAAAAAGATATGAAATCAAGTATAGTGCAAAGATCGGGTCAATCCACATAGAACATGGTTGACTTTGATCAAAGGGTTGACTTGGTCAAACTTAGGTTGAATTAGGAATTTTAAGAAATGAAAATGATATTTTATCATTGGAAATGATATAAATATATGAGAGAAGATATTTTAAGAATTTATAAAATGATTTGACGAAGAAAAGTCAAAAGTCAAGGTCAAAGCATTAACTTTGACCAGATGTTGACTTTATGCAAAATCAGAGAAGAAAAAGAGGGTAAAATATTATGAAAATTATATATTAAAAAACTAAAGAGAAAATGGAAAATTTTAATATACAATTCATGATTTTTCGAGAAGAATTGGATTTATTATGATTTATTGAAAATCAAAGATCAGAAAAATCCTGAAATGAACACGTCGGTCAAAATCTTCAAATTGACTAACCAAATGATATTCAAATCATGCAATTCACATATGAATAGAAAGATAACGATAAGATGATTCCAAAAAGACCAAAATTGTCAAATTTTACCTTGTATTTTGAGAGTAATTGCCTCCGCACGTCAACGCCCAAATTCAGATTGAAAATGAATAGTTGATGGTCGAACGTCAAATTAGAGGGTCAAATGTTGATGAAATTTTATGAATTAGATATCCACGGAAAGCTGATGAAATCCAATGAAATCGAATGAAACCAAAATCAAACGATTTAGAGTTAAGATTAGGGGGAAATCCTTATTTCAAAAGAAGCAAAAATCCACACCGAAATTTGGGTGAAACGAAGAACAATTTGATTTCTTAAATGAAATTACCTATCTAAATCTAATATAAACTACATAAATTGCAATGGATATGATTGAGTCACAGTACTAACCCAATTGATGTGAAGATTAGGCTTCAAATCGCATCGATTGAAGTGTATTTGCTCAGTATCTTCTTTGGCGTGCGTTCGGTGTTCAAGGGGAGATGTTGATCAATTCTTGCAACGATTTGTGATCAATCTTGTCTTAATACGATCACAATTGAGTCTAGAATGGAGGGGGATCACGAAGAACTAACGAATTTGCTCCAAAATTGCTTATTCTCTTCACGATTCAATAGAAAGTTATGTTTATAAGGAGAAGAACATCGTTTTATAAGAATTTGATCGGGAAAATGCAGACCGTCCGATTCACTTGAAGGATGATTGATGGCTAAGATTGCGTGATTTTGATGGGCCACGATCCCAAGATCTCCTTATTTATCGCCCGTTCGATCTTCATCGCTGTCTCTTTAAGTGGCCACGTGTCGCGTTGTGGTTCATCGATCGCGCGATTAAATAGCCACTGTCCGATGTTACTTACGTGATCAACGAATCCTCTTTGCGCACGTGTGTTGATGATGATCTGATGGACTAAGATCCACCAGATTAACTCGTCTTGATTGGTGCGATTCAATCCGACGCGCCATGCGATGCCACGTATCTTGCAAAACCTTCGAAACAGGTTAGTCCTACACGGAGGAAAAGAGGTAAAAACGACGGGTATATAAGGTGAGACAGCTTTAAGGGGTGCGTCGCCCATTGGGCCAAGTATGCCCCACTATCTAACATGGGCCCACTAACCCGTGGGCCTTGAAACGCTAACCCAATCACTGTTCACGCCACATACGCGCTTGCGTGTGTTTGCGTGGCACTGCCACGCGTGCGCACCGCGCTACGTTAGCTTCGCCGGTCCCGCGCAAGTAATAAAACACTTGTTGCAAGTTTTTATTAAGATTAGTTCAAAAAAAATACCTGAAAAAATCAAAATAAATTGTAGAAAATTCTAAAAATTTAGAAATTCATATCTTTATTTATATAACTCCTTTTTTACTCAAATTTTCTCCATTAGATCACAAATTTCTTCATCTTTAATATCATGCTACCTAAAATATAAATTCAAAAAAGAAAATAGGATGAATTTATAATAATATTAAATAATCCCTTAAGAATTCTATTTTATATCATCCTATCATTCTCTTATTGAAATTAATTCTTTTAATCATCTACTAAAGTCAAAATAACTGAAGGAAAGTGTCTAATTTCTAATTATTTAACCTTTCAAAAGATCAAACATCAATAAACACAGAATTAATCCTAAATAATGCATAAATATGGACTTTGGTAAAATGGCACACCAATGGTGAAAATTCATAAAACTATGATAACATGCATCATAATTACATAAAATAAGAATACATATTAGTTAAATAAGATAAGAATTTAAGTTAAATATGCATGTTATCAAGCCCCCTCCCCTCGCATGTGCTAGTGTCAAGTTCCAAATATGCCTATTAGGGTTTCACTACCGTCATCCGTTACGTCATCCAGTACTGGTATCTCCCGATACCGTCATCCTCTTACCGGCACCTAGTACCGGATACCATCATCTAGTTCTGGATGACGGTTATCGTATTATTGTGGTGTTCTGGTGCAGTACTGGATGTTAACAGTACTGTTCCGGTACCGGATGACGGTACTGGATGACGGTATCGAGAGAAGGGGACTCTCTGCTCCCAGAATTCGCCAACAGGGAGTCTTTTATCTCGCTGGATCGCCTCAATAAATTACTCGCGGGGGAGATCATGCAGCTTCCCTAGAACAAGCCCGCACTACAAGAGCTGAGACTCTCGAGCAATTCACTGACCTCCGATATCTCCACGTTGACTCTACCGAATGCTTTATCAACGTTGGATCTCCACTCGAACAGAATTCACGGAACCTTGCCACGCTTCTTTTGGAGAATCAGGAGGTTAGTGGAAGTTATAGACCTCTTTGACCACAGAATTACCAAGGTTGTGCTCAGATTTTGCCAAGGACTGAACTTGAAGTAGCTTGATCTGTCCGGGAACATAATTACAGGTGCTATTCCTGCATCCGTGGCAGAGTAACAGAACCTGGAAAGGCTGGATGTTTCAAGGAACTGAATAACAAGGAGCATTCCTGGGAGCATGGGGGAGATGGACAACCTTGGGTGGCTGGACGTCTCGAACAACGTACTCAGCGATAAGATTCCGGAGAGCTTTATGAAGATAAGAGATTTATCGTCGATAATCACCAGATTTATGAAGATAATCACCAGATTTAACGTAATGTGGAAGCTATAATGCCTGAAATAATGGTGATTATCAGCGATAGTATACTTATGCAAGCATTCCAATTTGAGATGGATCGATTCGGAAGGGGAAGCTTTCAAAATGTAGAAGAAGAAAACTAAGGATTTTCCGTTCCTACAACCCAGACTAGCCTTTCTCAAGGCTCCCACATGTAGTAAGTAAATCTATCATACAATTGGCCAATAAAGTTCACTCGAAATCATCTTGAACAGGGCATGTTTCATCCTCAGCCGAGCCATCGTCTTCTTGCATCAAAGAAACGTCACAGTCCTGAACGAATACGAAGTCAGGGGAAGAATGAGATACATAAAATGAATTTCTTCACAAGTAAAAATGAAATAATGATGGGAATAAATAAAACATAAAACTGAACTCTTCTCCAGTGTTCCATTTTTCGATAGAGATCGCATACTCGGCTTTAAGTGTCATAGCTTTATCAACGTAAGGCTTCTTTTCCTGCAGACAAGAATATTTTCTAAGCAACTGCATCTCGCATCCGTGCATGAAAATAGTATTCTATCGTAGTCTTTAAAAAATCATGGTGAAGGCATGAGACATTACATGAAGAGAATGAAGGCATTCAGCGGCCGTTTTGGCTTGCTTGGATCCTTAGCTTTCTTGCTCGTGTTCTTGACTTTCTTCTCTTTCTTTGTAGATTCTTCGTCTGCAGAAGTCGCAACTCTCTTCCTATACTGGACATGTTTTTTCGCGCATCTAATTAGATTAATACAATACCAATACAAGAACATAAATTTTGCAATAGATGGAGCCTAGTGTGGAAATATGCTCACTTTTTGGATGACTTCCTCGCCGTTGCGACATTATCAACGACCTGAGCTTCTGTTCTAGGTAAGGTACAGAGAAAAACGTTAAGAGACACGAAAACCAACGGTAAACGATAAAAGAAACAAGGTGAGCTTATAACGGGATAACGAGAAGAAGCCAAGCGCAAATACCCAAGGTCATTTTGATCTTTGAATCAATGCTACAACTATGCATGTCAATCAGCCGCACCGGAACATCTTTGCCGCACTCCTCACAGAATCGACAAATTGATGCCATCATGTACGAGAGTTGACGATGACCAAAGGCTGTAGCGGGGAGAGGACGGAAGGAGGCTCTGGGTGGTTGGCATCGCCGCACATAGCAACACCATTGTCCCAGGGGGGAGAAAGAAGGCAGTCAGCGGCCGTTTTGGCTTGCTTGGCATCGCCGCACCTAGCAATTTCTCTCTCCATTGACTACCCAGGTCTTTTCCATGTTCTTTTCCCTGGATATCCGATATATGGATATCCCACCTTTTGACTGTTAGCGGATGTCGGTATTGGATATTGATATTGGAACCCGATATCGACATCCAGAAACTGATATCCGATATGTGGATATCGGTTTCGGGTACTCTAGGTATCGGGTACTGTGTAGGACGATAAAAGTACTCGATACCTGCCGAGACGAAACTGCGAGGTCATTAATTTCATATGGTCTCGTGTCAAAAATAAAACTAAACTTACCAATTTTGGGAAATTAACTCGAATTCAGGAGTATAATAGTAAATAAGGGTCGAATCCACAGGGAAATAAGGTATTTTCGAGAGATCTTTTGGAATTTAATCAAATTAGACGATGAATTGAGGTGAGAAATTAGGGAAAATGGTAGATTTAGAAAGATAACTTAAAGATGTATCCACAGAATAAAAAATTACTCGATTTGGATTAGTAATCTTAGAGAAATCAAAGACCAAAGTGGGATGAAATTTCTGAAAATCGGAAGAACATAAATCGAAATTGAAAACGAAATTAAACTAAATTACGATCCTAAATTATAAATTGATGATACATGACAATAGATTAGAGGGAAACCATGATTTCTAACCCAAGAATTGGATCAAAATGATCCAATTAATCCCTGGATCGAAGGCTATTCATTCCGAGATTTCAAACGCGAGCATCGGTGTTGAAGAGACGAATTCTCCTTAATCGATCGACGAAATCTCACTTTTAATCACTTCGTGGACGCAGAATCGAGTGTAGAAGAGATTAGAAGGCGAGAGATTCAAGGATGGAGGGGTGTAGATAGATCAATTTGATGAATACATCTAAGAATGTCTTAAAAAATCGAAGAACACCTTAATTTATAGGCGAATTGGGCGTAACCGTCAGATGGAGCATTTTAATCTTCATCAACGGTCCAGATGAAACGGTTCACTGTGAACCGTTTCACTGAAATCGTGGCCATCTGATCTTTATGGAGGGCTTGGACTTAATCCACGTGGATAAGCGTTTTAAAACGCATCAAATTGCTTCCGTTGGATCGCAATCCAACGATCAGGATGCGTTTCCGCGCGTTGCATCTGGACCGTTATAACTCCCTTTTAAAAGCACGTGCGCGATCTGATGATCTGGTGGACCATGAGTCCACATGATCCACGCACGTTAATTGGCGAGCCCTTGATCCGACGCTCCTCCTTTGGCCACGTCACCTGCGTTTTAAAATGTCGTGTGGAACTTAGTCCCACACGGGAAAAATTAAAGGAAAAGGTTGGGTTTATAAGACGCAACAAATATGAGGGTTAGTGTAATCCGAATATCGGATGCTTATATGTACTATAACCCTAATATTACGAGTAAATATAAATATGCACACGTGTCACATCGCGCCACGCAGGCGCTCGTGTGGGTCCGCGTGGCTCTACCACGTGGCCTTGCGTGTCACGTCACATCCACGTGGGTCCCGCACGAAAATAAACCCCCTTTTTATTCTTTTTTTAATTGTTTTAAACGATTTAAATTCAAAAATAAATTCAGAAAATTCTGAAAAAATCCCTAAAAATTAGAAAATTCATAACTTTCAAAATACAACTCCAAATTAATCCAGCTTTTTTTCATTGGATCTGAAATTCAATTATCTATCATTATAAAAAGTCAAATTATTTAAATAACAAGAGAATAAATTATTACTTCAAAAATACATTCATTTCTTTAAGATTTTAACTTTAGAAAATTAAATGAATGTTTATAAAAATGATTTCTCCCATTATTTAACTTTAAAAACAATTATAATCTCAAGTAAAAATAGGTTATGAAATAATTTATCTTTATTTCATCATAATTAACCCTAAATTAAAGCATTTTAAGATTATAACATAAATTTGCATGTAATGATAGAAATGCACTCAAAGTATGATAACATGCATATAAATGGAATGTTTTATGCCTTATTTTGCATTAATAATCATGTATTATCATGTTAAGATTGCATGTTATCAATACCGTTACCATTACAAATACCAGTATTCGATACCGGTATCTGAACGGGTGAACCCTACTGTCCATCATATAAGATGAATAGAGAAGTTTCAACACATATGTTCCCATATTGTTGTTTGAGGTATAATCCTTATAAAAACATAAGTGAATAATTTTATAAGAATAATGATAGCTTATGATGTACAATTCATAATTACATAGGTCCATTAAGCAAATCAAAATCCAACAGGCAATCCTTTCCACTTCTCACTTAGTTTTCTTCTTTATCACTATTGATGGTAAATTCATAATGAACTCAAATAGTTAGCTACAATCATGGAATCCATGTCATCAAATCAAGATACCAAGCTGCTTTCCATCAAGAACCATGATAGGGAATAGAAATTCACCTTGAAATTATGGGTGCAAATCATCATTGGTTAGCAAAGCATTATTTTTCTACTTGTGATTCTATGTTGGAGATGTCAAATTTTCTAGATAAATGATCTGTGCACAATGAGAGAGTACATTCTTTTAAATATATAGAATAAAAGAATCATCTAGAATGAGCATTAAGGGGATAGATTTATTGGGAAAAATCTAATACTCCCCTTCAAGTTTAAACTTGTGTAGTGTCTAATTGGCGTGCCCATGGAGATACGATAAAGATGTTGAAGCTCTTGATGAAGATATTAGCCAGCTGGTTAGTTGAAGACATGTGCAATGTGGTGATGACTGATAACATGCAACTATACTTGTAATTACAAGATTATTAATGCAAATTAAAGCATAAAATATTTTATTCTTATGTACATTATCATACTTTGAGTGCATATTCATCATTCTATGCAATTTAAATTATACATCTCAAAATGCTTAATTTTAAGGGTTAATCTTGTATAATCATAGTTAAAATTTTAAATTAGATTATCCCCACCTAAATTTGAGAGTATAATTGAGTTTTAAATGCAAATAATAAAATAAAATATTTTCATTTGCACCCACTTATTTTTGGTTTTATTTTCCAAAGGGAATGAGCCTATTTTTGAGTTAGAAATTTACACCCTTGTTACTTCTTAAATTAAAATGCATAAAATGATAGATTATTTAATTAGTGATAAAAAAAATTGGATTAAAAATGAGTTATATTTTGAAAGTTATAAAATTTCTAATTTTTAGGGATTTTTCTAGAATTTTTCTTAATTTATTTAAATTTTATTTTAATTAAAAACATTAAAAATGGTTTTTAACCGTGTTTGATGTGACAGATGATGTGGCATTTGCGATTGCATGTCGCCCAGTGGTGGTGTTTGCGTGTGTCACGTGGCGTATGCATGATGCACGTGTTGCACATGCGTCATTAGTGTCAGGCTCTTTAGTTCGCTCTCTTAGTTTGATTGAGTATAGATGTGAAAAAATATCTTTCATTTTTTTCATGTGACATCATATAAAAAAGGACTTTTTTTTAGTTTTATGTAGGTGAGATGGCATGCTCAAGAGCATTCGATTGGTGCAAAGAAAGGACTTTTAATCTAAGCCCTACACTTTCACTTAAGTGAAGGGGGTACGTGGCAGCATCTAACTGTACATCGATTCATTTTATTAACAGATAAATCATGGATGTTCATTTCAGTAGTTATAATGGCCACGATTTTAAGTGCCACTATGAGATCTAAAGCATCGAATCACGATCAGGTGAACGAGATCAGGTGAAACTCTCTCTTCACGCAAACACATGGTGCAATTTTGACGCTCCAATGAAGATCGGATAGTCGCGACTTAACCATAATGTTTCATCTCTTAAGATTCTATCATGACCATTGATCTCATCAAGGAGAAGATTTGACGATCACACCCAAATTCAAAATCTTATAAATTCTCTCTCTTTGAACAATGTATGCATTCGAGGATTTTTTATTAATTGAACCTTATGGACAACATAATTCTTAAATCTCTTTTTTCATCTTCTTCTAGACTCATTTCCATGTCTAGGGAGTGTTTGAAATCAAGATTCTTCTAGGGAGAAGGGAGAATTTACCGTATGAAATCCAACTTTTTGTTTTTTGAAATGCGAAATGAAATGCCTTGATCCAGTGATTAGTTGGATTGTCTTGAGTGCGATTTTTTATTAGATTACTTGTTTTCTTCCTAATCTTTTGTCCAATACCATTAGATTAGATCACTTTTACTTAATTTCGTAACTTTCTCTCTCTTAGTGATCGATTTCTATTTCCTTATTTTGCTCTTTGATTTCTTCGTGGATACTTATGCAAATTGAGTGATTTTTGATTCTGCAGATTTTTCTTGGAGTCTTATTTATAATTATATCACTTTCCTTAATTTCTCATCTTAATTTATTGACCAATTTGACCAAAGTTTAAAAACATCTAAAAAATTTCCCTAGTTCTATGTAGATTCAAACCTTACTCAACATTATGCAAATCAATTAGCGATTAATTATCTAAATAAGTGAGTTTGGAAATTTTTTTGACGCGTGGAGGTGTAATTTCAATGAGCACACAATCTCTCCTCGTGATTGACCACGTGTAGTATGTTGTCACAAATGTTATGACAATCAATCTCAATGTATTTTTTTGCTAATAGAAGATGTCTTGCTTGTTTACTGCAATGAAGATAGCCATTTGGTTATCATAGTTTACAAACATAGATGTTTGAGGCATGAAAATAAGTCTTGTCATGAGATCTAAGCCACACTGTCTCACAATCTATTTCAGCCTTACTACAATAATTAGATTCTAAAGTGGAATGCAAAACAACCTTTTGTCTTTGAGAGAAATAGATGAAGAATTGCCATAGGAAATGTGCAATAGCCCATGGTCGATTTCCAATCCCTTTTGTCTCTAGTATGTTCGAGTGGGAACTAGCCTCAACTCGAAGGTGACTATATTACTCATTGAGAAGCCTTTTCTTGGAGCTTTCTTGGTGTAGTTAACTACCAATAAGTCACCCTCCCAGTGCAATTGGCAGGTTTCTTGCATAAAGTTTGCAAGTTTCTTTAAAGCACCAAAAACATAAATAATAGTAGGATGAGTGATCATTAAGTGGATAAAGCCTCTCTATCAAATGTTGATATTGGCTAGCATCCTACTATACCAATGATTTAGTATTCCAAATCTTGGGTTTTGCCTCTAATAACATGCATTTTTACACGTTATTTCATTATTCTATGATGCTTTTAAAAGCATAAATTTATATCATTATTATGCATGTTATCATGTTTTGATGAAATTTTTGCATTTCATCATACCATATCATCCATGAGCTGAATTTAGACTAAAATTCAGTTAACTTTAGATAACCAAATTAATTATGTTTTCATGAGTTTCATGATCATAGGTTATAAACAAAGCATGGCACAAATAAAGATATGGAGAAAACAAATGATTTTTAATAAGGAATTAATTTATATAACTTTTTTAAATTTTTAATTTCAGGTGACATCATGAGAGGAAGATGAAAAGATGATCAAAATAATGAAAA
The DNA here is from genome assembly GCA_024174645.1 of Lemna minuta. Lineage (NCBI taxonomy): Eukaryota > Viridiplantae > Streptophyta > Magnoliopsida > Alismatales > Araceae > Lemna > Lemna minuta. The sequence continues at coordinate 22,254,104 of CM044101.1, read as the reverse complement.
TTTCATCCAAAAAGGAGTTTTCTATACAAAGATATGGTTATTTGAAGTTTAAGGGTTTTTTATGATTTTCCTATTGTTTTCCTCAAATTTTTAAATTTTTATGGATTTAAAATGAATTTTATTGAATTATTTTTATTTTTCTATTTTTTAGAATTTTAAAGAATTTTTTAGGAATTTAAAAACCAAAAAATAAGTTTTATTTGCAAGTGCTAACATGACATCATGGACGCATGATGCAAAGAGGCGACGCCATGTGGCACCTAGTTAGCACCTACATGGTACCATTAAGGGGAGTATTAGTTTTAAATCATGTTATTATCATGTTATCCTCTGAATAGGCTTTTCTTATTTAAGGCCATAAATATTTTTGATAAAATCAATGTGGGACTACGTTTTTATCTTCCTCACCAGATCTTGGGGAACAGCTCCATAGGATTGCATTCATCAAAGCGCAGCACATTCTGAACGGTGGTGTGATGGATCGCGAGACCAGCGGATCCAAGATATTTTATTTATTCCATTTTCTCTCTCCTTGTTGCAAATTTCGAGGCGACACATGGCATAATCTTGGAGCTCTCGCACTTGAGAAAGATGCTCAAATAGCTAGCACTTTACCCGATCTTACTCTCTCTTCTTGATGAATCATAGAGTGACACATGGTACAATTTGAGGGTTTCCAACTATGATCAATATTATAATTAATGGGTGAAATCAAATCAAAAATTTTTAAAGAAAAATAAATGGCAAAAAATGCTCCAAATTGAATTCATGATATCTCATGATCTTAATTGAGTTAGGAGCTAAAATTTTTTTGGGCATGATCGTTGGTTCATGATCTACATCCTCATATTGATTAGAGTTTCGAGTTCGAAAAAATTAGGTTTTTTTAATGTTTCATTTTATGCTTCTAGAATTTTCTAGTCAGAGGAAAGAGGGCACTAATTGATTGTTCTTCATCTACAGCACATCATTTTTAGTAATTTTCTTCTATTTTCTATTCATTCCTTTTTTTGGATGCAAGTTGCCAAGTTCAAGTGAGATGTGCAGGATCTAGAAGGAGTACTTAATTGGAGAGCATTGCTAGAGTGAGTTTTGATCGCAAATCTTTAAACCAAGGTTTATTCCTTTTTATCTTTTCCATTTTCTCAATCATTTTTATCAATAATTTCACATCTTGTCCATAAATCACCATTCCACCATTCGATCAATAAGTTTTTATCTTTGAAAGGAGAACAAAAGTATTCAATTGGATCATCGCATCTTGGCACACATCTCATTTCTTTTTATTAGTCATTTCTACTCTCTTAACCTAAAATGCCAAAACTATTCCTTCATTTCAATATTTTAATTGTCCTCCCTATGGATTTTACCTTGACTCGCCACTATTCTAAATTTTAAGAAATAAAATTCCAAGAGTTGAGTATAATTTTTGATATGTGAACTTGCGCTCTCAACGACCATGATTTTATATAAATCAGCCTCCATCAATAAATATTTTTTTTATATCTAATAGCTATGTACTTTATTCAAGAAAGTGAGTTTACATGTTAATGAGCAAACTCTATCCTATGGAAATAACATAGTGCTTGAAAATTTTGCGTCACAAAGTGTCAATGAATATAAGCTTTCATAGAGGGATACATGCCTCATTACAATTTGTCAATATAAAGTCAACAACATAAATGGTAAGAACCACAATAATGCCCCCAAGAGTGCCTATAAAATGGGGTCTTTGTGGGGTATACTCGAAGACATATTGATGGCGACCATCTCAGATCGAAGACCAGATTCCAGCCCACACGACGTACCCGAGCCGAGGTGAAGGAACCCGGTTTTGTCTACACGCCCTAGTCAACGGGGCGACTGAAAAGGTTGACTCTATCCCTCTTCTCTTTCTAGCTTTGAAATTATCATGGCCGAGTGTGTGTGGCCTTTTTGTTGAAGTTTTATTTTGCATGTTAGCGGCCTATTGTTAGGAAGGCCTTAAATTGTATTAGGGAAGGTTTATTTGAGCAGGTGGCCCTAATCTCTCGTATGGGTGGGTTTTGGTCAGCAGGACCAATTACCGAAAATGCCCTAACCCTCGTATACAAGGGGTAGGAGGGGCGCCACTTTGACGATGGTTTTTTGTGTGTGATGAAATTATGAGTTCTTGGATGAACCCTCTTCTCCTCGATCCCCCCCTTTTCGTCTCTCGTAGGGTTTTCCTTGGAACCCTCCTCTCCCCTCTATGAAACCCTCTTCCCCCTCTTCTCCATGGCCGCCTACCGTGAAGAAGCTCTTCCAAAGTCCCCCCTAACCATCGTGGATCTCCATCTGCTACTCATCCGCAGTCCCCCAACCCTCTTTACTCGTTTTGCATGAAGATCCACGGACAAAACCCCGCCGGCTGCCGCCACCCCTGGGAATAGCCGCCGCCCTTTGGTGCGAGGAGGTTCAAACCCCTCATCGGGGAACTCCTCCAAGCCCTCGAGCCCGTGTAGGGTGAACCCGGGGTCCCTGCCCCCGACTCCCCTCTCAAAGGACCTCCCTCGGCCTCCTGGATCGCCGCCCGTCAACCGCCGGTTGCTCTTCCCCTGCTCAAGGACCCGCCTCTGGGAAGCACGTGGGGCCCCTGGACGCCGTAACGCTGCCCCTTCGCACGCGTGGGTCCGCTGCCAGACCCGATACCTTTCGGAGCGCTCCCCAGCGTCCCTCAACATCCCGCCAACATCCAGCATGCAGCCTCTGCCTCAACCAGGGCTCTGAGGCTGCCCACGATTGTCCCTGCTGCATCTTCAGCAGGCCGCCACACCGCGCCCTCACGCTTCGCCCCGCACGTTGCGCTCCCGCCGCAACTGACCGCCGGCCCACGCCGCGGTTACCCCGCCGTCGCTTCGTGCTTCAACCGCCAACAGCTGCTACCCCATGTTTTGGCACTCGTCTTGGGGGTTGATCGCCACCGGGTTACCCGCCGCTATTCGTCACGACCGACCGGGCCTCGGCCCTGCAGGTTCGTCCGCAGTTGCCCCTTGAATTTCATTTAACTCCCTCAGTGTCTCCCGAACTTACTTCCACCGCCGGGGCTAGGATAGTTGTGTGTCATCTGACAAGGGACTGGGGTAGATAGGTTTCTTTCTTTTGGTTGGTCTCACTTCGGACGGGTTGAAGGTGGGTGTGCGGTACCAAGGAACCCGCCGCATTGCCGTACCCGTACCTTCTGAGTCCCGGGTTATCGGTGGGCCTAGCTCATTTCTGAGATACCCTTGCTGCGTTCGTTGGGCGTTCACGTCCTTCGTCGTTGTGTTTGTCACTACTCGTTGTTTTTTTTACTTGCTTTCAAATGCATCTCATAACTTAGGTAGACCTCTACCCTGTGGTCCGGAACGGTCGACTGTCCAGACCCGTCGTTCCGCATCACATATGGTACCATGGAATTCATTCATTGACCTAACTATGTAGTCATTATGTTGCCTTGCTATTGTCTTGTTGTTGCGCTCATTGTGCTACCACTATTATATTGCCTTGCCTACCCACCATCCTACCATGGGTGTTATGTTATCATGCTCTTGTATTGTGTTGTCACAACCGCCATATTTTTACCATTGCAATGTTACCATGTTGCCACAATCATGCTATCTTGCTCCTATTGCCATCATGGCACTATTGATAACATGCAATTTATATATGTAACTATATGATTATTAATGCAAATTAAGGCATTTAACATTCCATTATTATGCATGTTCTCATATTTTGAGTGTATATCTATCATTCTATGAAAATTTAAGTTATATTCTCAAAATACACTATTTTTAGGTATAATCATAAATAATTAAAGAGAGATATTTCAGATACATTATTCACATTTTATATTTAAGATTATGATTAATTTTTAATGTTAAATAATAAGAGAACATATTTTTATATACACTCATTTATTTTTCTTGCTTTATTTTCTGATAATAAAAAAATTTATTCTCTTGTTATTTATAAAAAAATTAAATTTTTTTAGAATAATAGATTATTTAAATTTTGATCAAACAAAATAAATTTGAATTAATTTAGAGTTATATTTTTAAAGTTATCAATTTTTTATATTTTAGGGAATTTTGAGGAATTTTTATGAATTTTTATGAATTTATTTTGAATTTATTTCTATTGAAAAATATAAAAAATTATTTTTTCGCGCGCTAATGATGTGGACGGAGTGCTTGCATGGTAGTGTACGCACGTGCCACATGGTGCAAGCATGTGTTTATGTGTGTGCGTGTGATTAGTGGGTTAAGCATCCTTATTTAAGGACATAAGCTAACCCACTAAAGCGCCCTCTCTTTTATACACAAAATTTTCTATCATTTTTTCTATGTGGGACTATTTTTTAATTTCTTTTATGCAGGTGACATGACATGACGGGAAGCGTTTGATTAGCAAACTTAATCAATCTCGTTGATCTTCACTTAAGTCAAGGGGAGGGGGGGGGGGTATATGGCGGCATATGATTGGGTGACAATTCATGTTTTAATACATTTTAATCCCAACCTTTCATATGAGGAGTTATGACAGTTGTGATTAAATTGCGCCTCATGGAATCTTGTGGACGAGTTGTGACATCTCATGCGTTCGATGAAGATCAAATGGCAAGCGTTACACAACGTTTATTCTTTATGGGTGGCGTGGCAAAATCTGAGCGCTCCATCTTTGATCGAACGAACAGGACTTAACGATGACAACTCACATCCAAACGTTTCATTTGAGCCGTTGATTGACGGTGAAGAGACAGATTGAACACCTATGCCAAAATATCACCTATTGATACCTTTGTTCTTCGACAAAAAAACATTCTTCAATGTTTTGAGCAATTGATAACATGCAATTTATACACAAATTTACATGATTATTAATGCAAATTAAGGCATTAATTGTTCCATTTGTATACATGTTATCATATTTTAAGTGTATTTCTATCATTTTTTGTAATTTCATGTTATGATCTAAAATATATCATTTTATAAATAATTATGTGTAATTAAACAATTTAATCATAATCCTATTTATATTTGAGATCATAAGTATATTTTTCATGATTAAATGACAAGAGAAAATATTTTTATTTATACTTTTATATATGTATTTTTATTAAAAAATACATGAGTATTTTTCTAAATTTATTTTATACGATACATGAGTGTATTTATTAAATTAAAATTCATTCTCTTATTATTTTAATATTTTGACTTTTTATAATGATAGATAATTCAATTTCTGATCCAAGAAAATAAATTTGAATTAATTTGGAGTTGTATTTTGAAAGTTATGAATTTTCTATTTTTTTAGGAATTTTCTAAAAATTTTCTGAATTTAAGTAACTCTATTTTCGATTTTTAATAATTTAAAAAGAATAAAAAAATGTTTTTATTTACCGCGTACTGATGTGGAAGGGCGACGCCATGTGGTGACGCATGGATGTATGACACGTGTACAAGCGTGTGTGTGCGTGACACACGTGTGTGTGCATGACACGTGTGCGCGAAATATTAATTAGGTGGTTAGAGCATCAATTAAGGATTTAAGCTAACCCTCTAATATCTCGTGTCTTATATAGTCAATAAAATCTTATATTTTATTCCGTGTGGGACTATGTTTATTTTATTTTGTTTCAAGTGACGTGACGCACTGTGAAACGTCCGATTGCGTGATTGAATCACGCGCGTCGGATGTCACTTACTCACGGGGGGGATACGTGACAATATCCGATTAGACGAAGATTAAATTGAATCGGCCTTTAAATCTCAGGATTCCATCTTCGAGTTATAACGGTCAAGATTTAACGCGCCCGATAAACACATCATTCATCGCGATTGTCTGATGAAGATCCAACGGACGAGATGAAACGATGCCTTCTCTTCACGCGCGACGTGGCGGAATTTGGATGCTTCATATCCGATCGGACGAACGCGACTTAATCGCGTCGATTTGTCAAATGGAATTTAATCTCAGCCATTGATCGCATCGAATCGACGCATCCGAAGGTTACGCCCAACTTTGCCTATAAATTGAAATGTTCTTCCCGACGGAAAATGATTGTTGGGTTTTCAAGCAATTTGAACTGTCTAGACACCACAATCAGAGAATCTTTTGATTTCTACATCTTCTTGACTCAATTCCGCGTCCGAGGAGTCCTTGAAATCAGAATTTGATCGAAGGAATAGGTAGAAATCACATCTTCAACGCCAAACTTCATTTTCAAAATCGCAGAATGAAAAGCCTTGAATCCGGCGATTAATTGGATCATTTCGAGCGTGACTTTGGGTTAGATTGCGTATTTTTATCCTAATCTTTCATCATCTAGCTTTAGATTTACATTTTGAATCATAGATTAAGTTTAATTTTGTTTTAATTTCAGTTTTTCAATCATTTTTCCGATCAAATTCTACCTCAATTTCAAATCTCAATTTCTCCGCAAATTCTAAGCCAAATTCAGTGATTTTTTATTCCATGGATTTGTATTGGAGTTATCTTTCTTAATATACTAAATTCCCTAATTTCTCATCTCAATTCATCATCGGATTTGATCAAATTTTAAAGATATCTTGAAATTTTCTCTTATTTCTCCGTGGATTCGACCCTTATTCACCACTATACTCCTTAATTAGTAATATAATCCTTTAATTGGTGAGTTTGGAACTTGTTTTGATGCGAGATTGTGTGTATTCAATGATCCCATGAAAGTTTATCGTCAGCAATCGAATTGTATAGACATCTCAATCCTTGAATCTCTTGCTTTCATCTTCTTCTAGACTCATTTATTCATCAAAAGAGTGTTTGAAAGTAAAATTTTGTTGAGAGAATCAAGAAAATTCACCTCTTGAACACCATATTTTTATTTTTCAAAATTGCATAATGAAAAGCCTTGATTCGGTGATGAATTTCCTTATTTCGGGCATGATTTTGGGTTAAATTATTTGTTTTCTCCCAATCTCTCTTCAAATAACATTAGATTTTAATTTTGAATAGTATATTAGTTAAATTGTATAATTTTTTTTATTTTCTCTCTCTTCGTGATCAAATTTTCTACCTAGATTTCGCTCCTTGATTTCTCCGCACATACTGATCCACATTGATCGATTTTTTATTATGTGGATTTTTCTTGGAGTCTTCTTTCCAAATCTACTAAAATCCCAACTTTCTCACCCTATTTCATCGTCCATTTTGATCGAATTTTAAGAGTACTTAGAAAATTGGTCTGTGGATTTGATCCTTATTCACCATTATACTAATTAATTCTTAATTACAATTTTAAATTGGTGAGTTTGGTAATTTTGTTGACATGCATTCATGTGTTTTCAAAGATAGCACGAAAACGTATGGTCAAATCCCCTAGTAACCAACAACCATTGCACTTGCTCTCTTGTTAGTAATATGATTATATGAAATTATATGATTATTAATGTAAACTGGGGAATAAAATATTCCATTATAATGCATGTTATCATTTTTTGAGTGTATATCTATCATTCTATGAAAATTTAAGTTATAATCTCAAAATACACTATTTTAGGGATAATCATGAATAAATTAAGAGAAATATTTAAGTTTAGATTAATACCATTTATATTTGATATTATAATTAGGTTTTAATATTAAATAATAAGAGAAAATACTTCTATACACTAATTTATTTTTTCTAGCTTTATTTTCTAAAAGAAATGAGTGTATTTTTGAAATAAAAATTTATTCCCTTGTTATTTCTTAAATTTAACTTTTTAAAATGATAGATTATTTAAATTTTGATAAAAGAAGATTAATTTAGATTAATTTGGAGTTATATTTTGATAGATATGAATTTTCAAATTTTTAGTGATTTTTTGGTTTTTTATGAATTTATTTGAATTTATTTAGATTTAAAAAATAATTAAAAAATTGGATTAAAATCGCGGTGACATGTTAGGGATAAAAATTTACACGTCACATGGCGCACACGTATGCATGTGTGTATGTGTGCGCGTATGTGCACGGGTGTGCGCATGTGTGCACGTGTGTGATTAGTGAGATTAAGCACCCTTTTCAGGATATTTGCTAACTCACTAATCACTTATACCTTATATACCTTTTGAATTGCTCTTATTTTTTTCATGTGAGATTATTATTTTTTTGTTTTTTAGGCGCAGGTAACGTGGCAAAATGTGGTGTGTGCGATCGTGTGAATCAAATCGCCATCGTCAATCTTCACTAAAGTGAGGGGGTACGCGACACTCTGTGATTGGGCGATGATTCATTTTAAAATAATTTAATTTCAGCCTTTCATATGAAGATTTATAACGGCTGAGATTAAATACGCCTGATGGACTTCGAAGGATGCGTGGTGACATCTTAGGCGCTGATTCCCGATGGAACGAACGCGATCGTCCGATGCTTCTTCTTCACGCGCGATGTGGCAAAATCATAGCGCTCCATCTTTGATTGAGCGGATGCCACTTAATGGCAATGATTCACATTCAAGCGTTTTATCTGAGCCGTTGATTGAAGATGAAGAGCCAAATCCATTGGTCACGCACAAATATGTCTATAAATACACATGTTCTTTGATGATGTAAAACATTCAGGGGTGTTTCGAGTAATCAAACTATTTATACATGCCAATCCTTGAATCTCTCATTTTCTTAGTCTTTTAGATCAATTTTCGCATCCAAGGAGTATTTGAAAGTGAGATTTCGTGGAGAGAATAGGGAGAATTTGCTTCTTGAATACCGACAATCATCTTCAAAATAGTGAAATGAAAAGCCTTTGATCCAGAAATCAATTGGATCATTTTGAGTGATATCTCATGTTAGAATTTGTGTTTTCCTCCTAATCTCTCTTCCTATAACATTAGATTTCAATTTTGAATTTTAGATTAGGTTAATTTTAGATTATATTTTGATTTCCTCTCTCTTCGTGTTCGGATTTTCCACCTAATTTTTTCTTGTTGATTTCTCTGCAAATCTTGATCCAAATCAAGTGATTTTTGATTTTGTGGATTCTTCTTTGAGTTATCTTTCTAAACATATCAAAATCCTTAATTTTTCACCTCAATTTGTTATCCAATTTTATCAAATTTGAAGAAATACCTAAAAAATACCTTAATTCTATGTGGATTCGACCCTTATTCACCACTATACTATCAAAATCGTAATTATTACTCAAAATTGGTGAGCTTGGAATATGTTTTGACCCCTATCCATGGGTTTTCAATGAGCACACGGATTCATCTTGTCAATTAGCACTATCTTACCACTAGTACAACTCTATAGCCCTTGCCATTGATGACGGCCTCCTTTTTTCTCTAGACACTATTAAAGGTTTTATAGCCTTGTCTCCCAATTGAGAGCATCCCTTCTCCCTACCCAGCATCATTATCTCATGGAAGTTTGGTTTCAATCCCCATTGAGCATTGCCTCCTACAAAGGTCATCTTTGCTGCCACCTGTTCTTCCATCACAACCACTAATGGAATCACCACCATGTCTTTTAGGGCATGATGGTGGCTAGGGCCAGCTTCCTTTAGGGCAAAATGTTGTTCATTGCAATGGCCTTGTTCTAGACACAATGGTGACCAAGTGGGGCCCTACTTCAAGGCATAGTAGTGGTCGACGTGGTGTGCTTTGATTGGTGGTAGTATTAGATACTGCCATCTAGGGTTTCCCTGGATGAAACTCAAGTCATATTAGTATTTCCCCCCAAATGAAAAAAATTTGCGTGATTGTTGAAAAAACACAAATTCATTCAAAACAATTACCAAACTCACCAATTTTAATATTAAATCACAGATTGATTAGTATAATGATGAATAGGGTCGAATCCACACAAATTTAGGGGAATTTTTTAGGTATTCTTGAAATTCAATCAAATCAGATGATGAATGAGGTGAGAAATTACAGATTTTAGTAATTTGGAAATAAGACTCCAAGAAAAATCCATAGAATCAAAAAGCACTCCTGGAGAAATCAAGGTAAACAATCGATCGCGAAGATAGAGAGAAAACATTAAAATTTCATAAAATTTGACTAATCTACTATTCAAAATTGAAATCTAATGCTGAAAGAAGAAATATTACACTCAAAATGATCCAATTCATGATAGAGAATTTTTATTTCATGTTTGAAAAAACAAAAATCCAATGTTCAAGTAGCAAATTGTCCCAATTCTCTCATCAAAATCTTAGCTTCAAACACTCCTCGAATGAGGAAATGAATCTAGAATAGGAAGAAGGAAAGAGATTCAAGGATCGAGGTATCTAAAAAGGTCTATTACTCAAAACTTTTGAGAATTCTCTTTCCGTTGAAGAGGAGGGGTATAAATAGGCAAAATTTGGGCGTCACCATTCAATTTGCCTCTTCATCTTCAATCAACGACTTAGATGTAACGCTATAATGATAATCAATGTCTTTTAGCCGAGGCCATTATATTTGTGACAAAGTATTGAGATTTTTCTACGTCACCGCACGAAGAAGTGTCGCATAACTGTCGTCATTTGATCTTCATCAGATGCTCTCGATGTGTACACCTTTCCACAAGATTCCATCAGGCGCGATTAAATCTCAATCGTTATAACTCTTCATATGAACTACTGAGATTAAAACATTTCAAAACACAAATCGTTGCCCAATAAGAGTGATCCACAAAGATTTATAAATTTTTTAGGTTTTCTTCAAAATTTGATCAAATCAGATGACTAAAAGAGTTGAGAAATTATGGATTTTAGTAACTTTGGAAAGAAAACTTGAAGAATAATCCACGGAATCAAAAATCGCTCGATTTGGATCAGTGGTCGCGGAGAAATCAAGGAGCAAAATTAAGGTAGAAAAATCAATTGCAAAAAGAGAGAATTTGATAAAAAATTTAAAAATTAATCTAACATAAGCTTTGAAATTAAAATATAATCATAAATGATGAAAGATTAGGAGGAAAACACATAATCGAATCCAAAATTGTGCTCTAAATTGGATCAAAGGCTTTTCATTCTGTGTTTTCAAAAATGTGTTAAATATAGCTCATTATAAGGTTTTAGATATTACTCATTATAGGGTGTATTGTGCTAGCTCTTATAAGAACTCCATAGTTAAGCATGCTTGAGTGAGAGCAGTATTAGGATGGGTGACCTCTTGGGTAATACTCATATTTTATCATGCTAAAATATATTAGTCACACGTGGGTTATATTTCTATCTTTCTCTCTTTCCTTTTTATAAATAGAGGCTTGTAATATCTTCTTTACACACTCAACAAATTGTGCTTTACCATTCAAAAAATGGATATTCGGGGTTCAAGCGTGAATTCTCCCCATTCTTTCAATAAAATCTTTATTTCAAGCACTCCCTAAATGCGAAAATGAGTATAGAAGAGGAAGAAATTAAGAGATTCAAGGAATGAGCTGTCCAAAAGATTCGATCAATCAAAATAATAGAAGAATACATTTTTCGTCAAAGAGAGAGAGAGTATAAATAGAGTTGGAATTTGGTGTGGCCGTTTTATCGTCTCTTCATCCTTGATCAATGTCTGTGATTTATCCTTAGGAGACGAATTGCCATCGTTAAGTCATGGTCGTCGGATCCTTGATGGAGCATCCAGATTACGTTGCATCATCATGCGAAGATCAATTGCCACGTAACAGATAACACTTGATTTCTATCTAATGCTCGAGATGCAGCCACGTGTCCATAGGAGTCCATCGGGCGCGTTTAATCTCACCCGTTATAACTCCTCAAATGAACGACTCAGATTAAAACGTTTCAAAACACAAATCGTCACCCAATGAGAGTGTGTCGCGTACCCCTTCGAGTAAGTGAAAGATGACGATCACGATTAACTCATGTGATCGCACACTCCAAAATGCGTCATGTCACCTACATAAAAGAAATAAAAACATAGTCCCACTTTGAAAAAGTCAGCACAAAATGATGGGTATAGAAGGGGTGCAGTCTTTAGAGGGTTAGCTTACATCCTTAAAAAGGATGCTTAACCACTAATTATTTGCACACACATACACACATGGCATGCGCATACATCAGCGTCAGTTGCCACATCAGCACATGAAATAAAAACCTTTTTTATTCTTTTAAATAAAAATAAAATAAAAATAAATCCAGAAAAATTCAAAAAAAAATCTTAAAAAATCCCTAAAAATTAGAAAATTCGTAACTTTAAAAAAAATCCTTTTTAATCAAATTTGTTTATTTGATCAAATAAGAAATAATCTATCATTCTCAAAATTCAAATTTAATAAATAATAAAATAATACATTTTTATCTAAAAAATACACTTATTTCTTTAAAAAAAAATTATTTATAAAAAGTATATTTTATCTTACTATTTCAATTAAAACTTAATTATAATATCAAATAAATATGAGAAGAATCTACTTTAAACTATATTTTTTACTTATGCATGATTATCCCTAAAATAATACATTTGGAGATTATAACTTTAAATTGCATATAATGATAGATATGCACTCAAAGTATAATAACATGCATAAGAATGGAATTTTTTATGCCTTAATTTACATTAATAATCATGTAATTATCAATATAAATTGCATGTTATCAATATCTCCCTTGTTTCAACTTAGATCGATGCCAAATTTGATGTGTTAGATTCCTTTAGTCACACTCTTTATAAATCTTGCTTTCTCTTTATTTTTTTAACCTCTTTTTTCTCTTTATCTTGACTTAATTCGATTGAGTTTCCATAGATCATTATTTTCAACCTAAATTCGACTAGTATTAGCTATTTTCCTTGATTTTAATTATCATTAGAGTGCACTGGATTTATTTTTTATGCATAATGCTATAATATATGTTTTAACAACCACACATTTCACGCCTATCACAAACCTCGTGTGTCTGTCCTAACTACCACCTCTTTCAATGCCTTAGGGCATTCTGGAAAACATCTCTATGTGTCCCTATAACCATATCTCTATACCCCAACTTGAGCCTTTGTGCTCCCCTTGCCAACTTCCCTAAAGTGCCACAATGCTCCCCTATTAGTTTCTCAGTGTGCCCTCCTAGAATATTTTGTGCTCTAGCACCATTTAGTGGTCTTTTCGACATTGAGCGGTTTTTCCATGGCTCTACAAAGCTTACTTGTCTATGTGGCGGCTTACCTTGCTCTTGTCTTGCCAACATTGCTAGCAGCTTCCTATTCATAACCTTGGAGTCCACTTGGTCTCCTTAGAGTGGGGGAGGTTTTCCTACTTGTCTAGGAACCATGTCATTCTCTACAACTTATCTTGGTCATATGATAAAGGCAAGTTTTGTATTTATACCCTCCAACTTAAAGGGGGAGTGTTAGAATGAGCCTCTAGGCTTGTTGGAGTATGGCCAAATAGGGTGGGGAATAAGTGGGCTTTAGTTTCTGATGGAGTGTGATAGTGCACTCATAAAAAACACATGCCCACATGTTAAAAAAAAAACTCACTTAAAATGTGGATTAATAAATTTTAATTTAGTATAGAGGTGAGAAAGGGTTAAATCAATGGAGCATTATTGTGTCTTCTTTTAATATTTTAGACTTTGATCGAATTGGATGATAAATTGGCGTAAGAAATTAGGGAAAAATATATATTGAAAGAAAACTCAAAGATCTATTCATAGAATTAAAAATCACTCAAATCAAATTTATATCCATTGAGAAATTGAAGAGCAAAGTAATAAAGAGAAAATTGCTCGCAAAGAGAGAAAAAATGATAGAAATTTATGAACTTCACTTAATCTAATCTTTGAAATTGAAATCTGATGCCAAATAATGATAGATTAGGGAGAATACATGAAACTAAGCCAAAAACTCTCTCAAAATGATCTAATTAATTGGTAGATCAAGGATTTTTCGTTCTATGATTTTAAAAATAGAAATTTGAAGTTCAAGTGGTGATTTCTCCCCATTTTCTTAATGAAATATTAACTTTAAGAGCTCTATGGACACGAAAATGACTCTAAAACATGATTAACTAAGAGATATAAGAATCATGCTAAATGACTCTAATAGATGATTAATACATCTTCCATCAAAGAGAGAGATTGATAAGATTTTCAATTTTGGCATGAACATCTCGTGAGATAATGGTCGCGATGAAATTTGAAGGGATGAATCATTATGGTTAAGTTGTTATCATTGGATTTGAGATGGAGTGCTTAGATTAAGCAACGTAATCACATGAAGAGGAATCGTTGTCTATTTTTTTATCGGATTCTGATATAAGGCCTCTTATTGCGCCGCACTTCCATAAGAGTTCATCAGGTGCATTAAATTATGAGCCTTATAACTCCATAAATGGACGGCTAGGATTTTTTGATGTATAAAAAGTGAATTGTCATCGAATCACATTGCGCCACGTACCCCTCCACTTAAGTGATCATCGATGGTCACAATTGAGTCTAGAGATAGAATGCTTCGTGTTGTGCCATATTAGTTGCACCCAAATAAAAATAAATATAGTCCCACATTGAAAATTTGTGAGACATTTATGAGTATAAATAGCATAATGGTTCAATTAGTTAATATTGGCCCATTAAGGGCAATTAAAAATAATACTACCCTGATACGACGCCACATGTGTGCCACATGATGCCCTTAGGCATGGCCGCTTATTGCCATGTGAGCACACATTACGTCAGTGCACATTAAAAATTCTCTTTTGTAGAAATTTTAATTTAAAAATATCAAATTAAATTAAAAAAAATTCTAGAAAAATATCTAAATATTAGAAAATTCACATCTTTCAAAATAAAAGTTGTTTTCAATCCAAATTCTTTTTGTTTGATCATAAATTAAATAATCTATCATCTACACAATGTAATTTAAGAAATAATAGGAGAATAAATATTTAACTCCAAAATACACTACATTTACTTAAAAAGTAAAAGTAGATAATTTCAAAGTTTATTTAAAAAAAATTATCTTATTACTTTCATGTAAATCTAAAAATCTCATATGAACTTAGGCTAATCTAAGAGAATTTAAAGTCTTAGAAATTCAAACTCATGATTTATTCACAATTAGTCTTTAAAATCATACATTTTGAGATTTTTAATATAAATTGCATAAAATTATGAAAATGTACTCAAAGTATGATATCTTGCATTAAAAAAATATGAATTCTAAATTAAAACACACTAATAGTCATATAATTTCATGTATATATTGTATATTGTCAATCTCACATGGGACATATCTCTTCCTTACTTCTGCTCTCCTCTACATATAGAGGCTTTATTATATTGTTTACTCATTAAATCATCTATGTGTTAGGGTTTTAAACCTCCACACCCCTCAATGTTAGAAAATATATGAATGAAATCTAGTGAGAGTGACCCCCATAAATGACACAACATGGTGATTAGGTGCAACATCCTAATGTCCTAATTTTCTATGTCTTATCTACTCATACCTTGAACATGACTCACAAAAAGTTACCACATGCATTAAAAAGTGTTGAGCCACCTTTTATCTAGACCTTTGAAATTATACACATAAAAACTACCTGTTTGGAGAAGCAGTCAATCACCAAGGAAACTTTTATATACTCTTACAACTTAGGAAATTCATAAACAAAGTCCAGAGAGAGAAATAAATTTTTGCCCTCATTTTTTTCCATCTCTGTCAATTTTTGGAGGAAAGGTCATGAATTTCTCCCCCATTTTTTTATCATGAATCATGATGTTTTAAAAAATAAAATAATAAAATTTCATTAAAAAAAATTTGAGTATTGAATGGGAATGAAGAACCTTTGTCTGCATTAAAATGAAGGGCACAAATATCTTCATCTTCTTGTGATGATGATTGATTTCACAAAAATCTTTGAAGAAAATTTGAAAATTTATTTGTGTATTAAGTTATTTGTGCTATTCAAGTAAGAAGTATTTCTGCTCAAGCTTTCTTTATCAAAAATAAATTATAGAATTATAAAATCAAGATTAAAAGTATTTCCAACACTCGAAAAAGCCCTAGTATGATTAATCAAGAAAAGAATACCATCATAAATTCAAGAATAACACACACTGAAATTATGTATTGAAATACCTTGATTCAACAAATAGAAAATAAGGAAATTTGAATTTACTTTCATAGAAGCCTTGTTGAGCTATCTCTAAACCATGATTAGGCTAGGCCCATTAGGGTCACATTTGACTCTATCTCTTTTTAACCTCCGGCTATTACTTCTCTCTCATGTTTTCCTATTTTCTCTCTTCTTATTATTCTTCTCTCCTCTTCTTCTAAAAATAAATTTGTACGTCCATTCTTGTACTCAAGAGATTTATTTAGGACTGAAACACTGCAAAAAAAGATTATGGGGAAGAAATCTCTGCTCCCCTTACCCTTGACATATACCATCCACTTTTGACAGCTACATAATGTTTCCTACAATTTGCATGCCAACTACATGCCCAATCATCCACTTGGCCACCATTGTCTTCAATATCACTTCTCTTTTTCTCAAATATAGATGGAGAACTCCACCAAGTATCTACTCTATTATCTACCTTCCTACATCACTCCTAGCTCTCGTTCTTTCTTTGATAGACCCATCATCAACTTTCTCATCATCTACATCACCCGACTTGCATGGATGTAATACTAAGTCTTCTTTAGAGTGATATTCTCCTTGAATACATACTCAAGAGATTTTTACGTAGGTAGATCACTCATAATCATCTCCTTGTGTGACTTAAATGCACGTGACATGTGGTACATCCTTTGAAGTGAAGTTTCCTCCACAGTTGCCTAGTCGAGTCATCATCTCCTTGGTGTATCGCTCACTATTGCCTCTAGTTCAACTTTCAGGTGCATTTCACATGCTAAATCTTCTCGAGAGTAGACATCCATAGGCTCCCCGCATGTGCAAGTGTCTCCTTCTCGAGACCGCTCTACGATGTAAAATTTGTTGTTTAGTTTTAGCTTTATATGTTTTGAAGCAGACACATTGCTTCCATGCTCTAGCTTAAGGGAGCGTGTGAAAGCCTGTTAAGGCATAACACTCTTTTATTTCCATTTTTATATCTATTTTGCGTACTTGTCGAAGGGGCTCTTAGTATATCTCTCAAGAAACTATTCAATATCCTCTTCCTACTTGTCACCTTCAAGAATAGAATACAAGGAGGGGTGTGGCAGGATGAAGGTGTCAACTTGTCCCACTAAAAATGTTAGGGTTTGAACATATAGTTCTATTGAGCAAAAATGCAAATAAATAAATAAATATATTTATACAAAAATGCAAAAATACATCATATACACCCCACACACATTCATATGCACATGCATATATCATGCAATACTATATGTAAATAAAGATATGGCTTGAAGATCCAGCTCATAAGTACATAAATAATCTATATCTATGACATAAGTGGTAATTTTGGTTTAAATAAATAAATATAGATATAATATTTTAGATATTTTTTATACGCAATATAATAAATAACAAATGACACAAATATCTACGAATTTTAATGAATTGGGCTCTAAGGGGCATGCGCACAATTATTCGAAAGGTCCAAGCGTTTTTGCTTTTTGCAAAAACAAAAGTTCCCTTGCACGCTTCCAAAAAAGCATCAGTCTACAGTCCTGCAAAATCTTTAGGTGGGCCCCACTTTTTCATACGCCCGCCTTCCCTCCTTTGTCACCTTTCCCGGGGATGCGATTGCACGACGAAGAAGACGAGCTCGAAAGCAGAGAGATCGAAAAACCCTAGCAGACCAAAAACCCACATCCCCAAATGCGTTCCCTCATCTTCCTCCTCCTCCTCCTCTTCCCCAACCTTGCCTTATCCAAATCCACCATCGAGCCATGTACGAACTCGGACCCATGCAACGCACTCGTCGGATACTCCCTCTACACCGATCTCAAAGTCTCCCAAGTCGCTTCTCTCTTCCACCTCGATCCTCTCTCTCTCCTCGCCGCCAACGGCTTCCAAGTAACCGCCGCCGCCGCGGATCGAATCCTCCCCACCGCATTATTCCTCAAAATCCCCGTCACCTGCTCTTGCGCCGACGGAATCCGGAAATCGGTTTCGGTTCGGTACACCACTCGTCCCGCCGAAACCCTAGCTTTTATTTCCGGTACTATCTTCGGTGGACTAGTTACGGAAGACCAAATCCGCGAGGTCAACGGTATTAACAATCGAGATACGGTGGATTCTGGATGGAATCTGAAGATTCCTCTGCCTTGCACGTGCTTTAATTCTACGGATAATCAGATGCCTGCGATTTATCTTGCCTATGTTGTTAGACCGGGCGAGACTTTGGAACAAATCGCAGCTGCTTATTCTACTACTATAACGGATATCGTTAACGTCAATGGGATGAGTACTCCGTCTGTTAGCGCCGGCGACGTCATCACCATTCCTTTGCCTGGTGAGGAATTTGTTTAATCTGAAATTTGATTTATTCCCTCTGTTTTTATTAGCGTCAATGTTGCCTGATTGAATTGAGAAGGGGAGAATGAGAATTTTTGTCGAAACACTTGCTATTCATGTTCAATCTTTTATTCTCATTTTGGGTTTTCGATTTTGTCTTTTCTTTCTTACTTTAAATCTTACTGAACTGTTCTTTCAACGTGGTCGTGATTACAGAGTTTCACTGTCTTTTCTCTAGTAATTTAATCCGAATGGGATGAAATATTGATCTTCAAACTCTATCCGAATGGGATAGAGTTTCCCCTATCCCATCATCTTGAAGGTTTTATTTGAGAGTCTCGCTTCTCTCTCTAGCTTTCTTCCTACATTGTAAGGTAGACTGTTCTCTAAGTCAATGCTGGTGCAGCCTGTGCTTCGTCGTTCCCCAGGAATGCCGCTGACTATGGCCTCATCACCGCCTATGGGAGCTCCATTCTCACCGCGGGAAATTGCGTCCAGTGCAGCTGCGGCCCTTCCGATTTCAAGCAAGAGACTCTCTCTCACGCATTCTCACGATTCGATATGATTCATTTATTGATTAAAAATGTCTCTTTTTTCTCTCGTCAGCCTGTACTGCGCGCCTTCATCTCTGCCAGTCTCCTGCGCAAGCATGCAGTGCGCCAAGAGCGACCTGATGCTCGGAACCACTAATCCTCGTCCCTCCTCCGGCGGCTGCACCGTCACCTCCTGCTCCTACTCCGGCTTAGTCAACGGCACCATATCTACTCAGTACGTGCCCCTCTCACCGTCTCCCTTTTTCGTTCTCCCTATAACTTTCTCTGTCTCTTTGCAGGCTGAGCTCCACAAATCAGCCGAAATGCCCAGGTATTAGAGCAAGATTAAAGCTGGATCTTTGTTTTAATTTCATCATCATGGGCTTTGCATTCAACTAGAAAATAGCACATGATAGGATATTTGACGGTCAAGTAATGATGGTTTTTGGCAGGGCCACGTCAGCTGCCTGATTACAGCATCCCGCCAACGACTCTAGTCCGCTGGCCGGCAATGTCACCGGCAATGTCACCGGCGCCGGCGCCGGTACCGGTGCGGGGAAAGAAGGCTAGAGGGTTGCCGGCGGCGGGAGGGCCGAGTGGGAAGATGAATGGTAAAGTTGCCGGAAATGTCGCCGGGAAAGTTGGCGGTAAAATTGCTTTTTGGGTAGTGGCGCTCCGGCTAGTCGTCGAGGTTATGGTTTAGATGGGGGAGGAAGGGGAGTCTTTGAATTGCGAGCTCTGGAACTTTAGGGCGACCGTGACTCGGCGCGATTATGTCGCTTATACGTGCCGAGCTCCCCAGTCAATCTTCCTCTATTTCTCTTGAACTTCTGTGCGCCTCTCTGTCTCTCCTCGCTCGTCAGTCGCTCGCCAGAGTGCAGAGAGGGAAATTCATTCCCCATTTGGAAAGTCGCCAGGTAGCTTACGTGTCCATTAGCGAATTTTTAAAGCACTAGTAAAAGCATTTATTGGAGCGACACTCTGGCATGCCAGCGAGGCTGCCAGCGGTGCAACCTTCTGTGCTGTCCACGTGGAGCAGATCTAGCATTTGCGACACGCTGGACTGGAGACACAAACGCAATAAAAAGACTTACCGGAGCTTCTACGTAAACCGTCGATTGGGTAGTTCAACCTCCTGAGCAGCACAGAAAGTCAAGGTTGGTAAAGCAAAGGTGCAAGAAGTCAACGTACTCCGCGTCGTAAGAAAACGTGTATGACGTGGGGACAATGAGAGAAAAACAAATATTTAAAAGGGTTAACCTGCAAATTGTCCTTTCCATGTTCGCATTCTATCGATTACAGAATCCTGCCGTCACCATCGGGAATCGACGCCATGTCGGGCTGAAAGAGAGAGAAAGGATCCATCTCTCTCTCTCTACATTTCTTTAGTCTATCGGAAAATCTAGGGGGAAAGGGAATTATTTATAAAAGATAAAATAAAGGGCGAAAGTGCAAAAGTATGAACGAGGGGCTTAAATTTCAGGGTTTTCAAACGGTAGAAGGCCCACATGATTTCCGCCGCCAGAGATCTCTTTCGACGGCCACGGAAAAATACGTTATTTTGGGTAGTTGCAAACGTGCAATTCTCTTTGGGATTCCGGCATTCATCTCGTTGGAGAAGAACCCACCTTTTTCATACCTCTCTCCCTCCTGGACTCCCTCTCTCTCCTCTGTGTTTCTCTCTTCCAGCATTCTAGAGAGAGAAAGTGAGGGTGGTCGATATGCAGGCGAAGATGAAGGGGAGAGGAGGAGAGAGAAAAGTATCTCTCCGGTGGATCATTCTTCTCTGCACTGCTAGCTTCTTACTGGGAATGATCTTCACGGAAAGGTTTTAATTTTTTTCTGATTGAAACAAATTTATGACTTTTATTGTTACCCAACTATGTAAAAAAATATAAGATTCAGGTTGCGGGGAAATCCTCCGGAGACGGGTCAGCAGATCATCTCGCAACGGCGGCACGATCAGGAACTTCAGGCCATTTCAGAAGACTGCGGATCTAAGAAGGTTAGGGAGAGAAAATCATTTTTTCCCCCTCCATTCACAATTCCTTATCTGAATTTTTTCGTTTTTTTCTTTCAACGGCAGAAAAACACCCCGGAGAAGGACATAATGCTGGAGGTGACGAAAACCCACGAGGCAATTCAGTGAGTGTTTGGTAATTATTTGATCGATTTGAGGGAATTTTGATGGGGAATGGTGGGCTTGTTTTAGGTCTCTGGATAAGACGATATCCACGCTTCAGATGGAGATCGCAGCAGTGAGAAGCTCTCACGAGATGGGTGTTGGGGAATCGCCATCTTATACAAGAGAATTTCAGCCCAAGAAGAAAGCTTTTGTCGTTATTGGGATAAATACTGCCTTCAGTAGTCGAAAGAGAAGAGATTCTGTCAGAGCAACCTGGATGCCGCAGGGTATTCTCTCATTCTCTCTACCATCTCTTCAGTCTCCTTATTTCTCTCTTTATTTACGTACATATCCTTTTCAATCTCTTTTTCTTTTCTATTTCTATCAATTTCTCGATATCTCTCTCCATGGTCTTCTTTCTCAGAAATTGTTTCCTCTATCAATCTCTTCTTCTCTCTTTCTGTACTGAAATTTCCGCTTCAATCTCTCTTTTTATTTCTATCCTCATCTCTTTATCTCTATCCAGCTCACAGTTTTTCTTTCTCTATTCTTATTTGATCTCCTTCTATCTATTCATCTCTATCTGTCTCATTTCATCTCCCCTATCTATATTCATCTCAATGTTTCTCAGTTTCTCTCTCTCTCTCTTCATCCATCTCAAAGTTTTTATGTCTACCCATCTCAATGTCTCTCTATCTTTCTTTCTATTCTTCTCTCGACCTGTTCTTGTCTTTATCCATCTTCTTTTTTTTATTTCTCAACCTCTCTCTATACCCAGCTTAATCTCTCTGTTTCTCCCTTCTCTCTTATATACTCATCTCTTATTTCTTTGCTCTTTTCCACTCTCGTTATACCAGTATCCCTTTATCTCTTTTAATTTCCCTTTCTCTCCTCTCTTTTTCCTATCTCTCCAATACTTCCTCTCCCCATCCCTTCATTACTATCACTCTCTTTCTATCTTATCCCGGCCTGTCCCTATCTATACTTACTCCTGCATCTCGTTATCCATCTCTTCGTTTCTTCCCCTCAGTTCTCACCTATCTTTTTGGTCACCCCCTCTGAATCCTTCTCTCTGTTTCACTCTTTCTCTCTCAATGTTTCGGTGTCTCTATTCATGTCTTCTTTTTCACCCTGCCTATTCGTCTCAATTTTTCTCTTTCTACACATCTCTCCCTCTCTCTCGCCCGTTCCATCCACTCCTTAGCTACTCTCCTCAATCTCTTTATATCTGATATCTATTAACTTATAATAATATTTTTGACCAATCCCATTTAAGTTCTAATAAAAATTAAACCAATTAGACCCACAATTTAATTCAACAAACATTCATGGATTTTTCTGGATTAAAAGTTAGATTTTTTTCATGGTAGTCCAAGTAGGTGGAAAATTCAGTTATCTCAGTTTGATCCCTTAACTTCTGTTAAATACATCTTAATA
This sequence comes from Lemna minuta, assembly GCA_024174645.1. NCBI lineage: Eukaryota > Viridiplantae > Streptophyta > Magnoliopsida > Alismatales > Araceae > Lemna > Lemna minuta. The sequence goes on along the minus strand of CM044101.1, from coordinate 22,231,638 downwards.
AAGAATCCCTCTTTTGCATACATTTACAAAAAAGATAATGATCCTGCACATTTTGTTCACGAACCTTTGTTGTGAAATTAGGTGATAAACTTCGACAGCTTGAAGAGGAAAAAGGAATCGTAATTCGTTTCATGATTGGCCGCAGGTAAATATAAATTTCTTTTCAAACAAGTCCTAAAGTCTTATTTTTTATTGTATTTCCTCTTATTTTTTATGCTATTATTGATTTGGATATGATACACATATGATTATTTTATCGGATATTTATTTTCTCTGTGCAGCGCGGCATCCAATAGCATTCTAGATCGAGCTATTGATGCTGAGGATAAACAGCACAAGGACTTCCTCAGACTGGTAATGAACTGTTATTTTCTCAATTTTTTTGATCCCATGACTTTTGATCTGATAAATGAATGCAATCAACAACATTAGAGAGGAGAGAGGGGTAGCGGGGGAGAGGGGAAGAGGGAGGGTGGGAGGCTTCTTCACTTTGCATCTCATTAACTCTGTAACGATTGATTACTTCAAAGTATTGCCTTGCTTTATTATTCGGATGATCTTATAATTTTCTGTCTCATTTATCAGGAACATGTTGAAGGTTACCTTGAACTCTCAGCCAAGACAAAGATTTTCTTTTCCACTGCAGTCTCGATGTGGGATGCTGATTTCTATGTGAAGATTGATGACGATGTTCATCTGAATCTTGGTGGGTTTTTTTTTTTTCAGACAAGCAAGATAAAATTAGATCACATCATTTTTCTAATTAATGGAGATCCTTAAATTTTGGATAAATCTATAGGCATGCTTGTCTCAACACTCGCTCGGTACAAGTCTAAGCCTAGGGTTTATATGGGATGCATGAAGTCTGGACCAGTTCTTGCTCAAAAGTAAGCATTCTTAGTGGGTTTTTTATTAAAGAAAATTTTTGGATCTTAATTTGGGATATCCATCTCTCCCTCTCTCATGTTCATAGCAAAGGACTAGGTTCTCACTGTTTATTGATAGTAAGACAGATGGGACTCAACATGGACACACTTTTTACTCAGCTAGAGATTCCTGCAGAACTGACTGAGTTATTGCAAAAACTTTTTAGGAATGTGAAATATCATGAGCCCGAATACTGGAAGTTCGGAGAAGACGGAAACAAGTACTTCCGGCATGCAACTGGGCAGATATATGCTATATCCAAGGATCTCGCAACATACATCTCCATCAACCAGTGAGGCTTTCATCCATTTGATTACTCGAATTACCTTTTTCATTTATGCCTGAGACCTCATTTCTGATGCAGACCCATCTTGCACAAGTATGCCAATGAGGATGTTTCACTTGGTTCTTGGTTCATTGGGCTCGAGGTTGAACACATAGATGAAAGGAGCATGTGCTGTGGAACCCCTCCTGGTAATCACTATTCTACATGGTTTTCATAGGCTTTTATTCCCAAATCCTGATCATCATAATTTTCATTACCATCACCATTCTTAACATTGACACCACCATCTTCATCATCTGCATTGTCATTATGGGAATAATCATTTTGTCATCATTGTTGTCATCTCTTCGTCAAAATGGACATCATGATTTTCATCATAATCAAATGTCATCATCATCCTTGTCTCTGTCGTAATCATCATAGGCCTCATCATTATCCTTATGAATACTACATGCTGAACCTTGCAGACTGCGAGTGGAAGGCGCAGGCTGGTAATGTCTGCATCGCATCCTTTGACTGGAGCTGCAGTGGCATCTGCAACCCAGTGGAGAAGATCAAAGAGGTGCATGCCAAGTGTGGGGAAGGCGACGAAGCCGTTTGGGGTGCATTATTATGAGAGAAACTCTCTCTCTCTCTCTCTCCCCCCCCCCCTTGTCTTTATACATCTCCTTCCATGAGCATGAGAGCGGATTCTTCATCAGAGAATGAGAGAAAGAGGGGTTATTCTGTAACCATGCCATTGCCGGTTTCAGGGTAGAGACGCACGCTTGAACAAAGATAATGTACAATCTCTTATTCTGTAACCATTCTTTGGTTCATTGCTTATTTGAGTAGGAATTGAAAGAGAAGCCAGCCTATGATCAATTCTCGCACTCCCACACTTGGATGTAAAGTTGTTCTATGATACTTAAGGTGATGATTTCTTATGAGAATATCCTTTCATCAATGTTGCCAAACTCAAAAGAATATCACATGCATAATGAATTGATCTACATTCATGTTACATTTCTGTTGTCAGAAGTTCTAACATCTTGCCTAAATTGAATACCATGTGGTGCCACTTGAACTTTATTAAGAAATAAAGTAGCACCATTGCTATTAGTGATAGCTTTTGGCATAGTGGTAAGCCTTTGTTGCGAACAATTGCATCATTGAGTCAAGGGGTCAGAATTCAAATCCCAGGAACAACATACTATTATTAGGCTAAGTCCAATGGGCATGTTAGGCGTGTATCTATAAAGAAATAAAGTAGCACCTCCAAGGATGGAGTACCTAAATAGCTTAAAAGAGCTCCTCCAATGGATCTTGTAAATGTAGATTTTGATCTATATTCGATGATAGAATCACTGTTTATAATTAAATTTTCTCGCTCTACTTTCGGTTTTTTTCGGCTAATTTTACGATTGTATTAAAAACTAATTCTTTCTATTGCACATATCATATTTGTGCAATTCGATGATCCCAAGAGTGGTTTTAGACACTAGTTGTTCTCGCATTCGACAGTATTGGCAAACCCTAAACCAAATTATGGTGCTCGAGAAATGTTTGGGAGGGTCCATGATATAGCTTGGGTGATTGTTAGTGGGAGGAAGTGCATACCTTGCCTCCATGGGATGTGCTAGATTGCCAAGGTGCGGCGGTCTAAGTCACCTATGTTTATCAAAATATGGGCCACACCACATCTTGCATGTTATAGACCAAATGACAAGGGTGCATCTACATGATATCATATCCCCTCATTTTATTTCACTTCATATCATATAACATAACACAAATAATGTATAATATAATATTATAACATTTATGAATATTATATGGCCTACAAGCCAAATCGTAGTTCTATTTATTATTTATATTCATTGAAATATAATTTATTTAATACTATTTTTCTATGTTTGTGATGAAGTCTAAAATTAAGTGAATCATGATGAAATTGTAATATAATAATCATGCATCTTTAATATATATGTTCCAGATATTCTTATTCGACTAACGTCTCTGTATGGTCAATTGTTAAACCTTAATCAATTATTTAAAGGGTTATTCGCCCCATCTATCCCAACCTTTTAAAGTTTTCCCTAATCTATCCAAACCTTTTAAAGTTTTCCCTAATCTATCCCAACCTTTTTTTTCGCCCCATCTATCCCAACCTTTTTTCTCTTTCCTCAATCTATCCCAGCCGCTGACATGGACTTCAATTAAGTCCAGTTGGCGCCCGCGTCGTGTCCACGTCAGCCGCCTCCCTCCCTCCGTCTCTCTCCCTCCCTCCCTCCCTCCCTCCCTCCCTCTCTCTCCTGAAGTTCATTGACCGGGAAAGCTTGCCGCCCATGTTCTTCCTTCTCCCGAGTATCGACCTGGAATCGAGGGAAAAGGCTGACTTTTTCACCTGTTTCTCTATCACTATCTCCTTTTTTTCTCGCATGATTAAACAAATATGGTGGCCACGATGATCTGCTCTCCAATACAAAAAGAAAAATGGTGAAACGGGTGACTTTCACATATCTTCTCTCTAGTTTGCATTATTAAGTCATTGGAGGGGTTTTTAGATGATGGCGGACTTCTTCAACATGACTAGAAATCGGAGAAAAAGGACATCCTTCAAGGCTCTCTCCCATGGATATGCTCCCTCTCTCTCTCTCCGTTTTCCTCAGTCTCTCTCCCATGGTTAACACTTAAAGCAAATATTGGCTTTTTATAAGTGACGATGATAAACAGCTAGGACATCATCCACAATGGAGCTGACGATGATAAATAGCTAGGACATCATCCAGGACATCATCCACAATGGAGCTGAGAATCTGCTCCTCCACATCAACGCCGGTTTCAAAGTACTCAGCTTCGAAGTCCACCCATGGAGCCATGTCCTTCTCCACCAGATCCTCCACCATGAAGTCAACCATGCCTTCCCACCGTAAAATGCGCTTCAATGCTGGCCTCAGTAGCGAGATGGTACCCATACCCGACGGGAAGAGGCCTATCCGGCAACTGCGGCACACCAACATCCCCTTCCAACATGCTCAAGGCCTCGCGGATCGTCGGCCGGAGCGCGACCATGACGCGCGCGCAGAGAATCCCCACGACGAGAAACCTCTGCATAATATCCCCAGGGTTAGGCGGCCTGCCTTCCTCATTCCTCAACAATGCCGGATCCAGCGCTTCCGCTCCTTTCCCGACCTTCACGAGTGCCCATGCCCAGTCAGTAATCACCATCGACTCCGAGCCTGACGCCGCTTCCAGCGCTTTCCTCCCGCACATCACTTCCAGCACCACAATCCCGAAGCTGTAAACGTCACTCTTCTCTGTCAGCTGACCGTACAGCACGTACTCCGGTGCCAGGTAGCCGTGCGTGCCTGAAACCCTCGTGGTCAGATTAGATTCCCCGCAGCGCATCAGCTTCGCCAGCCCAAAGTTCGCCGCTCTCGCCCGCATCTCTCTGTCGAGGAGAATGTCTCTATGGTAGATCGCCGGCTTGATGCCGTAGTGCAGATACGAGAGCCCCTTGGCCACGTCGATGATGATGCTCTTCCTCTGCGGCCATGTCAACGGCGTGCCGCCAAAGATGTGGTCGTCGAGACTGCCATTCGGCATGTACTCGTAGACGAGGTATCTCTGTTTCCCTTCTCCGGTTTCTTCGTCGTCGTTGTTGCTACTAATGCAGCAGCCTCTCAGCAGCACGAGATTCCTGAGGCGGAGGTTGCTGATGATCTCTACTTCGTTGCGGAAATCCTCGTCTCGCTGGATATCCGACTCGATGATTTTCTTCACCGCGACTGGGCTCCCGTCGGAGAGTTTTCCTTTGTAGACTTTACCGAAGCCTCCTTTCCCGATCATGTTCTTCGGGGAGAAGTCTTCTGTGGCTATCTCCAGTTCTTCGAGGTTATACCATATCGCGCCGGTATTTGGTCGAGAGTCAGAAGAGCTCGCCCCTGCGACAGCCCCGATCGCTCTCGCCGGTCTCCTTCGCCAAAAATACACTCCGCCGAGTATGGAGATGACCAAAACGAGACCCGGGAGAGAGGGGGAGGGAGGGAGAGAGAGAGGGCGGGAGAGAGAGAGAGAGAGGGAGGGAGGGAGGGAGGGAGGGAGGGTGAGAGAGAGAGGGAGGGAGGGAGAGAGACGGAGGGAGGGAGGGAGGCCGGGAGAGAGAGGGAGGGAGGGAGGGAGGGCGGGAGAGAGAGGGAGGGAGGGAGAGAGACGGAGGGAGGGAGGCGGCTGACGTGGACACGACGAGGGCGCCAACTGGACTTAATTGAAGTCCATGTCAGCGGCTGGGATAGATTGAGCAAAGAGAAAAAAGGTTGGGATACATGGGGCCAAAAAAAAAGATTGGGATAGATTAAGGAAAACTGTAAAAGGTTGGGATAGATGGGGCTATTTACCCTTATTTAAATTAGTAAAAATGCATGGAATAAATCATTGAGATCATTCCTCATATCTTTTGGCCTTAACTAATGACTTAATTATACCGAGAACGTGAAGATTATATCTTAGTCTTTGAGTTACTTTCTTTTTATACAAAGAATAGATTATCTCACTTTGATCATATAATCACTTTTTAAAACTTTTGTCTTATCTAATCTATGATATTTTAAAGATTTAATGATTAAATATTCGTAAGTCATTGTCAAAACATGATCATACATATATAAAAATTTAAGGATGTTGTAAACAATCATAGTATAAATTAACCTGATTGATAACCAAATATTATTTGATTTATAAATTCATATAAATTAATTTAATGAACTCTTTAATTAAAAACACTTATTATTTTTATCTTCAATGTCTCCACTATGATAACTATAAGATCGACCATAGTGATTACTCAAAACATCCCTAATCAGAGCAGGACACAACAATCTACACGTGATTGAGAATAATTGATGTTTCGGGTTAGTGACAACATGATGAATAGCTGATCGCATCATGACTAATTACAAAGAAGAAAGCCATTGCATTATTTTTCATATGTTTTCAAATGGAAAAACATAGAAAACCTAACCGTTCCCTCCATGAGAAAGATAACTCCCATAAACAGGATGATGATTGCGTGATACCATGAGGTTAACCTACAAAATGCCATGAAAGAACAGCCACCAGTCCACAACAAGATTTCTCATAAAAAACAGGCTTAACCTGCACCACAAGTTCTTGATCACATGAAACCCTGATGTTCGTATGGATCAGAGGCCTCAACAAAATATGTAACTAAATATCTTGAGAAGCTGTCTTCTAAGACATAGTTGAGGCAAAATCTTTTCTAATCTTTGCAGCAAAATTATTCAGAAATGCATATACAGACATGATTCGCCAGAAGCATCTGAGACACTGTTGACCCAATGGGGTCTTACAATTAGGGCAAGAGACAGCGCAATTCCTATGTGATCCCTTATCTAGGGTTTTCCGGCCCATGGAAACTTAACCTCGTGTCCTAAGTCTACCCATCAGGCCTACGTGGCTCTACATAATCCGTGCTCTGAGATTTAGAGAGAGAGTCAACGGGGACGTACACAAACCCCTTGGGCAATCTCTTATTCTGAATTGATGCCTGGTCTGAAGTCATCACCACTTCCTTTTGGAAGATCTCCGGATGCTGCAGTAGAAACCATTAAATTATTGCTTATTATTGTCAGATGCAGAGAAAAAACGTAAGCCTTCTAATACCTTCCTCAGCTTTAGTTTCGGGTCCCCTCCAGGTAAGGCACTCTGAGGGGTACTTGACTTCCTGGGTATTGACTTCCCGGAAGTCAAAGCCATCTTACCCATTCCTTTCTTGGCTGAAGAGTTTCGGTGGTCTGATTTTGAGGAAACCCTAGACCCACGTTTTGAGGAAAGAGAGCTATCGATGGTGACATCATCAGATCTGAGAGAAGTAGTTGCTGACTCTGAGCTTACACCCAAGCCCATGTCAACTAGTGACGAGAATGCCATATAGTCCCTCCTTGCAGCAAGAACTTCATGTGAGCAGAACACAAGATCCCGCTGCAAAAACATGAAAAAAATAATTTATTTATTTTGCACTGGTTAAAATTTTATCTCTAAAATCTTTAAATTATACCTTAAGTTTCTCTCTTCTGATGATCCTCTCACAAAGGAGGCGAACTTTCTCCAATTCGACCTGTCAAGACCAAATATTAATAAATTCAAAAGCTAATGATAGAGGAATTTAGCAATCTTACCCGGATCTGTTTAATGCTCCTGAGCTCCTCAGCATTATACTTTCTAACATCAGCCTGAATTTCCAACGTATTAGAAACTAAATTAAGGATTATATATCCCATATAAGAAGGGTTTACGTTAACCTTAAGTTTCTGTTCAGCTCCATGTTTCTCACAATACGCATTATGATGCATCTTTCCATCTATATTCTTTGTAATCATAAGCAAGCCGGCTCTTTTAGCGCAAAATGGATGAAATGCAAGAGAACAGTCTTCCTGACTACACTGTAATGCATATAACACCATTGATCAGTAAACACATTATATCTTCTGTCAAAATGTCCAGAACCCTAGACTCTAAACCCTAAAATTAGATATCCAAAATCTGGCTCGGCTATTGTGGGCCATTACAGACCGTTACGACAACTGGATCTCGTAAGGGAGGTTTCACAAAATATAGAAAATGAGAAAAGGTAAAGAGAGAAACATAGATATAAAGAAACCTTAATGCATGCGCCTGATTTCTGACTGCACAAGCCACAATTAACCAACTTCTTGTCCAATAAAGCCATCTCCTGATATAGGATCCAAAAACAATAATATATAAAAAGGAAAAAACAATGATCCCCTTCCATTAAAAAAAATGCTTACCACTCCTTCGACAGGATTTTCTTGGCCCCTTAAGAAGATTGATTGGAGAACCCACTGTATGACAAAATGGGAAACATCAAATAATGCCCGGACAAGGAAATACTATTAGAGAGAGAACTGCTACCTCAGCGCAAATGTTGTGAACCCATTGGCCACTTGTGGTTTTTCTAAAGACACCAGTTGTAGAACCACAGAGACAACACTGGGCATTGGAAGATTCTTTGCAGACTTCACATGACCATGAGTTTACAGGGCTCCTTGGTCTCCGGTAACAATCCAAGTGGACCGCAACCTAACAGAGTTTAGATAAGTTGAAGTTATTTTTCCTAGAGTAAATAACCTCAAAAAAGTTTTTTTAGTACCTTGCACCCTCTGCAGATGAATATTTTATTCAACATCGTTTCAGGGCATCCACAAATATCACATAGATCTTCAGGGACATTGGATCGCATTTTCAGATGGTATTTTTGGAGTAGATGACTTTAAGTAAGTCTCCTTCATTTGAGAAACCTGATTGCCAGTCTGCAAAGAGTTTATTATGAGCCCAAAGATCATATGCGGTGCACCATAGGCCCTAAATCTTTAACCCTAAACCAGTGATAGTGTGGTTAAAGGCTCATTGCCCAAAATTTTTTGAAATGCCTTTTCAAAAATTTCTACAGTTTCTGAGATGTGAGAGATCCCAGATTCACTATCTTTATTTTCAGTTCTCCGGGATTTGTAATACAAATTAAAAATATGGCACCAAGCCCATGGAGTTAATGGGCACAGCCCTTTGGGTGGGGGAAGAGACAAAAGAGAGAGGAGGGGGGGTTTGGGAGTTGCTTTTTCTGTGTGTTTGTGTTGGGGGGGTTGCAGGCAGCGAAGCCCTTTAATGGCATAGGACTATAGAGGAGGAAGAATTCAGTAGGAAGACAGCCAACCGTTGGAGGAGACTGGAAGACTGGAGGAGTCTTAAAGAGTTTCATAGCAGATCAGAAATCTCAGAGTATCCCCGTAATCCCTTACAATACTCTGGTTTCTGACATAATAGCTACGGCGGAGCCCTTTAGGATCCTAAAGGGATCCAAATTCATTGAGCACTCATTCTGGGTCCTTGACCCCGCTAGAAGTTAGGTTGATAGACCTTAACCCTTTCTTGAACAGTTTTAGCATGTAACGAGACAAACTTCTAAATCCAGGAGGTGTCTGAGTGGCTATAGTATCCGCGGGTTTCTTGATCAAAGTCTAACATAAATTTAACGCCCTAAGTCTAAGGTCTGACCAAGGCTGACACATTGACAGCAATCAACAAAACATATCAACACATAGCTATATACAACAACCAGACGCAAGAATAAAGCAAGCGGCTAGAGAGAGAGCACATCATCAAGATATTAGAACAAGACTAAGCAACAGCCAGGAAATGTTTGATAAAATTCAAAAGATCATAAAACATGGACCATAAAACACTAAATCAATGACAGTGTAAATTTAGTATAATACCCACGTGAAAAGAAAAATATCCTTCTCTATTTATACAATTTCAAAACCCCAAAGCATTAAGAAGCCTGAGAATGAACACAAGATATCATGAAAATAGCTATATAGAATATTTGGGAGCTAGGATACAGTGAGCGAGCTCAACTTCAAGTAAGATTGCAAAAAACAATTTAATGAAAAGTAGGATTCACATGATCCGCATAAAAATCTAATGATAAAGAACACCAACATTCAACACAGGAATAAGATAACTAAAAAATTAATCGATTGAAGGTAAGGACAGTACCTCATGAAGAGGGACACCATCAACTTTATCTTTTCTGAGCGAAGAGACTCTGGAAGTAGTTTCAGTGGCGGCAGCCGCAGCAGCAAGAACCTCCTGAAATTCTTTGTGTCTCTTCTCCTTCCTTCCCCGTTTCTTAGCCTCCTTCAGATGACGCATATATTTGTTGACAGCCACTAAATCCCATCTCTGTTTTCTCAAAGAATCAAGCTCTTTTGGAATAAGACTATTAATACATTGCATCAACTTTTCTGCATAGTAAAGGAGATGGATTTAAATATTCTAGAGATAAATACATATGTCTAAGTGAAAAAAAAGAATACTATATGGAGCGAAATATATTTCATAACATTCTAAGGGAAAAAAGCATAGGACAATGTATGGAAAAACGTATTTCATGATATTTCTAAGAAAAAAAAAGCTTTCTGACCACATCTTTGCTTGATCACGACAATGGTGTTGAGAAGCTTATTTTGCAAATAAAGAATCTCCCCCTCTACTTCATCTTCAGGTATTGATCTGATGACATCAGCACTCATGGGTCTAGCCAACTGATCAAAGTCTGCATCATCCACAGGGCACACCGACTGATTTGAACAATTTTTCATAGACAAATCTGTTTCCATGGGTGATGCCACTTCATCCTGACCTGCCCAAAACACATACGGCAGTCATTGGAGATGACCCCAAGTTTGAATCCCTCTAAAAAGTAGTAAAAAATTTTACTTACAACTTGATATGAGATTTACTTTTCTCAACTTTTTCTGGATGAATGGATGAACCTGACATCCAAGAAGTGGTTCAATTCTGCAGAAAATGATAAAAAATCAATGTCATAGATCCAAAAAGGTTACGATCCAAATGTAAGAATCTCACTTTGGACGAACAGTAGCAACATCATATTCTGATGGGTCCCCGGTGTTTGCACTGCCTGGGTTAGAATCTATGATTAGCATTTGGACAAAACATGGCATGGCCTTCATAACTGGTTTATATCCTATAACACTAAAGAATCTATGGTGCAATATAATGGGAAACAGAACTATTGTGCTGTATATTATGAATGATGGAAAATCTACTATGCAAAAAGGGCCAAGAGACTGGAATCATCTGCGACAGAAAACAAAGCGTAGACTTTTATTCATCATATTCTGATGTTTGGTAATGCATCAAGAAATCAGACAGCAGAAATTTAGATATTTTCAAGTTAGATAATTTCATCTACATCAGTGACCAACTACGAAATTTGGAGATGTACAAGTTGAAATGAAAGAGAAAAACTTCAGTTAAGGTTACCATTGCACTGTTGAGTCTGCAGAGCCAATGAATTGACTTCAGAACAAGTAGAAGCCCCGTCTTCCATCTGTATAACAAAGATTAAGAGACACTTCTTTAATTAACTTCTCAACCACACTATGGTACACCAACATGGATTTTGTTCACACAAACGTGTCTTTTAAATGCCCTGTGTCTTAACATGATGAGGAAAGACATTCCAATATTGATAGTAAGACTTTGTAGGATGAACTCCACCATCTGGGAACTACGAATCATCATTGTGTAAAGAAAGAGAGAGAGGTGAAAAAGACATGGGCGAATCCTATTGCAGCAGCAGTTGCCCTGATATGGAGAGATAGCGGGAGGGAGAGAAATGTGAGAGAAACAGATTCAGAGCGATAGAGACCATGACAGAGAATCAAGTGAAAAAAGAAAATGAGAGAGATGATATCAATTACAAAACAACACCCAGACATGGCATGCGATGTGCCATGCTTGAAGGGACACATGCCTTTTTATGCACTGAGGAACTTGTGGCATTCTTAATACTGAATATGCCTGAATTCCTGTTGGGGAGACCTAATGCTAATGATAATCAACATGCCTATAACAAAATTGTCAGTCTAGGGGAATTTTGGTTAGTTTGCTCTCAAAAAGTATCTTGGTCAGTAATACTTGATACGGCCAACCTCATTTAAATTTTACCTTCAAATAAGTAAAAGCTAAAGATGAGATTTTAAAACTTCACCTCTTAGAAGAAATCATCAAATCAACCAGTTAACTCTTCAAATTTGCGTTCAGAGAAAATTGCTTCGGTATTAAGATTAGGCGAGTAAGAAGCATTAAATAAACAGCCAACGAACATATGAAAAGACAAAGTTCATTCAAAACGCTACCTTGAAAAGAATCTCTCGCACTATATTGGCATAGTCAGATTCATATATAGGAAGAATGCTAACATCTTTAACACTACAATCTTCATCCATAAATGGATCGCCAGGGGGGCACACTACTTTATGATCTTTCAAAAGCCGACCATCACTTTTTGTTCTTCTCCGAGATGGCAATGACTTCACAACCACAGACCCAACATCCACAGATTCCACTGGCATTGTATGCCTCACGGGACAACCAAGATGGACATAATCTTGAAACCATCTGATGATTTTGGGCTTCAATTCAGATGATACAGATGTCATTTGACCCTGCATAAGAACATACCAAAAACTCAATGAATCTTTGCTTGATGAGATTTCAGACCAAGCAAAACGAAATAATATAAATACCCCCAGAATTTGCTCTAACAAATCAAGTGGGATTTCCATCTCTGATGCAATGTCTGGTACCCTTACTTTCCCCTTATCACATAACTGCAAAAAAGAATAGCTTGGAGAATTAAAAGAGTACTGAATGATACAAAATTTACAGTAGATGCTTACCTTCTTGAGAATCAACATAAGATCATTAACATCGGATGAGCCATTATTCATTTCACAAGATTGCTCACTTCTCGTAAGATCACCACTGTCTGAATTTTCTCTACCTGTGATGGCCTCATTTGCCAAACTCTTCTCATTGTCCTTGCTAGAGGTTTTATTCCTCGCAACTTTGTTAGTTACAGTCACAGACAAGTTTTCAGCACAAGTATTATGAAGAGTGGAGTGCTTCGCACAAAAAACAAGCAACTCAACCTGTGCGTAAGATCTTCTTCAGTTTCAAACTGAAAGAAAAGTTGTCCACATATCTTAAGGAAATAAAGCTTACATCGTCAGATTTTCCCTTCCCCCAAATTTCCATCCGTAGTTTTGTATCCCTGGCACAGGTTGCATGGAATGATGCATGGCATGTTCCTGCAATTTTTTTGAAAACAATTGGTACCTCGAAAAGCAGAGATATATGTAGGCATACAGAGGCCTACCATGACTGCAACGAATGCAAGCACCCTCCTTCATCTTACAAATGCTGCAAACTGGTCTCTTCCTCGTCTCTAGAAATCCTTCAGCATTCATAATCGGTTCCATCATCTCAATGTTCTCAACGAAAACTTCAGGGATCCAGAGACAACAGAAGAGATGGGCAAATTTTGAAGCATGACCACTTTGATTTATGGGTGTACCCACAATTTTCAGAGCGCCCTCCTTCTTTGGACAGAGAACACAAGCCTTTTCTGAGCCCGAAGTAGACTCCATCAGTCTACACCAAGAGCACAACCATGAATCCTTGGGAAACTTCTGAATGCCGTAACACTTCATGTGCACCGAAACCTTACAAGAATTACAGCACATCAGTCGGTTTTCAGCATCATTATCATCCCCAGAGCAACAACAATCACAAATTCGCGAGCCATCAGGTAGAGGATTTGGAAGTAGCATCCAGTTCCTGAGCCCATCATTGAGGTTCACAAGTTTCCGTTTCTTGGATGGGCGCTCTGATATCATGTGACGCCTCTGCTTCGAGCCCAAGATCCAATTTATAGAGGTGCCATTTTCAAAACCCTCGTTTTGTCTACTATCGTTATCCTTAAACGCAACGACGTCCACATTTTCATGTTCTTCTAAAGGGCTGGCATCCAATTCTTTAGTGGGGAGCTTCTGCTTCTCTATCGAATCAACTACTGGGATAGTGAAGCAAGAATCAGACAAAGAACCCGCAATTTGACACCTAGATGCCAAAATGTCGATATCAGGTACGGTAATTGGACGGAAATACTCCTCCGTCTCAGTCCACAAGCTCCAAACCTTAGACGGCTGTGGAACAGAAGGAACTTTCTTGACGGAGTCCTCCGACTTTTTGTGCTTCCTCCGACTTTCCGAGCTCTTTAGCAACGACGTTGCCAATCCGACCGGCAAAGTCGAAACCCTAGCGAGCTCTTCCGGTTCTCCGAAAGGAGAATGCTCCGAAAGCGCCTTCCTTGCCTGCGCGAAAATATCGACCCCTTCGACTCTTGTCGCCGTGCTTGCCGCAGCGTTCGACGACGCTCTCGATGCCGGACACGGCTTCTCCTCCGCCTCCGCCCCCCTCCCTAACATCTTCCGCCGGTAACATCTTCCCCCGGTCATTTTCCCCACTCCATACCAGAAAGAGCCCTAGCACTAACCCTAACCCTAACCCTCGAATTATAAAAACCTCGTCTAAATTGAGGTTAATCCTTCACCTCGAGAGGTAGAAACTTCGTGCGAGAGATCAGTGGCCTTCCGTGAGTAGAATCTTCCCCCGGCGGAGCTCCTAGGGTTAGGGTTTCTCCTGTTCACGCCAAGTCCCCAATCTTTCTCTTGTTTCTGGTTTTCTAGCGGTGTCGGGATCTAGAGAGAGAAAGACCCGCACGCTCTCTAGCTTCGTGTTCTCCGCTCCCGGCTCAGCTCGGCAGACAACAGTAATGAAAGCAACGACAGGGGATCAAGATCTGGAGAGAGAAAAAAGACGGATATGATCGTAGGCCAAATCTAAAAGCGGTAAGAGCACCGCCTTTCTCGGGCATTCGCGGCACCGACTCCTTTTTAAAAAGGAATAAAAAAAGAATTGGTGAGACACAGACTGTATTCCACGCTGCCGGACGGCGTTAAGTTACTCATGCGCGAGGACTTATTTTTAACCTGCTCTTCGTATCGCACGGCGGAGTTAGTTTTTGATCCGTTCTTTTTAAGCCATCGCGCCATCACGGACTAGGTTAAAACGCGAGACATTATAGCGATCGTGCCGTGGAGTTTGATGAGTGGCGGGACCATAGAAAATAGGCGGGAACATTCCAAAATTTCCGTTGTGATTTCGGGCTTTTAGTTGCTGTGATCCGGTGACGTGGCATTTAATCTTCCACACGTCGACCATGTTTACCAACGTGTAACACGTGGCGGATCATGAGCGTACTTACACGATTCATGAGGAGTTTATGAGATAAAGATAGCTCTTTATGAATCTCTCTCTCTCCCCCGGTCAATTTTCTCAAGGCCTATTCTTTGTATGCCTTGACTAGAGAATACTTGCCTAAGCTCCATCAAATTATTCAGGGTTTTTTTTTTCTTGAATGAAAAGAGTTGAGAAGTAATATTTTATTTGTCCGAGAAAACTCTATGATCAACTAAAAAGCCATAGATTATAAGATCATATCCGAGCATTTGATCAAATGGCTAAATTTTCATCCACTCTCTAGAACTTCAATCAAGCTAGGTTACAAAATGACATCTCATGACCAATATTACCCCTAGAGATTTCATTACTTCCTATGGAAAACAATAATGGACATATTTATTGCGCCTATTTTTCTCTCATTTGCAGGTGATTGAGATGTTTACGATTCATGTCACGAGATTTTGTGGAACTTCTTCACACTACTTGACGAAACTAACCAGGTTTTTTTCATATATTTACCGTGATGAATGGTGTGATCCTTTTGGAGTGCCCTACTAAATTGCAAATGGTTATTGTAGTAATTGTATAAGACCACCATGTTGTGTGAGAAAGAGAAATAAAATTTAGAGGGAGGAAGGAAAAGAGTTGGAGAATGGGAGGGAAATAAAGATTTCTCTCTCTCTCTCTCTCTTTCACTCACTCACTCACTTTCTCTCTCTTGATCATGTAAGGTTTCTAAGTGATTTTCGGCTGTCTCTCTCCTCAATCTTGCCTCTTCTTCTTCCTATCTTCTTCTTCTTCTTCTTCAAAGGGAGACCTTGATTCCCCATGGTCTTAAAGCCGATGAGGTCAACATAGACACCTCTTTTGTGAGGGGCACGCACAATTTGCCAAACCCTTCTCACAACTGCCATTGATTCTTGCTACTCCAGGCCTTGACTGGATATGGTAGCTCCAACACCTTCTACACATGATGCATATAAAAAAATCATAAAAAAATTGTATGAGGTGCTACTCTCTACATACGCCTGCTAGGTGTTGCCCTTTGCACACAACTAAGGTGTGCTGCCCTATCACCTTGCAAAATTGCGTGTCGCTCTTTGCACATGGCAAGAAACCTATTGATGAATTTTATGTTGCCTAAAAGCCAATCACACTTCTTGATAAATATTATGTGACCTTTAAACCAAATCACACTATCATTTATCTCCTTCATATTAAAATAAAATTTACTCATTGTCATTCTCGAATAGTGTTTGTAATGAAGTTCATGAACATATATAATGACTAAGTAAATTATGATGAGATCATAAAATAGTGATCACTAGCTTTTAAACATATATTCTAAAAATTTATATTTGTGGGATGCTCGAAAAGGACATCAAATTATAATAAATTACAATTATTTAATCCGACTCATATGATATGTGTGCTTGATCTTGTGGCTATTAGTGTGGAGACACTAAGGATGTTCTTTGGAGGAAGAGTTCACTAAACTAATTTTTGAATTCTTGAATGATATTATACCTAATTGTCAACAAGGTAGATTTATGTAACAGTTATGTACATGGTCCTTTGACTTGAGATACTAAAGACATCTTATAGATGGATGACCATGACCATGACTTACGAATCCCTAGCAATGGGATCTCTAAAAGTCATATATCGCATACGCGATGAAGTCCTCAAAGGTGATTTTGTGGTCAAGAGAGGATCGTTCTCCTGATATTTGACGAGATTGACTCAAGGAATGAGATACAATGAAATCCTTGGCCAAGATAGTGGTAATATTAGAGATGATGTTCTCAATGATTTCCTCCATGCATAGTATAATAAGGTGAATGATAATATGCAATTTATACATACAATTCTATGATTATTAATGTAGATTAAGGCATAAAACATTCTATTCTTATGCCTATTATCATACTTTGAGTGCATATCTATCATTCTATAAAAAGTCAAGTTATAATATCAAAATGTACTATTTTTAGGGATAATCATAAATAATTAAATAGCGATATTTGAGATTAGAGTATTCCCATTTTATATTTGAGATTATAATTGGGTTTTAATGTTAAATAATAAGAGAAAATGTTTTTATATACATCCATTTATTTTTCTAGTTTTATTTTCTAATAGAGATGAGTGTATGTTTGAAATAAAATTTATGCTCTTGTTATTTATTAAATTTAACTTTTTAAAATGATAGATTATTTAATTTATGATTAAAAACAAATTTGGATTAATTTGGAGTTAAATTTTTAAGTTATGAATTTTTTCTAACTTTTAGGGATTTTTCTTGAATTTTTCTGAATATATTTGGATTTTTTTTTTCTTTGAATGATAAAAATGTTTTTATTTTTGCAAGCTGACGTGGTAGGTGACACGGCAAAGTCGATTGGGTGTCATCACGTAGCAACGTATGCACATGCCACATGGCGCACAAGTGTGTGTGCACACACACATGTGATTAATGGGTTAAGCATCCTTTAAAGGGCATAAGCTAACCCACGAAGACCACTCAATATTTACAAGTGATTTCCGTCATAATTTTTGCCATGTGGGACTATTATTCTTTCTTTTTCTACACATGTGATGTGGAGTGATGAGAAGCGTTCGATCTTTGCGTTTAACAAGAGCAATTAATCTTCACTTAAAGCGAGGGGTACATGCCGCATAACGGTTCGTCATTGAATCATTTTAAAATGATTTAATCTCAGCCTTTCATTTGAGGAGTTATAACTACAGGAATCTAAAGCTCGATAAGCTCTTCAAGTTTTTGACCAAAACATTGATTGCAGCGGAAGATATATAATCAAAACATTCAACAGAGTTGAAGCCCCAAGAATAGATGATCTCCTCATCCATTCCAGGGGATCCCTATCATCTAGTATATAATAAAATTCATTCTTACATGGATCATTTGAAAGATTTCTTCAACCGTTCAAGTGTCCGGCCTCTAGCGGTATCCACACAATCTCTAGATGATCGAATATCCTAGTGAACACTTGTCACCATGAGAGGAAGAGAAGAGAAGGAGGAATTTCCACTAGGCTTGCATGGGCACCTCTATTACAGTTGTTCTCCCCCTATTTATAGACTTTAGGAATATAAAATTTTCACAAAAACCCTTATTATTATGTTTATATCCACCGACATCTATTGATATTATGTGTGTGACCCTCTAGGTCCATATATCTCACTAGTTAATGACTCTATCAACCCAATAACACTTATGAGTCTTCCTTATAAATTAACTATATCAACATATAGATTAATTGCCTATGAATTGATTTAACTTAGTCAACAAGTTGAGTCGCCAGCCTAGTGGGTGCCAAGCTACACCACGTGCTCTAGGAGATATAGAGTATATTAGAACTCTCTCATAGAACCCTGCCGTCATTGGTTACCGTGTATGTATAATCCTTCATCCGCGCGAGACTCATGAATGACTTAGGGTATGATTAATTGTCAAACCCTAATCAGTCACTCAATTTAGTACTGATGTGAGTATGAAATCATTGAGAATAAATTCTCTCATATTTCCACTACCTTGGCCAAGGATTTACCTACATCTCATTTCTTGAGTTGATCTTCTCATATACGGAGGGCGGATGATCCCATCTTAACCACTCAATCACCTTCGAGGACTTCATGTTGTATCCAATCAATGATGTTTTGGAGATCTAGTGGCTAGGGATTCGTAAGTTATAGTCAAAACACAATCATTCATCCACTAGATGTCTTTGGTGTCTTAGGTCAAAGGACCACGTACACAACTATCACATGAATCAACCTGATTGACAATCTATATATCTTATATCTTATATTACATAATAGAATTGGTGTCCGATGAAGCTTATTTTCCTTTCGACTTTACCCCTCCATATGCATTACTATGTCAATTTTTTCCACTTCTAATTATATTAAACCTATGTTTTAGAATATAAATATAGGTTACATTAGTAATTGTATTATGAGTTGGGAACAATAGAAAAGGAAACTCAAGAGCTGAGAGTTGAGACTTTCACTTCCTCCCTCCCTTCCTCTCTCCCTCCCTCCCTCCCGAGGGAGTGAGGGAGGGAGGGCGGGAGAGAGAGAGGGAGGGAGAGCGGGAGAGAGAGAGAGAGGGAGGGAGGGGAGGGGCGGAGAGAGAGAGGGAGGGAGGGTGAGAGAGAGGGAGGGAGGGAGGGAGAGCGGGAGGGAGAGAGGGGGAGAGCGGGAGAGAGAGAGAGAGGGAGAGGAAGAGCAGGAGAGAGGGAGGGAGGGAGATAGAGAAAGAGAGGGAGGGAGAGAGAGCCGAGGGAGGGGCGGGTGGGAGAGAGCGAGGAGGGCGGGAGAGAGGGAGGGAGGGTGGGAGAGAGAGAGTGAGGGAGGGCGGAGAGAGAGAGAGGGAGGCGCAGCGGGAGAGAGAGAGGGTGGGAGGGAGGCCGGGAGAGAGAGGAGAGAGAGCAAGGGAGAGAGAGAGGTAGGGCGGGAGAGAGAGAGAGGGAGGGTGGGAGAGAGAGAGCGAGGGGCAGGGCGGGAGAGAGAGAGGGAGGGCGAGCGGGAGAGAGAGAGGGCGGAGGAGGGAGGGCAGGAGAGAGAGCGAGGGAGGGAGGGAGGGCGGGAGAGAGAGAGAGGGAGGGCAGGCGGGCGGGAGAGAGCGAGGGAGGGTGAGCCTGAGAGAGAGAGAGAGAGAGAGAGAGAGAGAGAGAGAGAGAGAGAGAGAGAGAGAGAGAGAGAGAGAGAGAGAGAGAGAGAGAGAGAGAGAGAGAGAGAGAGAGAGAGCGAGGGAGGGAGGCCGGAGAGAGAGGAGAGAGAGCAGGGGAGAGAGAGAGGTAGGGCGGAGAGAGAGAGGGAGGGAGGGTGGGAGAGAGAGAGCGAGGGAGGGCAGGAGAGAGAGGGAGGGCAAGCGGGAGAGAGAGAGAGGGTGGGAGGGAGGCGGAGAGAGAGCGAGGGAGGGGAGGGAGGCTGGGAGAGAGAGAGGTAGGGCGGGAGGGAGGGAGAGAGAGAGGAAGGGCAGGAGAGAGAGAGGGAGGGTGAGCAGGGAGAGAGAGAGAGAGAGAGAGGGAGGGAGGGAGGGAGGAGAGAGGGAGGGCGGGAGAGAAAGAGAGAGAGGGAGGGAGGGCGGGAGAGAGAGAGAGCGAGGGAGGGAGGGCAGGAGAGAGAGGGAGGGAGGGGAGGGAGGGCGTGAGAGAGAGAGGGAGGGAGGGGAGGGAGGGCGGGAGAGAGAGAGGGAGGGAGGGGAGGGAGAGCGGGAGAGAGAGAGGGAGGGAGAGAGAGAGGGAGGGAGGGAGGGAGAGAGAGATAGAGAGAGGGAGGGAGAGAGAGTGAGAGATAGATGGAGGGAGGGAGGGAGAGAGAGGGCGGAGAGAGAAAGATAGAGAGAGATAATTTTGCTATTTAAACTTTTGAGAGATGATTATCTAAAACTAAATTGTTTCTATTATTTATTTAAATAATTTTAAAAGTTGAAATTTATATATTTAGGATTTTATTTTAAATTCTTGATGTATTATATATTTATTGTTGAGAAGTGTTTAATCTATTATCATTTGTTTGTGAAACATATACTTATATATTTACGTATTATGGAGTCATAAAAACCTTATACAATTTATTTTCAATTAAAATGACAAATCACCGAAAGTATAGGTTTAACGGAACCGACACCGAAAAATACCATCACTGATACCAAACCGAAGTTAGGTATAGGTTTAGGTTCTCACAGAAAACCGATACCGACACCGGAACCGGAGAACCCTTATCAAGGGCATAAATGAGCAAAGACCCGATCTGTTTCAGATCGGGTAGCCACTAGTATATAATAATAGAATTGGTGTCCGACGAAGCTTATTTTCCTTCCCAATTTACCTCTCTTATTTCTCTTCCGAATCGGTGACAATTTTTTTCCAAGGTCAGATTAGTAATTACACAGAAAGGGCATTGCCTTCTTCGTAGAGAAACCCTTGACCGTTTTCTATCGCGTTCTTCCCTTCTCTCACTGTTCTTCCATTTTGACTTACAGTTCGACCGTTTTCTCATGCTGTTCGCTGCTCGACTCCGCTCATCTCTCGCGCTGTTCGCTCATCCCCGGCCCACGTGACGGAACGAGACTGCAAGGTCATTGAAATCACATGGTCTCGTGTCAAAATAAAGTCAAAACTTACCAATTTTATAAAATCAATTCGAATTGAGGGGTATAATGGTAAATATGGGTCAAATTCACAGGGAATTAGGGAAATTTCTGATATTTTCTTCGAATTTAATCAAATTGGATGATGAATCGGTGATAGAAATTAGCAAAAATGGTATTTTGTGAAAGAGGACTTGAAGACGAATCCACGGAATCAAAAATCAATGAATTTGACTTTGATTTTGCAAAGAAATTAAAGATTGAAGATAGCGTATATTTCCGAAAATGTAATTCGCGAATTTACCGAAATTAAGGATGAAAGTAAGCTAATTTACTAATCTAAAATGAAATTAAATAGTAAACAAAGATAGATTAGGATGAAACACGATCCTTAACCCACAATTGCGATCGAATTGATCCAATTAATCGCCGGAATGAAGGCTATTCATAAAAAATCTAAAAATCGTGATCGTGGAGTTCAAGAGTTGATTTCTTCCTCGTTGATCGTCAAAATCTTGATCTTAAGTACTCCGTGGACACATAAATGAGTCTAGAAGCGATTGGGATCAAGAGATTCAAGAGATTTGATGTCTAAACAGTTCAATTTGATTGAATTTCTCTCAAATTATTTACACATACGAAGAACACCTCAATATATAGGCGATTTGGGGGTAACTGTCCGATGAAACGCATCAACGGCTCTGATGAAACGCGCGGACACGAATCATCACCGTTAAGTCATGGCCGTTTGATGTAGGATATTTTAGAAGATGTATCTAAATCGTACATATGAGAGAGATCTATGAAAATGATATCACTGAAGGAACTAAGTAGAGAATCAGATGAGATATGGTAGAAGGATAATGAGGAAATAAGAGAAATAGAATAGATGATAATAAATTAGAGAATAGAGAATATAAATAGATATTAAGGGAGTTTAGGATAGAAAATATCAAATAGAGAATTAGAGAGTGGAGAATATATAATAATTAATTTAGATAGCGATGATAGTAGAGATAATGTAACATATAGACGATAGAATAGATAAACAAGAGAGAGGTTGTGAATAGAATATGGATGAGATGGTTTTCGGTTGAGGAAGAAGAGACGGATAACAGATAGGAGAGAAGATGGCGAAGGGATATATATATATATATACATAGATTTTAACACAAAAGAGAGAACGGTAGATTATAAAATATAAAAGAGATGAGAGGAGATGAAGAATATCGAAATGATAGATGCTGGAGGAGAGGTTAGTGTTAACGGTGAGGAAGAGTTATGACGCGAAAAGGGAATACCGCGAATATCATGGAAGAGGGATAGAGCGACGAGAAGTTCAGATAATAAGCGCAGAAGGAGAACATATAGTAATGATTGGATCTAAGTTGGACTTATGATCTTAAGATTTTTCAAACCTTTATCATGTAGATAGAAAGGACGATTACCTGGGCTTTGATGAGAAATGATGCCAACGGGTTTCTCGTAAGGATCCAGAACAACCTCGATTTGTGGCGGACTTGAAGTGGAGAGAGACGATAGAATGGAGGGATAATAGAAAGGGAGATAGAATTGGAGATGAAGAGGATGGGGGAGAATGGTGGAGGCATAGGAGAACACGATGAACACAAAGGGGATAAAAGTAACCAAGTAACCAAGTAGTAACCAATTTTGATCAAAACAAAATATTGTCTTCTTCGTACATCTTCTCTTTTATAGAGTAGGAGAAGAGAGAAAGAGGACGAAACGATGCGTCGTATTTGGTGGGAGCGGTTACGATAATTTGTTTGCAAATAACGTCTTGTAGTGGGGAGTGGTCGTCTGCCCTGGCAAGAAAAATTTCTATTAGTAGGTGTCGACTCATCAAGATGACGTGTAGAAGTTGCAGCTCTTCTCTTGCGGCGGGTCATGAGGTATTTAATTTGCTGTAGGTTCAACCACACGAGGTAAGGAGATAATTTCAGTGGAGACTGCCTGAGGAACTGTGCATCCGAGAATCCGTCGATTCTTGTTTCGGAGTTTATGGATCGCGTTATTGCAGTCTTCTACGCTGGCACGGAACCTGAGGCCTTTTGCCTTGATCGTGAAATGGTTGGAGATGGTGACAAAAGTCTGGAGATGCTGCCATTGATGGCTGTTCTTGATCTTCAGCTCGACCTTGTCGATGAAATAAGTAGGAAGGTTGGCGATGAGTATCCCGTCACTGAGCTCCAGAGATAGAGTGACTAGGAACAGGACTGATTCTCTGGGAAATTGGGTAGATTAGGGTCGCCGATGAAGAAGTCCGGGGGCGATCCTGACACATCACTGAAAATGGGAACTCCCTCGACGGGTTCTCTCTCCAAGATGACAGACTTTGGGATGCAAATGAAGGGAGGATCGTTGACTGGGTTGACCCTGGCTATCACTTGTGCGTCACTCCGCCCATTCTTGCTTTCGGTTGACAAGCTGATGACGTCCTTCCCGTAGAAGTTCTCGCCTCCTAGAATCGACTCCAGGGCGGAATTTAGGGCCCATGAACCGTCAAACGATACAACATTGGTGAAAGGAAAATGCTCCCAGAGTTTGCGTGGATGGTGAGAGATACGTTCTCCCTTTCATCAAAGTACTTGATTGTAAATCCATGAAACCGGCTGAATAGTGGACCAATCACATCTTCGTTTACTTTGATTTGGGACAGTAGTGAGATGAATTTCGGTGGTTTACAGAGAACATATATGGAAACTGAGGCAGTGGCAACGTTGTCGTTGACGTCCAACAGCGTGTACCAGAAGAAGTCAATGCCAAAGAACCCTTTGAAAGGTGTGTATATGAAGGGCAATCCTTGCTGTATGAGGGATCCATGTGCTAGCATTGATGACTAATTGAGTTGTAGAGCAGACTAAAAATATAATTCCTTTCATAAGTAATAGATCTCTTCTGAAATTTCTAGTTAGAGGTAGTTTTCAAAGGAAGTAAGGGAATATAATAACAAATATGTTCCTATTTTCTTTTCTTTTGAGATCATTTTTTCAGACAAGGTACCTATGATATAGTGGATGTGATTTAGACAATTAGGAAACTATATCAAAGGAAAAAGGGTGGTTGACTTGGTCCATTCAAAGAATTCTAATTATCTAAGGATAAGGCTAATTTCTTTTGACCAAGTCAATCTTTGGATCAGTGTAAAATAGGAAGGAGGGAAGGTAATTCCCTTAGAATCTACACTCTCTTTCAATTATTTAGAGAGGTCTTCTTCATCCATTTAATAAATGGATAATTTCTCAAGTTGATGGATATGGAGGAGGAGGAGGAGGAGGATAGGTTCACTTAGAACCCTTGTGTTCATCTTTCGAAATAATTCTCCATCACCGTTGGATCACGATCGGACACCTTAGATGAGGCCACATGGCATGCATTATAAAATGCCTTAGAAACGCACGCCTTTGGATCTCAATTGGACGCATCAGATGCGTTTTCAGTCGATTTAATCAGAGCTGTTATAACTCCTCAAATCGACGGCTCTGATTAAATCTTCTATAAAATGATTCGCCGACAAATTGCGCTGTGCCATGTACCTGACGAAGCGTTTTACGTGGTCGTTAAAACACACACACGTCGGTCAAACAAAATTTATAATTCCGAACTCACAATGACAAAGATATAAAATCAAGTAAAGTGTAAGTATCGCTTAGATCCACAGAGAACAAGGTTGACTTTTTTTGCAAAGTTGACTTGGTCAAACTTAGGTTTAATTCAATATTTTAAGAATTAGAAATGAGATTTTATGAATAGAAATGATATAAATATATGAGATAGGAGATTTCAAGATTTTAGACCTCTGATTTGACAGAGAAAAGTCAAAAGTCAAGGTCAAAGCATTGACTTTGACCAATAATCGACTTTCTGTAAAATCAGAGAATCAAAAGATGTCAGAATATTAAGAAAATTATATATTCAGAATCTATACATAAAATGCAATTTATTTATATAAAATTCATGATTTTTCGATAAGAAATGGATTTATTATGAATTATTGAAAATCAAAGATCAGAAAAATTTCAAAATGAACACTTCAGAGAAAATCTTCAAATTGACTGATCAAATGTTATCCAAATCTTGCAATTGATATATCAATAGAAAGCTAACAACCATAGGACTCCAAAGAGACCAAAATCGTCAAATTCTAATTTATATTTGAGGAGTAATTGTTCCCGCAAGTCAATGCCCAAATTCAGATTGAAAATGAACAATGGTTGGTCAAACGTTAAATTGAGGGGTCAAATGATCTCAGAATTTTACGAATTTGCTATCCAAAGAAAGCTGATGAAATAAGAAATCCAATGATATGGGAATCAAGTGATTCAGAGTTATGATCAAAGAGATATCCTATTTTCAAAATCAAAAAAAATTTGAGTCAAAATTGGGTGAAATTGAAGAACAAAATGACTTAAAATGCAGAATTAAGTATGTAAATCTAATCTAAATACAAATTACCATCAGATGATTGATCAAACCTCACTGATAACCCGATTGTTGTGAAGATGGGGCTTCAATTCACGCGGATTGAAGTGAATTTGCGCGGTTTCTTCCTCGGCGGACGTTCGGTGTTCAAGGGGAAAATTCGATCAAATCCGACGATTAATCACGACGAATCCTGCCTTAATCAGATCGCGATCAAGTCTAAACAGAGGGGAATCATGATGAACTCAGGATCTTTCTTAAAATTCTCTTGATTGCTTCACGAATCGATCAAAAGTTAAGAAAAGAAGAGAAGAACATCTGTTTTTAAAGAGGAATTCCCGCGAGAAACACGGGCCGTTTGATCCTGTGAGAGGCCAATTGATGACCACGATCACACGATGATCGTGGGCCACGATCGTGCGGTGATCGTGAGCCACGATCTCGCGATCATTGAATTTTCGCCGTCTGATGTCCATGTATTTGGGTTTCCGCTGATCTCTTGATCGTGAGCCACAATCTCGAGATTGTGAGATTTCCGCCGTCTGATCGCCTTCATCTCATCGGGGTGAGTCTAGATGTGTCCACGTGTCTCCCCATGATGCGCCACAATCACGACTTTATGAGAGCCGTCCGATCTTCATTAACGCGATCAACGGCTTCGGTTAATACACGTGCTCTGATGAAGATCGGGAGCTTCCTCATGGCACCACGTGTCGTAAGGTGAGACATTGATCAAGGTCACTAAAGCCTCCTTTGACGCACGTGCTCCTGATGGCGATCTCGTGGACTCGGTTCCACTTGATCGACGCGCCCTACGTGATGTGATTCCCATCCAGCGTACGCGACGCCGCCATGTGTCCAGCAAAGAAAATTTTCCACGGGAACATAGTCCCACACGGAAGAAAAAGGAGAAGATATCAAGTATAAAAGGGGGGGGGGCGGTTTAGAGCCTTTGCGTTACTGCCCCAATCCTATTACCAGGGCCCACTAACCTATGGACCCTCCACTTGCCAGCCCCCCTGCCACGTGGCGCCACCCGGGCGTCTGCGTGGACTCGTGTGGTCCCTGCCATGCATCTGCGACACCTGTTTGCACCTGCACACTGTGTGGGCTTGCTCGGCTCTGCCATATTGCCTTGTGTGCTGCGTCGCATTTGCGCAGGTCCCGCGCGCCACGTTAGCTCCGCTCGCAACGTGTCCTCCACTGATCCTCCGGACAATAACCCCCTTTTTTGCCTTTTTAATTAAGAAATAATTCAATAAAAATCAAATAAAAATCCAAAAAAAATCCAAAAAAAATCTAAAATGTTCAGAAATCCATATCTCTTAAAATTCATAATAATTAACCCTAAATTAAAGTATTTTGAGATTATAATGACTTTTTCATAGAATGATAGATAAATACTCATAAATATGATAACATGCATATGAATGAAATCTTTTCTGCCTTAATATGCATTAGTAATCGTGTATTATCACGTCTAATTAGCATGTTATCATTGTGCTCTGCTTGAAGGCTGCGGGGGCGGGAGTCAACGGTCGAGGGTTTATAGGGTGTTCATCGAAACTTGAAGTTTTGCCTGCCCAAGGTTAGAGGCTGTTGTCTTTTTCATTGCATTGCCCTATTTCGCCGTATTTCTTTTCTTCACTTTCGAAATTTTTTGCCGTATTTCGTTCCGTTTAATCACCGTTTCTATCATTTCTACTTAATGATTTCGTCACCCTCTCTATTCTTTTCAATCTATCGATTTCTCTGAATCTTTATCTCTCGATCTCTTTCTCTCTTAATTCCTTATCTTATTCCTCTTCTCTTCGTTGATCTCTCAATTTCTTCCTCTAATCCTTTTCACTCTATCTATATTCTATTTCTTTGTTCCAGCAGAGACCCGTTCTATTTCATCTCTCTCAAGCATGTCCAAGACCTGCTTTTTCCTCCACATGACTCGAGATGTCTTCAATTATAGATTAGAATTTTGATGGGATTTTGATCACCACAAACCCGATCAAGGGCATAAATGAGAAAAGATCCGATCTGTTTCAGATTGGGTTGTCACTATTTGACATAATACTATTCAAGGATTCTTATGGATCAATTTAGTGAACTCTTTCTCCAAAGAGCACTGATTATCTATCGTTGGTGTCTTTACACCAATGGTCACAGGATCAGCCATACTCATCATATGAGTTAGATTAGATAATTCTATTCATTCTCGATAATATGATGTCTTTCTCGAATATCCCACGAATAGGAATATTGAAAATATATGTTTAAAGACTAGCGATAACTGTATTATGATCTCATCATAATTCACTTGATCATTGTATAAGTTTATGGACTTCATTGCAAACATCACAAAAGAATGACAATGAATAAAAGTTCATTTCAATGAATATAAACAAAAGATTAAAGTGTGATTGGCTTGCATGCAACATAATATCCATCAATAATGAGTGAGATCAAACACACTCGATGGACTCCTATGGGCACGTGGCTGCATCTCGAGCACTCAATGAAGATCAAACGATAGGCGTTACACGACGCTTCTTCTTCCTGCGCAATGTGAGAAAATCTGAGTGCTCCATCTTCGATTGGACGAATGAGACTTAATGGTTACGATTCACATCCAAGCATTTCATCTAATTCGTTGATGGAAGATGAAGAGGCAAATCAAACGATCACGCCCAAATTTATCCTATTTTTACCCTTGTTCTTCGATGGAAAGAGCATTCTCAAATGTTTCAAGTAATCGAACTGTTTAGATGCCTCAATTCTTGAATCTCTTGCTTTCTTCCTCTTCTAGACTAATTTTCGCATCCAAGGAGTATTTGAAATTGAGATTTTCTTGAGAGAATTAAGAGAATTTGCCTCTTAAACACCAGATTTTTGTTTTCAAAACATGGAATGAAAAGCCTTGACTTGGTGATGACTTGGATCATTTTGATCACAATTTTGGGTTAAATTATGTGTTTTCTCCATAATCTTTGTCCCTATGACATTAGATTTCAATTTTGAATAGTGGATTAGTCAAATTTTACAAAATTTCACTATTTTCTCACTCTTCTCAATTGATTTTTCTACCTAGAGTTCACTCCTTGATTTTTCCACAAATACTGATCTAAATCGAGCAATTTTTAATTTCTGGATTTGTCTTGGAGTCTTCTTTCCAAATATACTAAAATACCTAATTTTTTATTTCAATTCGTCATCCGATTCGATTGAATTTTAAGAATACCTAAAAATTCCCCTATTTATTCACCATTATACTAATTAATTCTTCATTAAAACTTAAAATTCATGAGTTTGGTAGTTATTTTGACACACATTCGTGTGTTTTCAACAATTACATAAAAACATCTCGTTAGTTAACAAGGGTTTGACATTTGATCATATCATAAATCATTCATGAGTCTCGTATAGATGAAGTATTAATCGATGATGATAAGGCTCCATAAAAGAATTCTTACATGATCTAGATCTCTTAGGACAAGTGGTGTAGCATGGCACTCAATGGCCTACTAACTTGACTTGTTGATTGAGTTAAATCGACAATTAATTAATTTATCTATTGATATAGATAATAAAACGGTAGACCAATAAGATATTATTAGGTCTCTAGAGTTATCAACTAGCAAGGTATATAGCCCAAGAGGGTCATATGCATCAGGTCTATGGATATTGGTAAATATAGACATAATTTTGAGTGATTTTTGTGAAAATTTCATATGCAAAATGTTTATAAATTGGGAGATAATGATCTCAAATCAAGATGCCCATACAAGCCTTTTGAGAATTCTCTCCTTTCTTCTTTTTCTCTCTTTGTGAATATCATTGGAGAGGAGACCCAATCGTCTAGTGTCCATGTGAATACCGCTATACTGTCGACACTTGAACAACTTTGAGAACTTTTTCAATGAACCATGTAAGTATAAATTGTGGTTGACTTAAAAAGCTCCCAAAATTGATAAAATTGGACAACAAAATGCGTTGAAAGTTTAAGAAAATTTTTATATTATAATAACATAAAAAACTATCTTCCCTAGAAATTAAAAATTTTCTAAATTGGGGTTGAATGACAAGAGAAATCAAAGAGTAAAGGAGCATAAAGAAAATCACGAGTGAAGAGAGAGAAAGTGGTCAAAATATTTTAAAATCTCCTAATCTCTTGGTCAAAACTAAACTCTATTACTAAAAAAATGCAAGATTGACAACAAGTAAACTCAATAAACTTAAAACCACAAATAAATTGACCTACATAGTTTCATGATCAAGTTTTGCCATCTTGACATGTTCTTGGTGGAAATTTGTTCTAGCAACAAATTATCATGATTCTCTCATCAAAATCTTGATTTTAAATATTAAAAAGAAATGGAAATGATTATAGAACACATTTCAAAAGGCTTGATGGATTACGATTGTTCAAAGCACCCTTTTGTGCAAGGAGAGAGAGTGACCATTCTATCATCTCCTCAGATGCAATCAAGCACCACAATTTCACCACATTACCTTATAAAACATCAAAATTTATCCTTAAGATATGACCATTAGAGGTATAAGCTATCCCACATCGCCGCACCTCTTCAAATTTTTGCTTTGTTGTTGCCATCAAATGTAGGCACTTAAAAGCTCGCCACATATAGCTTGTGAAATCCAAACATTCCATCAAAATGGACTACTATAACTCTTAATATCAATGATCCAAAGCCTTTTCTCTAAGTCGAGTCATCGCCCTATCAGATTGCACCACGTACCCCTCACCTTATTCGATGCTAGAGGCTCCAATATGATCTACGTCAATTTTCTTGCTCCAATGTTCCCAATGCTTCCACATTTTTTGAAATAAAAAAGGAAATATGAGTTTAAATTTAGGAAATAGATTTATGGTTGCCACCCAATTATCGCATGGCATTGCAGTGACCAATGGCATTCTGCCACATGGTGACGTTGTCAAATGAGTGCACCACCTTAGCGTGCGCCTATGAATTCTTAAAAATCAATTAAAACCCTTTTTAACAAATCTAGAAAAAATTGCCAAAACAAAAAAAGTTAAACCTATTTCAAAATAGGTTCCTTTTAATCCAAAATTTCCTCATTCAATAAAAAAATCAGTTATCTACCATTCAAGAAATAACAAGAGAAGAAAATGTTTATTTATGAACTTCTCTCGGTTCTCTTAAAAAAATAAATCTAGGTCAAGTCAAAGATTGATTCAAGATTAAATATCTTATTATTATCCTATCATTCACAAATATATTTATATAAATCTTAAAAATAAAAATATCAAGAAAGTAAGACTAATAATTAATGATTTTTTTTTTGAAAAATTCAAACGTATGAATTGCACACAATTAGTGAATAATGCATATTGAACTAAAACCTGATAACATTCATCACAAATGTATGAAATATGCATTTAAATGCATTAATTATGCAATTTCAAGGATCAATTGCATGTCATCAGTTACTGCTTGTGGAGATTCAATTGCTCTCATGGGAGTGGTGATGATGCCCAATTCATAGAGAGAAAGATGTGGGCTACGATGCCTAAGTCTTTGACACATTGGTTGATTTGGGTTCCTAATCCCCGTCAAAGAGATTTCAACAATTGAGGTGATTCATGAGTCCCTCACCCATGTGATAATATGTCAAAAAGAGAGCTCTCATATCATGATTCAGAAAGTGAAATTGAATGTGGTTGTTTCTTCTTAACCATGTAGCTGATATGGTTCCATTTGAGGAGCTTGATTTCATTAATGAAAATTGAGGGCTGCAACATAATGTCATATATTTCCTTCAATTAAAATTTTTCCCTCCTTGAGAGAATCATTAGTTGAAAATCTCATAAACGAACCCTTCAAGATACCTACAGATTAAAAAAAATCAATACATTGTTTGCCATTATTTCTAAGAAAATGATCATAAATGCATGTTGTCAAGAAGTAAAATGATAATATATATGCTCACAAGGATAATCTTATTGTTTATGATCTGATAATTATTTTGTGAGAATTTTGTAATATTGATTTATCAATAAAATAATTTCTAATTCATAAAATAAAATTTCTCTTTATTTACCATTTAAAATATATTTCTTGACATGAAAATATTTTCAAAATTCATGTTAAATGATTTAATTTATTTTTTGAGGGAAATTGAGATTTTTAGGGATTTATGAGATTTTATGAGAATTTTAAAATAATTTTTTAAACTCAAAAAATGCTTTTATTATATAAAATGATAAACCATATGATTTATGAGCAATTTACATGATCACACCATGTGGCAGTATCATAGCTGCCGAGAGAGAATCTCAAGAGAGGTGAGAGAGAATCTCCATATCTCTTTCTTTCCCTATCTCTTTGTCCCTCTCTCTCTTTGATATTTCTCTCTCTACTTATGATGTTGATGCGGCAAATTTTGCTTGGGCAATATTGCGGTGCCCTAACTCAATGATTTAGTGCGTTCATTAAAACACATGATTGTCGGTCAAAAAATATTTAGAATTCCGAACTCATGATGATTTAAAAATAAAAAAATCAAGTACAACAAAGAGATCGGGTCAAACCATAGAGAACATAGTTGACTTTTACCAAAAAAGTTGACTTGGTAAAACTTAAGTCTAATTAGGGTTTTTACGAAATGAAAATGATATTTTATCAATAGAAATAGTACTAATATATGAGAGAAGATATTTTAAGAATTTGGAAAAATATTTGCAAAAGAAAAGTTAAAAGTCAAGGTCCACGCGTTGACTTTGACCACATTTTGATCTTCTGTAAAATCAGAGAGGAAAAAGGTGAGAAAATATTATGAAAATTATATGTTTAGAAAATAAAGAGAAAGAGGAGAATTTTTCTATAAAGATTATGATTTTTAGAGAAGAATTGGATTTACTATGATTTATTGAAAATCAATAGACATCAAATCACTTAAATGAAGGTTTCGGTCAAAATCCTTAAATTGACGTACAAAATGAAATCTAAATCTAGAAAATCACCTATGCATAGAAAGATTAAAATCAGAGGATTCCAAAGATACATAAATTATCAAATTTCATCTTCTATATTTGTAGTAATAGCCCTCGAAAGTCAGCGCCCAAAATTGGATTGATTTTGAACAGCAGTTGGTCAAACGCCAAATTGACGGGTCAAACCTTGATGAAAATTGACGAATCAAATATCCACAGAAAGCTGATTGAAAAAGAAATCAAATGCACCAAATTCAAATGAATTGGACTTAAGAAAAGGGAGAAATCCTTGTTTGGAAATCAGAAAAAATCCGCGATAAAATTTGGGTGAAATGATGAAATTCCGGTCTCCTAATCTTTAATTATGTATCTAAATCTAATCTGAACTATTTATAATGCAAGGATTACAAAGGAATCACACTATTAACCCGATTGACGAGAAGATTGAGCCTCAGATTGCTTTGATTGTTATTAATTTCTCCGATCCTTTCTTCGATGTACTTTTGGCGTTCACGAAGCAATTTCAAACGTTTTCTGACAAGATTCGTGATTAAATTGCCTCAATCCATGCACGCTTGAGTCTAGAACGCAAAAGAATCACAAAGAACTCAAGATCTTCTTCCAAAAATGCTTATTTTCACGTTTAATCAAGAGCTACATTTCTGTCAAAGAGAACATCTATTTATAGAAGAATTAATCACGAGAAATGGAGGTCATCCGTTTTGCTTAAGGAGCTTGAATGGCTCAGATAATGCCACTTAATGTGCGATAAGTGGACTACGATCCCATGATGCGGGCCCATTTCCTCCTTCATTTTCGCCGTTCGATCTTTATCAGAGCGTCCACAATTCACCACGTGTCATACCGTAATTAGCCAAGTGGGGGATTAAGTCGTAGCCGTTAGATCTTGCTAATGAGATTGACGGCTACGAATATGTCAAGTGCTTTGATCGCAATCTGGTGGACCGAGATCCATCATATCAATGTGCATCGATTTGCACGATTTAATCCAACACTCCATGTGCTGCCACGTTGCCTGCGAAAATAGAGAGAGACATTAGTCCCACACGAAGAAATAAAAGAGATTATCGCCTATATAAGGGGAAAGCGATTTATCGCTTTGCATCGCCCATTGGGCCGAGTATGCTTCCCCCTAGTATGCATGAAACTGGGCCCACAATACTTGTGGGCCCAATCCACTCAGCCCACTTATCCACTACGCCACATAGGCGCTCACGTGGGTCCGTGCTGGTCCAATTGGCTGGCTGGTGCACTGCCACGTGTCTGCATCACCACATCAGCACCGTGTAGGTCTTGCGCTAAATAAACCCCCTTTTTGTGATTTTTATTTCTAAAAAAATTCAGAAAAAATCCTGAAAAATCCAGAAAAATCCCAAAAAATTCAGAAAAATAGTTAATATTAAGAAATTCATAATTTCATTTCTAGAACTCCTTTTTGACTCAAATTTTCTCCATTGGATCATAAAATTCTTCTTCTTTAATCCCATGCCACCTGAAATATAAATTTTAACAATAATAATTGATAAATTTAATTATTTCCAACTTGACTTTAAAAGCCAAATTAGGTTAACCCTCTAAAATTGACTTTTGATTCTTCCCATCATTTTCTTCTTCTAATATCTTCTTTAGTCATTCACTAAAGGAGAATGGTTAATTTCAAGTTGTTTGACTTTGAAAAAGGTCAAACATTAACAAAGCACATAATTAACCCTAAATAATGTAAAAAATGTGGACTTTAGTAAAATGGCATGCCAATGGAGAAAATATCATAAAACTATGATAACATGCATCATAATTTAATAAAATAAGTATTAATATCAGTTAAATATGATAATATTTCAAGTTGAATATGCATGTTATCATGTCCCAATTTGCGGCACTGTAATTGTATCTCAAGAGAGAGTAGGAGTAATCGCTCTCTCTCCCCCTTTTCCTCTCTTTTTTTCTCTCACCTTTTTCACTCTCTGTCTCTCTCTTATGAACTATACAACATAAAAACCCTGATGCACCGCCAAATTCTAAACTCTTTGATGCCGGACCGAGGGGTGAGCTCGGCCTGACGCTAAGGATGATATGGGGGAACTATGGAAGGGGTATGGCCTATGGTATCTAGATGATGCGGTGATGCCTCGATGTACTCCTCAAGCAGTCAACCTTCCCAACACGTCGTCTCGGAGTTCCTGGGATGCGCCGAGTAGGATGGGTCGGGAGTCCTCCCGAGCTCGTCGTGGCAGGAGAGAGAGCGACCTCGAGTCGTCGGTGGGAGCTCGATCGTCAACCCGGCAGCCGGATCCACGATCCCAATCCCGTAACCAAGGATCACTCAACCTAACTAGGCCCGAGGGCGGTGGAGACAGATGCGGGAAGTACTGAAAGAAATATTGCACTTCAAAATAAAGGGGAGGGGATGCGTGCCTAACCTACGGGGTGCGAGCCCGGTCGGTCGAGACGAGGGGAGGTCGTGGGCGCGGCAGGGGCAACGGACGCTGAGGCGAGTCGGCGGGGTAGCGCGGATGGGCGGTCAGCTAGGGCGGAGGGGAGGGAGAATCGCGGCGAAGCGAGCGAGCCGCGACGAGTCGGCGGCGGACGGGTCACGACGACGGGCGAGGCGGTCGAACGCGGCAGCGGGGCGGGCCGCGGTGGAGGCGGCTGGGCCGGGCGCGTCTGCTCGCGGTGGTAGGCATGGCGGGCTCGAGCGCAGCTCGGGTGGCCAGAGCACGGCGGCCGCGAGCGAATGGGAGCGCGACCAGCGCGAAGGAGGATCGCGGCGGTCGGACGGGGAGCCGCGTGAGGAGCGGCTGGTCCCAGGGCTCGGCTCAGGCGCGGGATGGCGGTGACGCGGAGCGGCTGGATGCGGGGCGGAGGGTCGCGGGACCGGCGAACGCGGTGGCGGTGAACCGCAGCGGCGCGCGGTGGATCGCGACGATGAGCAGAGTGCGGCGCGCGGCCGGGCGCAGCCGCGGCGAGATGCTGCGCGGCGCAGCGCAGCGGCGGCTGAAGCAGCGAGACGCGACAGCGGCGAAGCGCGGCGGCGATCGCTAGGCGCAGCAGACAGCTGGTAATCGCTGCCTGCAACAGCAGCGTAGCGATAGGGCGGCAGCGATGCAGCCAGCAGCGGCAGCAGCGGCGCTTAGGCGCAGCGGTGGCGGCAGCGGCCAGGATCAGCGGCGGCTGGGCCAGCCGCGGCGGCGGCGGATCACGGTGGCGGCGCGGCGGTGGCTTGGAGCGCGGCAACGGTGGCTTGGAGCGGCGGCAGTGGCGGTGGCGTGGAGCGAATCCGGGGCTAGGGCAAGGAGTGGCGGCGGAGCGCCGGCGGCACGATCGTGTACGGCGGCGGCGGCGGCAGCGTCGGTGGTAGGACTCCTTCCCTAACCTTCCTTGAGCAGCCACTCGAGAGGAAAACTCTTCTTTTCTCAAATGATGGCTAGGGTTTGTGGGGGGGTCCCTTCCCCTCTTATAGAGCCCATGGTGGGCCAAGAGAGGAAAGGGCCCACTTGAGGCCCACAACCCACACCCATGCTCATAGAAAAGAAATAAGGTTCACAAAGGGAAAGGGCCTTAGGCTAGGGCCCCGAAACGAAGGGAACCCACCCCCAAGGCCTAAAAGAGAGAGAGGAAGATATGCAAAGGCCCGCTTAAACACGTGCGGGTTACAAAAGTGTGAAATAAAAGGAAAGGGTAGAACGATAAATCCCCGCGCGCGCGAGCCTGATGAAGTCTGTGGTGGCGAGATGAAGTCCTCACTTGGTGTAGTGAAAGTCGGCATCCTTCGTCTTCGCCTGTCGAGGGGGCTGGACGCGCGTGGGTGTCGGCTCATCAGGCGCCGTAGTGTCATGCCTTGGTGGCGACGGGGGTCGTACGCCACCACTCTTGCCTTTTGTGTGTTTGGTGAGTTGGACACAATGAATAAATTGACACAAAAAACCTTACGACAAAAAAAATGTTTTAGATGAGAGAGGAGAGAAGAGAGAGGAGTGAAGAGTGAGGGATATTATGTGGCTTAGAAGCCAATCACACTTTCTTCTTTTGTTTATATTCATTGAAATGAACTTTTCTTCATTATGATTATTGTATGATGTTTACAATGAAGTCCATGAGTGTATGCAATAGCCAAGTGAATTATGATGAGATCAAAATACAATGATCACTAGTATTTAAACATATGTTCTAAATATTCCTATTCGTGAGATATTCGAGAAGAACATTGAATTATCAAAAAAGAATAGTAATGTCTAATCCGACTCAAATGATGAGTAAGGTTGGTCCTCTGGATATCGGTGGAAAAAATCAATGATAGATAGTAGGTGCTTTTTGGCGAAAGAGTTCAGTAAATTGATCTGTATGAATTCCTGAATAGTATTATATTAAACTATCAATCATGTTGATTTATGTTATAGTTATGTATGTGGTCCTTTGACTTGAGACACCAAAGACATCTTGTGGATGGATGGTTGTGTTTTGACTTAGACTTATGAATCCCTAGCCACATGATCTTCAAAACATCATAGAGTGGATATGACATGCAGTCCTTGAGGGTGATTGAGTGGTCAAGATGGAATCTTTCGCCCTCATTATAAGAGGAGATTAACTCAAGGAAGGAGATGTGGTTAAATCCTTGGCCAAAGAAGTGGAAATGTCTCAGAAGGTGTTCTCGATGATTTCCTACTCTCATCAATTCTAAATTGAGTGACTGATTAGGGTTTGATAGTGAACCATACCTTAAGTCATTTATGAGTCTCACACGTATGAAATATTATACATACCCGGTAACTGATGACATCAAGGTTTCATGAGAGAGTTCTCATATATTCCATATCTCCTAGAGCACGTGGTATAGCTTGGCATTTAACGGGATGACAACTCAACCTGTTGATGGGGTGAAATTGATCCTTAATGAATTAATATATATGATGATATATATTAATAAGAAGGACCAATAAGTGTTATTGGGTCGATTTGAGTTATTAGTGTTAGATCTAATCTCTATTAAGTGGATATAGTTATGTATTATTGTAGATTAGCTATCATTATAATCCCATTAAGTGATTCAATTATGTATAATCTGGGGATTACGACATTCATTTATGTGTGTGGAGGTTAATTATGTGTAGAGGCAGTAAATCAGTCATTAGTCATTAATGGGCTGTCTAATGACTGATTAGAGGCTTAAGCTTTCCTCTATTCTTATAAATAGGAGGCCATAGTCCACTTGGATAACCTGATGCTCATAACCCTCAAGAGAGAATCCCATTTCCTCTAGAGATCGGGAGGTTACATCAGGGATATTCAAGAAGACTATTCTCCGATTCAGTAATCTACTCCGATAAAGATTAATCTGGTGAATCCAGGTATGTGTTTAATTTCGGTTTATGAATCTGATTATTCTGATGAATCATGATGCATATTGAAAGTTCCAACAATTGGTATCAGAGCCAATCTATGCATCTATTCGTTAGGATGATCAGATGGTTTTATTTTTCTATCTATTCATTGAGATAGTTAGGGTTTCCAATTTTTTATCTCCATGAAATTTGGAGGAAATTCTTTATCCGATCTTCTAGTATTTCCTTCTGAAGTTCATTCGATCGGTTTGCCTTTGTTAAAGTTATCCGATTAAAGGTTGTTTTCCTCTTTCATCCAGTTATCGAGCAGTTTTTTTTTTCCTTTGAAATCAGTACGGGAATGAAATTTCATTATCAAAAATTTTTATTCATCTTTCAAAGTTTAGAACATGCCGATTTGGTATAGTTCTTATATAAAAAAGGGGGTATAAAATAGTGAAAGAGAATGAAGACACCGGGGATGATTCTCGATCTTGGTCAACCTCTCGTCGCAAAGTAGTCGGACGAGTGGAGGGCAGAGAATTCTCTCCCGACCGTAATGCTTGAGGAGAGAATCCTCGGTGATGCCTCGCTGCGCCGGTATGTCGATGCGGCAAATCAAGAGGGATTCTCCTCTTCAGTTCCGGATTCTCCTCTGTTCCTCGTCGCAGCAGGATCTTGACGAATACCCTGAGAGCTTCCTCTTGAAATCGCACTGATCTTGCGATTTTAGTCGGCGACAATCCGGAAAGTCGGTAAGTCGGTAGGTCGGTGATTCAATTCATGTCGGTTCATAAACCGACATTGAATTACCTGTGAAGGAAGGAATGGAACCGCCTCTAATGGCGGTAACAAAGAACAAAATTTTTTCCACGAATTTCTAGGAATGACGGCGGAAAATTATCCATCGGCATCTGGAACTGCTTTACTCCATCGATTACCTTGATTTCGGAAGAAATCAAAATCGATTTTGGCTTCCCAAGTTACAATTTCGGCGGAAAATCACCAACCGCCTTCTTAAGTCAGTGAAGCCGTCTAATCCGCCGCATTCGCCGCCATTTGTTTTGAGTCGGTGAAGTTATCCTCAAGATCCACGCTGAAACCGCCTTACCTGCTGCAATCGCCGCTCTTTCTTCAACCTTCGTTCACACGGAGATTCAGAGGAAGAAATGAGGAAGAGGATCGATAATCAAAAGAGGAGAAGAAGAGGTTCGAAGAGAGAGAAAGAGAGGGGAAAAAGGAAGGAAAATGAAGAAAGAAGAGGAGGGGCACGGTTCTTATTAGGGCTACTTGGACTTGTTAAAGACCAATAAATGGAAATGGGTTTATTAAGGCCCAATAATCGTAAATTAGGGTTATTTCTTGGCCCAATAAACATTTCTAGGGCCAGTCAAAGGTCAATAATGCTAAATAGGCCCAAATTTTGGCCCAATAAGGTTTTATAAAAACCTATAATGGGTTATTTTGAGGATCTACTTCATTTCCAAAGCCTAAAAAAAAAGGCTGAAAGGCCTTACTATCTTAAGGAAGGCTTGGAAAGAGAAGACATTCCTCACTTTGCAAAATATATACACGTCTATAATTTTGGACTTCTAGATTTAAACAACATCCTGCAAAAATGGGCTCTCTTGTTTAGATCTTTTAGAAAAAGTCTTAGATGGGGTGTGTATGTCTATGTAGGCCTTAGCTGGCCCAAAGGTGGGCGACGGTCGTACGAGATTATACACACTCGTGAGAATTGTCGTGTGACAATTATTCAGTAATTTGTTCATTGTGAAGGGTAATGCGGTCAAAAGATAGCTTGCCTTTTGACAGGAACTTATTGTCAATGACATTCATCACACACAAGATGTCGCTAGCAGTTGATGTTGTTGTCCAAAGACAACTCGTTAATGTGCACTGATATCTTGGGAAATGTATATTTTAAATTTTGCAAATTCAGTTGTGAGTTACTCTTTGTCCTCTTTATGCAGCTTATTCAGACGAATACATCATCGTACAAGGAAATAGAGTTCCTATTTTGACTTCCACAAATTTCAAGCACTGGAAGAGTGATGTCATGATTGCACTAGCCTATGCCAATGTTGACGCTGCCATGAACGACCCTAAGCCCCCAGAAGAGGATGCGAAGAAATTTCAAGCATGGAACACTTCTAATAGAGTATGTTTAATGACTATGAAACGAGTGATTCTAGAAGTCTATCAAGGCGAACTCGAGAACAAAGACCTGACCGCCAAAGAATTTATGGAGAAAATAGAATCAAAGTTCTCCAAAAATAAAGTCGTGAAAACTAGAGAATTATTTATGAAGCTATCTTCCATGCAATACAAAGGCCGAGGACAAGTAAGAGAACACATCTATCAGATGAATACAGTTGCAGCAAAGCTAGGACAACTGGGCATGGAAGTAAGTGACAAGATGCTAATGGAGTTTGTTCTCAAGTCTCTCCCACCAAGATTTGATCATTTCAAGTGGACATATAGTATCCAGGAGCATAAATGGAGTCTTGAAGATCTTACTTCGTTATGTGCTCAAGAAGAACTTCGCTTAAATGAAGTCAATTTTGAAAGCGCAAATTTTGCTTCTACCTCCAAATCAAATAAAAGGAAGCAAGAAAAGATCAATCAACAGGGTGCTCTCCAAAAGGACCAGAAGAGGCAAAAGCATGATAAAGCATTGACTTGCTTCCATTGTCGTAAACCTGGTCATTTCAAGGACTGTAAAAAATATCATGCTTGGAGAGAAAAGAAAAGTAATTTCATTACTCTCGTTTGTATAGAAGTTAATCTTGCCTCAGTATCTACCGATACGTGGTGGCTAGACTTTGGTGCTACCATTCATGTAAGTATGTCAATGCAGGGTTGCTTCCATTGTTGGAAGCCAAGAAGTGAGGAGAAATATGTCTTCACCGACAACGACACTTCAGCTAGAGTAGAAGGGATCGGAACATTTAGATTGCTTCTAAACACTGGTCATTTTGTTGATCTTATGGATACTTTTGTTGTACCAACTTTTAGACGCAATCTAGTGTCTGTATCTACTTTGGAAAAACTTAGTTATACTTGTACTTTTGGAAATAGAAAATTTAGTATCAAGTATGAAGACAATATTATTGGTATGGACACTTTATTACAGGACAGTAACTTGTATCTACTTAATATTGTCACTCCATCAAACTTAATTTTGCATACAACTATGAGAGGTAGCAAACTCAAGTCAACAAGCTCAAATTCCTATTCCTTATGGCACAGAAGACTGGGTCACATTTCACAAAAGAGAATTGATCGGATAGTCGTAGGAGTTCTCCAGCCATTTGATGTCAAAGACATTGATAAATGTGTTAGTTGCATAAAAAGGCAAGAACACGCGCACTAGAGGAAAGGGATCTTCACGAGCAACAAAGTTATTACAGTTAATTCATACAGATACTTGTGGGCCATTTCCTACAGCAACAAGAAATGGGCATCGATACTTCATTACATTTACTGATGATTATTCGAGATATGGTTATATTTATCTCATCTGTGATAAATCAGAGTCCTTGGACACATTTAAAATATTTAAAGCAAAGGTAGAAAATCAAATCAACAAGAAGATCAAGGGTGTGAGATCAGATCGTGGTGGAGAGTTCTATGGAAGGAATGATGCATCTAGTGAGCAATGTCCTGGAAGTTTTGCTCGATATCTCGAGCAATCAGAAATTGTTCCTCAATATACTATGCCAGACACTCCTAGTATGAATGGCATTGCTGAACGGCGGAATCGTACACTTCAAGATATGGTGAGAAGTATGATGGCTAAATCATCGCTTCACATTAGTTTATGGGGTGAAGCCTTAAAGACAGCTATATACTTATTGAATCGAGTTCCAACCAAAGCAACTATAAAGACACCATATGAACTATGGATGAGTAGAAAACCCGGTTTGAAGCATCTTCATATATGGGGATGTCCAGCTCAAGCAAGACTGTATGTCCCTAAAGAAAGAAAACTAGACTCCAGAACAATTAGTTGCTATTTTGTTAGATATTCAGAAAAATCTTGGGGCTTCAAGTTTTACGATCCTAGCACTAGAGGAATCTTTGAAACAGGAAATTCACATTTCTTTGAGGATATTGAATTTGATGGGGGAAATAAAGTTAGAGACACTGACTTTCAAGAAGAACATGATGATAGTGTTAATACAGAAGGTAATTTAATTCTTTCATGTGTTCAAGCAAATGTTTCGCGTCCTTTTGTTTCCTATAGCCAAATTGCATATCCTCAAGAAGGAGCACCATTAAAGGAATCCACAGTTCAAGAGGAAACTCAGATTTCAAATAATTTGAGTATATATCTTCAAGAACATGAGGTTGATCTGGAGATGAAGGAAAATGATCCTATTAATTTACGACAAGCCTTGCAAAGCTTTAATGCTCACAAGTGGATTGATGCTATGAATGAAGAAATGAAATCCATGCATGACAATGACGTTTGGGATCTTGTTCACTCACCTAAAGGATTGAAACCTATTGGTTGTAAATGGATCTTTAAAATCAAGAGGGACTCAAAAGGCAATACAGAAAGATATAAGGCACGTCTTGTTGCAAAGGATTTTACTCAACGTGAAGGCATCGATTATAATGAAACCTTTTCTCCAGTATCATCGAAGGATTCATTCAGAATCATAATGGCACTTGTAGCTCATTTTGATCTTGAGTTGCATCAAATGGATGTAAAGACCGCATTTCTAAATGGAGAAATTGATGAAACCATCTATATGGAACAACCTGAAAATTTTGTGACAGGAGATCTGAAGTCCATGGTCTGCAAATTAAAGAAATCTCTTTATGGACTAAAGCAATCTCCTCGCCTATGGTATCACAAATTTCATAAAATCATCAGTTCGTTCAGTTTTGTCATGAATCCTACGGATGAATGTATATATCATAAGTTTAGTGGGAGCAAGTATATTTTTCTAGTATTATATGTCGATGACATTTTACTTGCCACTAATGATCTAAACTTACTACGTGATACCAAGAAGTTTTTGTGAAACAACTTTGAGATGAAGGACCTTGGTAATGCCTCTTATGTTTTAGGCATTCAGATTTATCGAGATCGTTCTAAAGATATCTTAGGGCTGTCACAAAAGGGTTATATTGAAAAGCTTCTCCAAAGATACAATATGCAAGATTGTAAACCATTAGATACCCCAATTACTAAAGGAGATAAGCTAAGTCTCAATCAATGCCCAAAGAATGCATTAGAAATCCAAGAGATGCAAAAATGTCCGTATGCACAAGTGGTGGGGAGTCTTATGTATACTCAAGTTTGTTTGCGTCCAGATATTGCTTATATAGTGGGGGTTTTGGGTCGATATATGAGTAATCCGGGTATGGCACATTGGAAGCCTGCAAAACGAGTTTTGAGATATTTACAGAGGACAAAGAATTATATGCTCACATACACAAAATCAGAAAAATTAGAGATCATTGGGTATTCAGATTCTGATTTTGCTGGATGCATTGATAGCAGAAAAATCTACTTCATGCTATATTTACTTGCTAGCTAGGAGGAGCTATCTCATGGAAAAAGCGCTAAACAAGCACTTATAGCGTCTTCCACTATGGTAGCAGAATATATAGCATGCTACTGAAGCATCAAATCATGGCAATTGGCTGAAAAATTTTTGTCATAAGTTTAGAAAGGTAGTTCAAGGAATTGAAAGACCACTTAAGCTTTATTGTGACAATCAGTCAGCTCGTTATGTTTGCCAATAATATCTGAGCTTGAAAAATCTAAACATATAGATATCAAGTATCCTGGTTGTTAAAAGAACGAGTTCGAGAATGGACAACTATCTATTGAGCACATCGGTACAAACTCCATGGTAGCAGATCCACTTACTAAAGGGGTTCCGGTTTCAGTTTTCCGCGAACATATTGCTTATATGGGTCTCACTTCATATGACGATATGTAATTTCAGTGAGAGTTTGGTGTATTTTGTGTGCTTATTATGTAACAGACATGTTGTTTGAATTTTACCATTATGAACTTAATTTCAATTGATCTCTCTTCAGACTTCAGAGGACCAAGTTGAAAATGTACATGTAGGAATCACATTTCATGTAATTTTCATGCTACACATCCACACACGATCTATGTCAGTCATTTGATCAATATATGTGATCATTGTTTGGGTTTAGTTACGCTCAATGTGACGAAAATCCCCTTGGTTCGTTGCTGGTTTGATGATGGACGAGATTGATGAGAATGTTCGCGAATGATAGCATCAAGTTGAGCTCATAAAGTGATAATTCACAATATTCAGTTAATACATATCTTGTCCAAGTGGGAGATTGTTAGATCTAATCTCTATTAAGTGGACATAGCTATGTATTATTATGGATTAGCTATTATTATAATCCCATTAAGTGATTCAATTATGTATAATCTGGGGATTACGACATTCATTTATGTGTGTGGAGGTTAATTATGTGTAGAGGCAGTAAATCAGTCATTAGTCATTAATGGGTTGTCTAATGACTGATTAGAGGCTTAAGCTTTCCTCTATTCCTATAAATAGGAGGCCATAGTCTACTTGGATAACCTGATGCTCATAACCCTCAAGAGAGAATCCCATTTCCTCTAGAGATCAGGAGGTTACATCAGGGATATTCAAGAAGACTATTCTCCGATTCAGCAATCTACTCCGATGAAGATTAATCCGGCGAATCCAGGTATGTGTTTAATTTCGGTTTAT
Source organism: Lemna minuta (assembly GCA_024174645.1). Taxonomy (NCBI): domain Eukaryota; kingdom Viridiplantae; phylum Streptophyta; class Magnoliopsida; order Alismatales; family Araceae; genus Lemna; species Lemna minuta. The sequence goes on along the minus strand of CM044101.1, from coordinate 22,187,111 downwards.
GAATCTGATTATTCTGATGAATCATGATGCATACTGAAAGTTCCAACAATTAGTTGGTAAGATATATGGACCAAGATGGTCACACACATAAGATCAATGGATGTCAGTGGATATAGATATAATAATAAGGGTTTTTGTAAAATTTTCTATTCCCAAAGTTTATATAGAGGGGGAGAATGATCATCATAGAGGTACCTGACGAAGCGTTTTATGTGGTCGTTAAAACATACAAATGTCAGTAAAAAAAAATTTATAATTCCGAACTCACAATGACAAAGATATAAAATCAAGTATAGTGTAAGTATCGGGTTGATCCACAGAGAACACGGTTGCCTTTAATCGCAAAATTGACTTGGTCAAACTTAGGTCTAATTATGGTTTTAAAGAAGTGATAATGATATATAATCAATACAAATGATCAAAATATATGAGATAATATATATTAAGACTTTAGAAAACTGATTTAAAGAAGAAATGTCGAAAGTCAAGGTCAAAGTGTTGACTTTGACCAACCCTTGACTTTATTAAAATCAGAGAATAAAAAAAGCTTAAAATATTGCGAAAACTATATATTCAGAAACTAGAGAGAAAATGAAATTTATTGATATAAAATTCGTGATTTTTCGATAAGAATTGGATTTATTATGAATTATTGAAAATCAAAAATCAGAAAAATCCAGAAATGAACACTTCGATGAAAATCTTCAAATTGACTAGCCAAATGATATCCAAATATTTCAATTGATATATCAATAGAACAGTAGTTGGTCAAACGTTAAATTGAGGGGTCAAATGATCATGAAATTTCACGAATTTTCTATCCAAGGAAAGCTGATGAAACAAGGAATCCAATGAAACTAGAATCAAGTGATTCGAACTTAAGATCAGGGAGAAATCCTTATTTCAAAATTGGCAAAAAAATCTGAACCAAATTTGGGCGAAAATGAATAACAAAACTACTTTTAAAGCAAAATTAACATCCTAAATCTAATTTAAATACAAATTGTTGCAATATAAACGATCGATTCTCACTACTAACCCGATTGACGCGAGAATTGATTTCAATTCACTTTGATTGAAGAGGATTTGGCTTGGTTTCTTCCTCGCGTACGTTTGGCGTTCAAGGGGAGAATGCGATCGAATCAAGCAATGATTCGTGATCAATCTCGCCCCGATTGGATCACAATCAAGTCTAAACATGGGGGGATCGCAAAGAACTCAAGATCTTGCTCAAAAATCGCTTAATTCCTTCACGATTCAATCAAGATTTAAGTTTATAAATAAGAACATCGATATTTATACGAGATTTCCGCACGAAAAATACGGGCCGTTTGATCCGGTGAAGACTGATCGATGGCCACGATCGCACGATGATCGTGGGCCACGATCTCACAATCTCTTCATTTCCGCCGTCCAATTTCCATCGTCGCGTCCAGGTGAGTCCACATGTTGCCCCCATGATTAATCGGGTAACCGATTAATCGCGACCGTTCGATTTCACTAATGAAATCGACCGATTGTATTAACCACGTGCGTTTCATGAAGATCCGGTGGACTCGTAGTCCACGAGGTCGACGCCTCGCAATCGTATCTGACGCGCCATAACGCGTCCCACATGGAACATAGTCCCACATGGAAGAAAAAGAGAGAAAGGGCGAGTATAAAAGGTGGGGCGGCATAACGCAAATGCGTTACCGCCCCAATAGTATAACCAGGGCCCACTAACCCGTGGGCCCTTCACCTGCCATCCCTCTCACACTACTGTGTGGCGCCACCTGGGCACCCGCGTGGACTCGCATGGCCCTGCCACGTGTCCGCGCCACCTCTGCGCCACCCAGGCGTCGCGTGGGCTCACGTAGCTCTGCCACGTGGCCTTGCTTGCCATGGCGCATCCGTGCGGGTCCCGCGCTCCACGCCAGCTCCGCGGGTCTTGTGGAGATAAAACCCCCTTTTTGCATTTTAAAAATCAATAAAAAATCAAAATAATTTTTGGAAAAATCCAGAAAAATCTAAGAAATTCAAAAATCCATATCTTTTAAACTCAAATTTTCTCCATTGGATCACAAATTTATTCCTTTTTAACATCATGCCATCTAAAATATAAATTAAAAGAAGAATATAAGATGAATTCATAATGAATTTAGATAATCTCTCAAGAAGTCTTCTTTATATCATCCTAACGTTCTCTTCTTGAAATTTATTCTTCAAAACATCTACTAAAGTCAAAGTAATTTAAGGAAAATGATTAATTTCCATTTATTTAACCTTGTAAAAGATTAAACATTCATAAAGCACATAATTAACCTTAATTACTGCATAAATATGAACTTTAGTAGAATAGCATGAGCCATTATACTTAGCTGCAGTGTTCATTAGTGACTTATTTAAAGATATTTTATAAATAATTGAGATTGCTAATATCTTTTCATATATATGTAAAGATACAAGTACTATTTTTTTCTAGCTTATGGTTTCTACATCATATGTACTTGATAATTTTTTGGCAAAATCGTTCAAGCTTGAATTGGAGGTTTTAGGCTCATTAGAAGAGAGTTTTCAAGCTATTTCAAGCCCAATAATATATTTTCTACAACCGCATAGGTTATTTGATTTTAATAAGTGTGTTTTAATTTCCATATTTTAAGAAATTTGTTTAAGTCAATACGATTTAAATTTTGGTGGTCTTAAGCAATGTGTTAATCCATGTAATTTAATTTATGTGATCCAATCTCTATCTTGATCCGTTGTTTTAATATGTGTGTGTTTAGTTTTAAAGATCAATTATTATTTTTTACTTCAGTCTATTTTATTCTATACCTTCTTAGTCCAATCTTTCTCATGGCTTGTTTATATTGCATACTTAAGAAATTTCTTGAATATATTACTTTTAAAGCATTATCATCAGATTATACATAGGATTAGTCCACTTGGGGAGAAATAGAAATCCCTAAAATACTTGGAACTTGTGAGAGTTTTACTTACCCATGAGGGTAAGAGAAGATCTCTAAGTCAAGGAGGTGACTAGCTGGTTAACATTATTGAATTTGGTTTCTCTACATTATAGGATCCCACAACATTGAGGCTGAAAGACATTCTTGAATCAAGTGTGCATTTGTGATAAGGCTTGAGGACCTATGAGAGGCTCAAAGAGAGCAGATAGTAGGTTTTAGTGCTTTAAGAGTTGACTTGTGCTTGGCAAGAAGAGACAAGGTGCACCAAAGGGACGCTTGAGGGGTGAAGTTGACTGAAGGAGAGAGAGAGAGAGAGAGAGAGAGAGAGAGAGAGAGAGAGAGAGAGAGAGAGAGAGAGAGAGAGAGAGAGAGAGAGAGAGAGAGAGAGAGAGAGAGAGAGAGAGCGAGAGAGAGAGAGAGGGTGTATTTGTGTGTGCACTTGTGTTTGCATGCATGGACTAGATCATATACTGATTGTACTTGGATCTGACTGCAAGATATATTAAGGCCTACAATGCATCTATCTCTTTTATGGCCCCCTCTTCCTCTATATAAGAGAAGGGAGGACCTCCTTTTCTATTTGAACCTTTCATCTTCATAGGTTTTTCAAGTCTATTGTTAAAATCAAGGGGAGCTTATTTCTCTTGTAATTTAGCTTTCATTTAATGATGAGCAGAGGAGGGAGGAGTACGGGGCACAACATCTCATTTTTGGGGAAAGATACGGAACATGCCCTATATGATGTGGACAAACGTTGAAATCTTGGAAGCCCATCTCCATCAAAATATATGAAAAGAAAAAAGGATTGTTCAAGAGATCTGACTTTACTATGCGATGCCACAAAAAGTTGGGTGCTTCAATTAAGATCTAAAATTCACCATTTAAAAGGATAGTCTTTTTATTCATATAACTGGGTGACTTGGCATCAAACAACCTCGACTCTGTAAAGCCAAAAATTCATTGAAATTATTTTATTTTTGGAGTTAAACCATTATTAGAAACTCTAGAAAAAATCAAGCCTTGTGAATTTCTTGTTTTGGTATATCATGTTTGAATTGTGTATTAGACTCATTTCAAAATCCATTGAGCCCAAGAATCAATATTGTAACAAGAAAGTATTGAACATGTTGATAATATTTTGGTATGAAAAGTCTTTCATCCAACAATAAATTTGGTCAATTTTTTCAAAATTTAGAATTAGTTTCTTTGATCTATCATTATTTAGGAAAATATTTAATTTTAGAAGATTTAGAAAATTTCGTCATTTTGACCACACACACTCTCTCTCTTAACTTGTGATTCTCTCTTTCTAACTTTCATCTCAGGTTCCTACCTTTTTCTAATCTCAATAAATTTGGGAATTGACTTATTAGAAAGATCTTAGAATTATCACTCTCTCTCTATAACTATAACTATATATATATATTATTTTTCAAAATCTAACACTCTCTCAATGATCAAATTTCATCATTGAGCTTTATTGAATTAAGAAAATATGTCAAACTTAAACCTGATAGTGTATTTTTTTACTTTTACTCACGATTATACAAAATTAATCTATTTATTGAGTGATTTAGGAAATCAAATATAATATGTTTCACATACCACGAATTTTGGCTCATCAAGTAGCTAAAAGCTCATGAAACATAAATCTCTTAGCATCTTTCTTGATTTACAAAAAATTATGAATAACATGGTATCTCATATCTTGTATATTTCAGTCAAGGACATATAACCATAATATTTAGACGTACACTGTTATCACTTATCTAAAACGGTTGTGATGATGACTCAGATTGTTTGTTGACTTTAAGGGGCTGAAAGCAATATAATTCATACAAAAATATTTATAATTTTCTTAACTCGCTTAAGTATTGGTTAATAAAGGGTCGAATCTGCAAGAACCATATATTTTTAGAAGATATTTAATTTGAAGGTTGTATTATGAGAAGAGAAGAATTGGTAGATTAAAAGTTTGGTTGGAAGGGATAACACAAAAATTACCGCTTTATAAATAGGTATGTGAAAATTCAAACTACCAATTGTATGTGATAAGCGATATTTAAGAATAAAGATGAGAAATCACAACATAAATGAATATGATTTTAATGGTGATAAGTGACATTCTTTTACCTTGAAAAAGATGACCATACTCCTAATCTATGTAAACTGAATTTGATGAGTATCACAAAATTGAAGTAAGAAACTTCAATTCTCTATTAGCACTGAGAATTTGGCGATTTGATGCAGACATCCAATTGGTTCTCCAAAATATTCTCAATAAAAAATACTCGATTTCAAACCAAAACACTCTTAAACAAGAATCGATCCCATAAGTCGTTTCACTAGTTCAATCATTGTTAAGGCACGAGTAAACATATGATTACAGAGGAGGAGGGAAAAAATTATAAATTTTGAGTTTGAATTTTTACTATTTGCTCCAAAAATTTATGCTGCAGTTCTACTCGCCTCCTTTACTCATGGGCTTCACTTGAGCATTTCTTCATCATGCTGCCAAAGCTTACCCGGGCAGACAAGGAAGGTTCACCTCTTTATCAAAAGTTTCTTAAATAAACCCATATAAAGAAAAATTGAAAAGACAAGTAGTCCATGAATATCGTTGTCGGACCCTCCTTTTCTTCTCGGGAAAGCAAAAGCTAACCCCTCCAAGTAAGGAGGTTCCCACACCCTTTTATCAAGAGATTCCTACGATAATCCCACCCGCAAAATGATCAAGAGTTATCTAAAATATTTAGGAGTGTATAGGGCTTCCCTTTCAATTCTTCTTGAATTTCGAATGATCTCAGCGTAAAAATTGTGATGCTTCAAGAAGAAATCCTTTCTAAATGGGCTAAAGGATTTAGGCTTATTCTTGATTCCCTTGCTTCAGAATTTCCCTCCTTTAATTCCTGTTCTTGATTTCCTGCACTTTATTAGAACTCGGAAAATATAATTAGTAATTTACTACTTTGAGGTGAGTGAAGTCAAAAGTGGTTAGCAAGAATCCCATAAATCATAATTTAAAACTCCATAAATCATAATTTAAAGCATGTTTTCAATAATTGATGCATTTTAATGCATATTCCACAAAATTGCAAGAAATCAGAAAATCGATACAAAACATGTATAATGCAAGCCCATAAATGATAAATTATGTCATAATTGAAAAAAAATGCACGTGGAAAACAAAGTTATCAGATGGCATATACTTGTCCAAGAAATAGATGACAACACTGAGTAACTTATGATCTACCATTCAAGTGGTTTTCTTTCTCATTGGTTTCTCATTGGGCGATAATATTTCAATGGTTATATAAAAATATACCTAATGGTAACGGCCGGGGCAATCCATTTTTAGCGTTTGCTTTTCTCTTCAGGTTCCAAAGAAACTCATTTCTTGAAAGATTAATCATAAATGCTTGGAGTTCTCCTTCATCATAAATCGCCCATGCTTACCTATTTTCAAGCTAATCTTGAAGTTCGTTTCAGCTGAATCACGAGCTCGAGCACCCTATTTTAATTTTGAATATTCATTTGAATTTCATTAAATGTTCTATGATGTTCGGAATCAAGGAGGGTAGCATAGATGCCCTCTGAATCGGTTTTTATTGGAGTCTGTTTTAGACCAAGAGGAAGAAGTATCTTATTGATGAAAGAGATCGAATATTCATTTGAGTTTCGAGTAGTCTTAAAACGCAGAAGATATTCTTGAACTTGACGAACAACTTCAAATTTATTTGGTTTATGATTTTACGACTGAAAACGTTTCGGACGCAGATCTTCGCAGTCATTGAGGATTTCCTTGCTTTCTTTGATCCGATAGAATAATAGCAAACCTACAAGACAGAAGAGACAAGGTTATCGCGATGGCCTACAAGCGAGTTCTACTAAAATGGCTCAATTTTTCTGGAGGGTCTCACCTTTTGAGCGCGTCGGCGTTCGTCTCCTGTTCGATATTTTCGTTATCGCCCGTGTCGAGATTCACCCTGGAAACTGGCATCCGAAGCAGTTCCTTTCCAATCTCCTGGAGCTTGGCAAGGTTCTCCTGGGTCGATACGTCCACTGAAGCCTCATTTCCTTTGAGCTTGTCGGTCTGCAATCCGGACGGCTAACGAGGTACGTCGTGCGAAATAAGAACGCGTTATTTTTCTATTTATTAATGTTACCTGGATTCTGAGATAGTTTTGTTCGGAACTGACGGCCTGCAAGATAGTGGCGATGTGAATATCGACCATGTCGATGCTGGCCTGGCTGAAAACGTCGATGATGGGCGCGGTGTTGAGGAAGTAACAACCACCGGCTCAAGCAGTTTGCCGGTCCACGAAGATCAGCCGGTTCAATCGGGTGAACCGGCTCACAACTCTGAAGTTTCACTTATATGACGTGGACCAATAGGCTTCATTTATGGAGAAACGGTTACAACCGTTTCTCCCCCTTTTCTTGTATTAAATACAGCATGTAAGTGGTTTATCGGTATGAATGATTTTCTGTTTCAAGATTGGCCCCGATCGAGTATAGCAATCTTTTTCTCCTCTCCTCTCCTCTCCTCTCTCTCTCTCTCCCGTACTTCTCAAATCTCTTCATGGTATCAGAGCCATCGCCGGCATAACAGCCACTCGTCAATGGTAGAAATCACGAAAACTGAGAAAGGTGAAACAATCAATATGCAAACGCCGATTGCGCCTAATTCGGTAGGTCTTCATGTACCTATCAAGCTCACGAGGGATAATTTCCTTCTCTGGAAGACTCAGATCTTCCCATTGCTTAATTTTCATGACCTTGCGCATATACTCGCGCAAGATCCTCCGATATCTACTCAAATATCGGATCAAGGTGGAATCGCCGTGAATCCAGAATATCAAGCATGGTGGCATCAAGATCAACAGGTTCTTTCTTTAATTGTTTCCTCACTTTCCGAATCAGTCTTGCCTTGTGTAATCGGAAAGAACTCTGCAAAGGAAGCATGGACTGCCCTCTCATCACATTGTTCCTCAACAAATCCCTCACGTATTATGCACCTGCACAATCGACTTCACAACAACTCAAAAGGTACACGGTCTGTCACCAAATTCGTGCAGGAAATTCAAAGATCATGCGACAAATTGGCAGCCGCAGGACATTCGGTTCAAGAAACCGTTTCAATATATGCTCTATTGCGAGGCTTGGGTCCCACATATTCCTCGTTCTGTGCAGGAATTTCCTCCAATTTATCTCAGTTAAGTCTTAGTGAAGTGATCGCTCAAATCAATTCATATGACGAGCTGCTGAAGTTTTCAAATCCAATCAAAGAAATCAATGCTACATACTTTCCACCTACGGCAAATCAGACAGAATTTTCATCTTCTGATCGTGGCAGAGGCCGAAATAATGGTAGAAATGGCCGCGGAAAAGGGAGAAATGGTGAAAGATATGTACCTCGTTGTCAACTCTATGGACAATATGGGCATCGAGTACTGGAGTGCAGAGAACGCTTCAATTGATCTTTCCTTGGACATCAAAATGTCCCGCAACTTCAGAATTCTCAATCAACTCCACAAGCCTATAATCTCAATCTATTACCTTCAAATGCACCACATGATCACTCAAATTGGTATCCTAACAGTGGAGAAACACATCACGTAACAAATGATGTTCACATTTTGACCGATCCGGCTCTCTATCAGGGGCCTGACCAACTTCTCATTGGGAACGACTCAGGTTTGAACATACACTCAACATGATCATCTTCTTTAAAATCCCGCTCTTATCCACTCAAATTGACTAATATTCTACTTCTTCCAGAACTTCGGAAGAAATTATTATATGTGTATAGATTGACTAACGATAATTCGGTATTTGTTGAGTTTCATTCCAATTATTGTGTTGTGAAGGATGAGGAAACAGGGAGACCACTGTGATAACATCCAATCTTAACATGATAAAACATGATTATTAATGCAAAATAAGGCATAAAACATTCCATTTATATGCATGTTATCATACTTTGAGTGCATTTCTATCATTCTATGCAATTTTATGTTATAATCTCAAAATGCGTTAATTTAGGGTTAATTATGATGAATTAAAGATTAAAGATTTCATAACCTATCTTTACTTGAGATTATAAGTGGTTTTTAAAGTTAAATAATAGGAGAAATCATTTTTATGAACATTCATTTAATTTTCTAAAGTTAAAATCTTAAAGAAATGAATGTATTTTTGAAATAAGAATTAAATCTCTTGTTATTTAAATAATTTGACTTTTTAGAATGATAGATAATTAAATTTCAGATCAAATGAAAGAAATTTGGATTAATTTGGAGTTGTATTTTGAAAGATATGATTTTTACAACTTTTAGGGATTTTTCTGGATTTTTCCAATTTTATTTTCGATTTAAAATGTTTTAAATAAATAAAAAAATAACAAAAAGCGGTTTAATTTTCGTGCGGGACCCACGTGGATACGACTTGGCACTCTGGGCCACGTGGCAGCGCCACGCAGGCCCACGTGGCGCGTACGCGGCGTTACATATATATTTATTATTACTATATAGTATAAATGGGTTTTCAGCCTTCCGTAGTCCGGAAGGGTATTCAACCCATAAGATCGTTGGGTCTTATAAACCCGACGATTCCCTTTCTTTTATTCCGTGTGGGACTAATCCACACCGCTTTTATAATGCAGGTGACGTGGCACAACGAGGAGCGACGGATCAAACGGCTATCAATCAACGCGCGTCGATCGCATGCGCCGTGGACACCGACGGATCAATCAAGCACGTGCTATTTAAAAGAATTATAACGGTCCGATTTAAGGCGACGTGGCGGCATCACACGCGCCGATCGGGTGGACGCGCGGTCCACGGATCAGAGATCAACGCACGTGTCATTTAAGTGGAGTTATGACGGCCGTGATTTAATTAGGTGCTACGCATCCTGATCGTTGGATCGTGATCCAAAGGGCGCGATTCAAGGCGTTTTTAAACGCATATCAAGCGGATCGATCCGGAGCGTCCATCCGCGATCTGATGGCCACGATATAAGCATAACGTTTCACTATTGAGGCGTTTAAGCTGGATCGTTGATGGAGCTTAACGCACCGATCAGACGGTTTCGCCCAATTTGGGCTAAAAATCGACGTGTTCTTCGTTGTCTGTAAGCATTCGAGGAAGATTTCACCTAATCGACCTATCTACACGCATCTTCTCTTGAATCTCTCTCTTGTAATCGCTTCTAGACTCGAAATCGCGTCCACAGAGTGTTTATAAGTGAGATTTCGTCGATCGTGCGAGGAGAATTTGTCTCTTGAACACCGATGTTCACGATTGAATTCGCGGAATGAATAGCTGTCGATCCGGCGATCAATTGGATCGAGTTGATCGTTATCTCGGGTTAGAAAACAAGTTATTCCTCTTATCTATCGTCATGTATCATCAATTTTTGGTTTAGGATTTCAATTTAGTTCAATTTCGTTTTTAATTTCAATTTGTGTTCTTCGTGATTCCGAAAATTTCCTCCCACTTCCATCTTTGATTTCTTCGTGATTACTAATCCAAATCGAGCGATTTTTGATTCCACGGATAGATCTTTGAGTTATCTTTCTAAAACCACCATTTTCCCTAATTTCTCATCTCAATTCATTATCCAATTTGATCAATTTCCAAAAGATCTCTTGAAAATACCTTAATTCCATGTAGATTCGACCCTTATTTACCATTATACCCTTCAATTCGTTATAAATTCCCAAAATTGGTAAGTTCGGAATAATTTTTGACACGATACCGCGTGAAATCGACGACCTAGAGGTCTCGTCTCGTCACACTGCTCCAGGGCAGAGTTAGAGATGGTCTTTATCTCCTCAATCAGACTCACTCACTTGAGGCAAATATCGGCGAAAGGGCAAGTCTCAATCACTGGCATCATCGACTTGGACATCCGAACATGAGGATTCTTCATAATGTCATTTCAGCCTATGGACTACCTATGTTCTCAGGAAATAAATTTGAGTCTTGTGATGCTTGTATGTCCTCCAAATCTCATCGCCTTCCTTACTCAAAATCTTCACATCAAACAAGTAAAGCATTAGAGATCATTCACTCTGACCTCTGGGGACCTTCACCAGTGATATCACACACAGGAAATAGATACTATGTTCTGTTCATTGATGATTTCACCAGATATACGTGGCTATATCCTCCAAAGCTAAAAAGTGATGTTTTTCAAGCCTTTATTGATTTCCAGCATCGTATAGAGCGACAATTCAATCAGAAGATTGTGAATTTTCAATCTGATTGGGGAGGTGAGTTCCAAGCTTTAAGCAAACATCTTAAAGAGCATGGAATAAACCACCGAATTTCTTGTCCACACACACCAGCTCAAAATGGAACTGCTGAGAGGAAGCATCATCACATAATTGAGACTGCTCTCTCTCTATTACACCAATCATCACTACCAAATAGCTTTTGGGATGAAGCTTTGTGTACTGCAATGTAATTAATCAACAGACTTCCTACCCAAATTCTGAAAAATAAATCCCCGTATCAACTTGTCTACAATCAAGAACCAGAATATGGCTCACTCAAGAACTTTGGGTGCACATGCTATCCTTGTCTTCGTCCCTACACGATATCTAAGCTAGACTCCCGATCAAAGAGGTGTGTCTTTCTGGTTATAGTGCTTTTTCACTCAGGATATCGATGCCTATCACTTACAAGTGGAGAACTATACATCAATCGTGATGTTGTCTTTATTGAAAATATATATCCATACAAAGAACAATTACAACAAGCACCAATCAGCAATTCAAACAGTCAGTTGTCACTTGGTCTTATAGGATCCTCACCGACAAATACTAATCCTATATGTACAACTCAGGTTATCTCAACACCCAAGTCAATTTCCCCAGTGACAACCAAGCAATCTCAGACCTCCATCATAATGCATGAAGCACAATCACCACTTCAACAGACTCCTACTCACAATTCAACTAATTACACTCACAATTCTACGGATCCAAGTCCCAATTCTACTGATTCTAATCCCAATGTCTCCCCTACAAGACATATTCCTTTTGCAGATCCACTCTCTCCATCTAATTTGGATTCTTCCAACACCAAGACTCATGTCAAAACTTGACGATTATCTGATATCATCAGAAAGATTGACTCTAGTGATAGCACTCAAACAACCAAGTTTCCCTTGCCTACATGTCTTCACACAACCACGTCTGCTAGTCCTGATCCAATCAATTTCTCAACTGCTATTGCAAAGCCAGAATGGGAAGCAGCCATGAACGATGAATTTCAAGCTTTACTGCACAATAAGACCTGGAAACTAGTTCCACGACCTCACAAGCATCCAGTCATCAGATGCAAGTGGATCTATAAGACTAAACCTTCAGTTGACGGGCTTCCTCCCAAATACAAAGCTCGTTTGGTTGCAAAAGGCTTCCTTCAAGAGGGTGGTATTGACTATCATGAAATGTTCAGCCCGGTAATTAAGGTAACTACAATTCATCTTCTTCTCTCATTAGCTATCAACCAAAAATGGCAAATTCGGCAATTGGATATCTCTAATGCTTTCTTACTTGGAGATCTCCATGAATTAATCTACATGGACCAACCTCAAGGTTTTCAAGATGCTCAGTATCCACATCATGTTTGTCAATTACAAAAATCATTGTATGGTCTCAAGCAAGCTCCATGGGAATGGTTTCACAAACTTACCAGTCAACTCATCCAACTCGGATTTGAAGGATCTAAAACTGATACATCATTATACTATACGCTAAATGGACCCATTTATCTTCTAATCTATGTGGATGATATGCTCATTCTCGGACCTTCTCTTCCTAAAACCAACAGCTTATCAAGTCTCTTGCTACTCACTTCAAACTCAAGGATCTTGGCTCAGCTTCCCGATTTCTCAGTGTTGAGTTTCAACCTCACCAAAATGGTTATCTGCTTACCCAATTTCAATACACAGTCTCACTTCTTCGAACCTTGAAGATGGAAAATTGCAAGCCTCTTCCCACGCGTTGTCCTATAACTTGCTCAACAGCATCGACTAAATTAATTGATAACCCTCACCTCTATAGACGAGTTGTAGGGGATTTACAATACCTACTCTTCACGCGTCCAGACATCGCATTTGCTGTCAACCAAGCTTTTCGGTCAATGCACTCTCCACAGTCTGCAGATTGGATCCGTCTCAAACACCTACTTCGCTATCTTAAGGGTACAGTTACGCATGGGCTCTACTATAATAGCAAATCCTCATCTTCACTCACGGCCTTTAGTGATGCTGATTGGGCTGGAGATTCCAATGATCGATGGTCAACCAATGGATTTCTTGTTTACTTCGACAATAATCTCGTATCATGGAGCTCTAAAAAGCAACCCACAGTTGCGCGTTCTTGTACTGAGGCAGAGTACAAAGCAATTGCCAATGCAACGTCTGAAATTATGTGGATAGTGTCTCTCTTTAGAGAGCTTCAAATGATCTCATCACCACCAACATTATGGTGTGATAACATAGGTGCTACATATCTTTCCGCAAATCCAGTTTTTCACGCCCGTATGAAACACATTGAAGTAGACTTTCATTTTGTGCGAGAATTGGTGGCAGCTCGTCGACTTCGTGTATGTGTTATCGCAGGCAAAGATCAAACCGCAGATCTTCTAACCAAACCACTTCCAAAATCACGCTTCCATCAACTTCGATACAAGCTCAATCTCCTGCCGGTGTTGCGCTTGCAGGGGGATGTTGAGGAAGTAAAAACCATCGGCTCAAGCAGTTTGCCGGTCCACGAAGATCAGCCGGTTCAATCGGGTGAACCAGCTCACAACTCTGAAGTTTCACTTATATGACGTGGACCAATAGGCTTCATTTACGGAGAAACGGTTACAACCGTTTCTCCCCCTTTTCTTGTATTAAATACAACATGTAAGTGGTTTCTCGGTATGAATGATTTTCTGTTTCAAGATTGGCCCCGATCGAGTATAGCAATCTTTTTCTCCTCTCTCTCTCTCTCTCTCTCTCTCCCGTACTTCTCAGATCTCTTCACGCGGAACCTCCGTTAAGAATCCCCTCTAGTGCGCCCCAGGAGTTGGTTTTCCCTGCCGTATACTTGCCTTCGTTTTTCTGCGTTCCCGCGCCGAGGGAGATGATGAGGAATTTATCGAACTCCAGCAGCTTCATGTCACCATATAACTTTGGGTTTTTCCTCAACTGTTCCCTCATCATTTCCTTTATCGCTAGTTGCATATGCAAGATCCACCAAATGTCTTAATGGGCACCCCAATCTATACACTCTAGTTATCGTCTTCCACGTGAGAATCAGCTCTAATGGCAGTCGAGCTTACAAGGTTGTTGGCGGCTACTCCTCCGTCGATGAGATTATACTCATCTCCGTTCTCCGCGAACTGATGAGCTAGCAGATAGGTGGGGACGGCTGACATGGCGATAATGACGTCGGAAAGCTTCACGTCACGGGTTTTAAGGTAATCGAGCCGTGTAAAGAAACGAGGAAGAAAGATGAAGAGAAAGAGAAATGGAGAGTAGACTATATTCCGTGAGTTTCAATGTTGCGATAAACAAGTATTTATAGAAGGCAAGAAGTCCTAAAGAAGAAAGATAGGACGTTGGAGGTTACGACGACCCGCATCGTAACAGACCAGATGGTTATAACCGTCTGGTGGTGTGCGACGATGTGTCAGGAATGATGCCGTTCTTTAACACCTCCTCGCAAGTGAAACGTCGGTAAGACGTTGAGCTTGGACCGGAGAAGTTGGAACCGCTGTTTTGGCAAAGCCTTGGTGAGAAGATCTGCCGTCTAATCTTGACTGGAGATGATGCAGACCCATAGTCGGTGTGCGGAACTTGTTCACGAACAAAATGAAAGTCAATTTCTATGTGTTTCATCCGAGCATGAAACAGGCGATTAGCGGATAAGTAGGTCGCGCTGATGTTGTCGTACCATAGAACGGGAGCGGGTAAGGAAATATTTAGTTCACGAAGGGGAGAGTTAATCCAAATGAGCTTGGAGGAGGCATTAGCAACAGCCTTATATTCGACTTCAGTGCTTGATCATGCAACGGTAGGCTGTTTCTTGGAACTCCAGGAGATGAGATTGCCGCCCAGGTAGATAAGGAAGCCACCAGTTGATCGACGATCGGCTGCATTTCCAGCCCAATCAGCATCGCTATACGCTGTGAGCGAGAAGTCGAAGTCGAGTTTGATATGAATACCATAGTCAATCGTTCCTTTTAAATACCATAGAAGATGTGTTAGTCGTACCCAATAAGTGGGCTGAGGTGAGTGCATCGAACGACAGGCTTGATTAACTGAAAATACGATGTCAGGGCGAGTCATGTCTAGATATTGTAAGGCTCCTACGACACTTCGGTAAAGTGCTGGATCATCATGTGTAGCTGACTTTGAAGTGGGAGTAACGATCGGAGAAGGAGTAGCCAGCGGCTTGCATTGTGCCATATTCAGGCGTTTTAAGATGGAAGCGATGTAGTGACCTTGAGTGAGGAAGAAACCATTGTTGCAGGGCCAAAATTCGATGCCAAGAAAATGAGAGGCGATGCCAAGGTCTCGAAGGGTAAAGTGTTTGCTAAGAGACTTTACAAGATAATCGATCTGAGTAGACGATGGTCCAAGGATTAAGATGTCGGACACATAGATTAGAACATAAATTGGTCCGGTATTGAGAAAGAACAGTGAGGTATCAGTCTTTGAACCAGTAAATTCGAGGCAGACAAGTTGACCGGACAATTTGCGGAACCATTCGCGCAGAGCTTGTTTGAGGCCGTACAGAGATTTTCTGAGTTGAACAACATGGTGAGGAAAGGTGGAATCCTTAAATCCTTGAGGCTGTTCCATGTAGATGAGTTTGGTGAGGTCGCCGTGGAGAAATGCATTCGAGATGTCCAGGTGGCGAATATGCCAATTTTTGCTGACGACGAGCGATAGGAGAAGCCGAATCGTCGTGACTTTGATTACGGGGCTAAAAGTTTCAAGGTAATCGATGCCTCCTCGATGAAAGCCCTTGGCCACTAGGCGAGCTTTGAATCGATCAACATGTCCAGTGGGAGACAATTTAGTCTTGTATATCCATCGACAACCGATGATCGGTCGATTGGAGGGGCGAGGGACGAGTGACCAGGTACGATTGCGGATGAGAGCAGAGTACTCGTCCTGCATGGCTTGAACCGAATGGGAATGTTTGGAGGCAGAATGGTAATTTAACGGTTCTGAGAGAAGGTTAGAGGTAGAGGAGTAGCACTGAGGTAGAGGATAGTGTACTACAGTGGATGCTTGAGGATTGTCCAAAGACTGAATAATAGCGGAAAGTGATTTAGTGCGGTTATGATCGGGTCTGGTCTAGTGATATAAATTTGAAGGTGAGAGGGGATTGGAGGAAGGTATATGTCCTGATGGCGAGTCTGACGTGCAATTCTGACGATGGTGAGGCTGGTGAGGACTTGATATCTGAGGGAGGAGAAATTGAGGTGTTCGTGGGATCAATAGAAGGACGGTTGGAGTTGAGTGTTTCAGACATAGGTGATTGAATAGATACTTCTTGTGGTGACGATCCAAGGATACTTCTCACTGATTGGGGAGATTCTGTGGAAGTGAGATAGGTAATTGATTTGTCTGCAAACGGATAAATGTTTTCAGTGAAAATAATGTCTCGAGATATGTAAAGTCGACCGGATGTCATGGAAATGCACCGATATCCATGATGAAAAGCACTGTATCCGATGAAAGCACAACGTTCTGATCGAGATTCCAATTTAGTCGCTACATAGTGCCAAAGATATGGATAACACATGCATCCAAAAGTGCGAAGAAAACTATAGTTAGGATCGTGACTGAATAGAAGTTTATACGGAGATGTGAATTTCAGAAGGGGAGTCGACATCCGATTAATGAGATACACTGCGGTGCTAGCAGCTTCGTCCCAAAATTTGTGGGGCATTGAAGCTTGTTTCATTAGAGAGAGAGCGGTCTCGATGATGTGTCGATGTTTTCTCTCAGCAGTCCCGTTCTGAGCTGGAGTGTGAGGACATGACATGCGATGATTTATGTCACATGACGTAAGGTATTTACTTACGGCCTGAAATTCTCCTCCCCAATCCGATTGAAAATTTTGTAGTTTCAAATTGAATTGCCGCTCCACTCTTTGATGAAAGTTTATGAAGATATCAAGAACATCACTCTTTAGTTTGAGGGGATATAGCCACGTATATCGGGGGAAATCATCGACGAAGATCACATAGTATTTATGTCCAAGATGCGACAAAACTGGAGATGATCCCCAGAGGTCCGAGTGTACCAACTCAAGAGGTGTGCTCGTAGGATGTTGTGTAATAGCATATGGTAATTTGTGCGATTTGGCAGATGAACATGCATCACAAGGTGAGCTTTTATTGTAAGCTAAAGTAGGAAGACCATAGGTTGTAATGATGTGATGAAGAATCTTAAAATGAGGATGTCCGAGCCTTTGATGCCATAGCTCCATTGCCACCTTTTCTGCAGCATAAGCGATTAGTGGTTTATTCTCTTGATTCAGCAGTAAAGACCGTCTTTAACTGTTCCCTTGAGAAGAGGTCTCCCGGTGCCCTCCTCCTTTATAATGCAGTAATCAGCATGAAATTCAACATAAACGTAATTGTCATTAGTCAGCCGGTAAACTGACAATAAATTTTTCTTGATGGCCGGCACATATATGATATTTTGAAGTTTTCATGGAATTGATCGTGAGGGAATCGAAGTGAAACCGATGGACTGTATGGACAAACCTGTGCCGTTTCCGATCTGAAGTTGTTTGGTTCCTTGATACGCGGCTGGATCAATCAGCCTTGAATGGTCGTTCGTCACATGGTGAGTTGCTCCACTGTTTGGATACCACACAGTGTGATCCGACGGTCCTATCGATGGTGGAATAGACAAATTATAGGCATGTGGACTGGGTTGTGGATTAGGTTATGGATTTGTCGCGAGATTTTGCCATCCGTAGAAGCTTCTGTTGAACCTTTCATGGCACTTGACGAGACAAGAGCGCGAGGTCATTGATTTCATATGGTCTCGTGTCAAAAATAATTCCAAACTTACCAATTTGATGAAAATGTATCGAATTGAAGGGTATAATGTTAAATAAGGGTTGAATCCACATGGAGATAAGGAAATTCTTGAGGTATTCTTCAAAATTGATCAAATCGGATGATGAATTGATGATAGAAATTGGGGAAAATGGTAAATTATGAAACATAACTTCAAATCGATTCCATGAAATCAAGAATCATCGAATTTGGACTTGATTTCGTGGAGAAATCGAAAATTGAAGTGAAGAGAAAATTTCGGACGAAGAAATCGCAATTTTCTCTAAAATTCAACGAAATTAAATATTAAATCCTAATCTAAATCAAAATAAAACTTAAGTAGACTAAATATTAGTAAAAACTGCTTCCACCAACCATGATTAGCGATCGGATTAACTCGATTAAACCGATTAATCGACGAAAACACCAAAGAACGCGTTCGGGAGTTCAAGCTGCAATTTCTACTGATCTACACGGCCAAATCTTGATTTCAAGGGTTCCGGAGGTGCGGAATTGGAGCTAGAACACGATGAGATCAAGAGAAATGAGAGGGGAGGTGTCTAGACAGATCAATTTGTTTGATTTCCAACTCGAATGCTTTAGAAATCGAGAGAACACATCATTTTATACACATTTTGGGCGTAAGCGTCCGATCGAAACGATCGACGGTTACGATGGAACGGTCCATCGTGGACCATTTCAAAAAATTCACAGCCGTCCTATCTTGATGAATGGTCTGGATGATCCACGCAGATGACCATTATAAAACGCGTTCGTTTGCCGCCGTTGGATCATGATCCGACGATCACGATGCTCCCCGCAAGATTGAATCAGAACTGTTATAACGCTTTTAATTAAAGCACGTGCGTTGATCGGATCCGGTGGACCGCGGGTGCATTCGATCGGCGCGCTTCGATTCTAGCCACGTCACCTGCATCCAAATAAACTCCGTGGAACTTAGTCCCACACGGAGAAAATAAAGAGAAGATAACGGATTTATAACCTGCAGCGTTTTTAGGAGATTAATAATTCCCTTCGGATAAACGAAAGGCTATACATTATAAGCTATATAGTATTAAATATAAATAATGTGCATACGTCACCTCGCCGCGTAGGCACCGTGTGGGCCCACGTGGCGTTGCCACGTGGCCTTGCGTGCCACATCGCATCCACGTGGCCTTGCGTGCCACGTCGCATCCACGTGGCCCCGCGCGGAAATAAACCGCTTTTTGTCCTTTTTTTAATTCATTTTTATCATTTAGAAATTAAAATAAATTCAGAAAAATCCATAAAAAATCCCTAAAAATAGAAAATTCATAACTTTTAATATATAACTCCAAATTAATCCAAATTTCTTTCATTTGATCCGAAATTTAATTATCTATCATTCTCAAAGATAAAAATTGATAAATAATGAGAGTTTTAAATTTTATTTCAAAAACACATTTATTTTTAAGGATTTTGAACTTAAGAAAATATAAATAAATGTTTATAGATCATTTTCTGATGTAGGATATTCTAGAAGATGTATCTAAATCCTACAATAAGGGGAGGATCTATGAATTGATATCAGTGAGATTAATTGTTTGCTTAAGAGATAATATTTATAGAGAATGCTTATAGAGTGGAGATAGATGATAGGATATTAGAGAAGATAATATAGAGAAATAGAAAATGGAGAATGTGTAATCAGTGATAAAATAGCGATTGTATATATAGTATATCAGTGGATGGGGATGATAGAAGAGACGATAAAGAGAAACAAGGATGTGATCGTGATGCCGATATTATATTATATAATATAAAATAGTGGATGATGGGAAGAGAGAAGAGAAAGAACGAGAGATATGGATATAGAAAATAGATAGGGATAAGGGATAGAAAAGAGATAGAAAAGGGATAGAAAAGAGAGAGAATAGGATATAACTTAGAGAGAGATTACAGATAGATAGAAAGTAGATAGGAGAGGCGATGGAGACGAGAGAAATGGCGGTGACGCGAAGAGTCAGAGTTGGACTTATGATATTTCCGGTTACGAACTACTATTCACGAATATGGACAAGGATGATACCTAGATTTTGTTGTGAAGTAGAGGCTTCCGAAGTCACTGAATGATCCACTAAATTCAACGCTCGCTTCCGACTGCGATGAGTCTGAAAGAGGAAAGAAAGGGAGGGGGAAAAGAAAGGAAGGTAGAATCGGAGAAGAAGATGATTGCGGGAGAATGGAGGAGGCACAGGATAACGTGAACACAAAGGGTTAAACAAACCCAGATAGTAACCGGAATTTCATCAAAAATAACATTCGTTCTTCTCGCTTACATCTGTCTCTTTTATAGAGTGAGAAAGGAGAGAGAGAGATGACTGGATGTGGAGCATTGCGACGAGAATGGAAGTTACGTCTCCGGAGAGTCGTAGAGTCTTTTCGTGAAGGTGTTACGGTTCTTCCTTGTTCCACGTCAGCAGGAAGGGATGCGGAGAGTATTTGGATTTCCTGAGAATGTTCTTCGGAAGTCGGTGCGTCTGTCTTTTATTTTCCGTCCAGAAGTAAAGGGGTAGCTGACGAACTCGGAGTGCTTCTTTACTAATTCTTTGACTTTTCTTTCGTCGGGATGGTGATGTGGGTCTGTCGTGTTCACTTGCGTGCAGTTTGGTCTCGTCGTCGCCTTTAGTCATTGTCAACTCCAAAATCAACGGTATGCTCCGAGACTTCATCGTCTACACTACACGAGGATAGGTGATAGATCTCGGTGAAGTCAAACGTCCCCGTAAAGAACTTCTCGATAATGTTTCCTTCGACACAAGCTTGGTTCTCCCGCCGGAAAAGATGTGGTCAGGGTCAACGTGAACTTTCGGATTGCCGCCGGAAGATAGACGTTGAGCTATTTGCTTCACTTCACAGAATTAGTCGCGGTCCAGCTAGATATCAACTCGTGGGACATTCTATCGGGGTATAGGCTCTTGTTTGGTAACTATCTGATGATGCATCGTCCAAGCAATACGCTGTACAATTGTAGCAGGTCGCAGGTTTTCACATTCCTCATGAGCAGTGGTAAACCTGTTTCGTTTGGATGGCCTTCAGTACATATTCATTGTACTCATCATGGAGATAGCTTAAGCTTCATTCTCTTCTCTAGCTGTGTAGATGTTTCTTAAGGAGAAATGTTCTCCTTGATTGAAGTGTTCTTCATACGTCATGGTAATGTCGCGTCATGTTGATAGATTCACATATCGTCAAAATTCTCAAGACAGTAACCCTCTGATGACCGTCTTCATTTTGATAGCTCTTTCCATGCGGATTTTAAAATATAAATTCTTGATCATCTTGACTTTGGAATCTTCTTGCATGCTTTCCGTAGTTGAATTGTTTCTTTGATAGGCTTCATGACTGTCTTCATGTGAGTCTATCTTCATGCTTTCATGGGTTTATCCTTGCACAAGGCTTTGTCTTGAAGTAGGGCAAGAAGATAGCTTTCTTCCATAAGTTATCACATATAGATCTCTTCTAAAATTTTCTACTATGGTGGTTTTCAAGAAAGGAGAAATTAGAAATCAAGGATGTTCCTATTGACTTCTTGAGATCATTACTTTATAAATATACAAGGTTCCTATGATATAGTGGAGAAGGTTTGGAAAATAGGGAACCTATATCAAAGGAAAAGGGGTGGTTGACTTGGTCCACTCAAGGAATTCTAGGTTTCTAAAGATAAGGATTAAATGTTTGACCAAGTCAATCTTTAGATCAGTATAAAATAGGAAAAAGAGGGAAGATAATTCCCTTAAGATCTACACTCTCTTTATTTATTTAGAGAGGTCTTCTTCATCCATTTAATGAATGGATAATTTTTTTAAGTTGGAGGACAAGGAGGAGGAGGAGGATAGGTTCACTTAGAACCCTTGTGTTCATGTCTCAAAATAATTCTCCATCATTTTCTCTCATTATTTTCACTTTAAAAACATTTATAATCTCAAGTTAAGATGGGTTATTAATTATTTGTCTTTTAAATCATCATATTTAACCCTAATTTAAGGTATTTTGAGATTATAATTATTTTTTCATGGAATGATAGGAAAATACACATAAGTATGACAACATGCATGTAAATAAAATCATTTATACCTCAATATGCATCAAAAATCATGTTTTATTATGTTAATATATCATGTTATCACACCCCCCAACTTAAATTATTGCTAGTCTCTTAAAAATTTACTATATGATCTCCCTAGAAAGTCTTTTCATCCTTTGATCCTACTACTAAAAAGGTGAAGTGTATAAATGTGTGATCACATTTTCCTCATAGTGTAGGCCATAATGATCTAGATTCCATCTCTAGGTTGACTTCTTTAGTACATGTGAGGGTAGTGCTCATCGGCTAATGCTCAAGTCTATTTCTTGATTGTAATCAAGGTGAGCCTATCTAAGGTATGATGCTATGGTACTGGAAATATACTCACTCTCTCATGAGTGGATGTAATTCCTTGCCCTCTCCATAAACACATCACTCCTTCCCTCAAAATAGAGGCTACTTAGGACTTAGAATTCCCCTCAACTCGCTTTCCTCCTTAAAAGAGTGCAATTCAAAAGGATTCCTATCTTTGGGTGCATCGTGAGAGGAGGCTGAAGGAAATAAAAGATACTACTTCTAAGGGTATGACTTGGCTAAAAGCAAAGATGCTGATAAAACAAAGTGGATTATAAAAGCAAAGAAGGTACCACTTATGATGATTATACTCCCAAGTGAGGTGGATGATGATGGATAGAGTAGATGGTGGAGATGATAGTGGAGGTAGAGATAAAGGTAGAAGATGTTCCCACTTATTTTCCTTCTTGTAACTTCTTATTTCTCTCTTTCTTTTAACTTTTCTCCTCTTTCTTTTCTTCTTTTTTTTTAAGCATTTCAGAAGACTGGAGTGATGATGTGGAGGAGTTTTAGGATTTCTGAAGAGAGTGTGTAGCAAACGAAGTGTAGTGAAGGTATAAGTACATGTGGGAGGAAAAGTGGAAGGTGAGATGGATATGTGAGTTCACTTGGGAGTGTTCATCATCAAAAGCAAAGTTTAAAACAAAGTGGTGTAACTACTTGACTGCTTTGGTAGAGAAAGACTACATGCCTATAAGGAAATATAGGTGTTACAAAAATTTATAGATCATTGCACTCTTTAAAGGGGAAAGTCTAGCATCGAGAAATTCCTTATACTAAGTAGTTTTGGCTAATAATAGGTAAAGGATGGAATTTTATTTTCTCTCAAATACTCTCCTTTTCAATCCCATAGCATTTCAACCTCTTGATTACTCTTTTTCCTTGGTGCTTGTTAGATACCCAACCCCAAAGAAGTCAACCACTAAATATAATCTATTGGTCTCTCTAGACCATTTGGCTTCATTACTCAAAATGTAATCATATGGACTATAAGGCCCTCACTTCTACATCTCTAGTAGGTCAGATCTCTAGATGAAAAGACTTCTAAGGTGGGGTAGATTAGATCAGAATATTTGAAAAATATGAGTTTTTAGAAGGTAGAATTTTAAAATTTTAAAAAAATAGTAGAGCTTTTTCTAAATCCTCACCCCCCAACTAGAATCTTTCATTGCCCTCAATGAAAACTACATGCTCATGTGAAAAACTCATCGAATCATGTCATGAAAACAATAAAAAGTGCAGTGGGTTAGGTTTAGAAAAGCTCATTAGTCCGAGATGCTCGTGGGATTTCCGGTGCAGGTGCGCCCTTTCCTAATGTCGTTCTCCGATGTCTATAAAAACTGAAAAGAAACATAAAACTAAAAAGGTAAGATAATCTTGGGGTGCCTCCCAAGAGTGCTAAGTTTAACGTCTTCAGCGAGACTAAACGAAAATAAAATCTACGACTATTGATGGGTTGAGGGTGATACCGTCACGTCCTCGAGTGCTCAGGAAGATGCAGATTTACCTTATATGTTGGTGCGGGTGGCTCTGAGGTCAGGTACGGCTTGACACGATGGCGGTTAACCTTGAATTGCGACCGGTCTTAGGGTCGGAGATGAGTACCGCTCCGCCATCGAACAATTACAGAACCACATAGGGACCATCCCATCTAGAGCATAGCTTTCCAGGGAAGAGCTTGAGGCGCGAGTTGTAGAGCCAGACCTTGTCGTTGACCTAGAATTATCGTCGTCGGATGTGTCGGTCGTGGAAGGCCTTGGTCTTCTCCTTGTAGATCGCCGCATTTTCATACGCGTCGTGCCTCAACTCTTGTAACTCCTAGAGCTGGAGAAGTCGTTCTTTGCATGCTTCATCTAGTACGAGGTTGAGCTTTTTGATAGCCCAGTAGGCTCAGTGCTCTAGCTCAACCGGAAGGTGGCAGGCTTTCTCGAAGATGAGCCGGAAGGGAGACATCCCGATGGGTGTCTTGTATGTCGTCCGGTATGCCCATAGTGCGTCGGGGAGCTTGTGTGCCCAATCCTTTCCATCTGGATGAATTATCTTTTTAAGAATAGTCTTGACTTCTTGATTACTAACCTCTACTTGCCCATTCGCCTGGGAGTGGTATGGCGTGATGATGCGGTGATGTACTCTGTATTTCTTCAACAGCGTCCGGAAGTGAGAGTTGTTGAAGTGTGAGCTGCCGTCGCTGATGATGGCCCTCGGATAATCGTATCGGGCGAAGATGCATCGTGT
Organism: Lemna minuta; assembly: GCA_024174645.1. Lineage (NCBI taxonomy): Eukaryota > Viridiplantae > Streptophyta > Magnoliopsida > Alismatales > Araceae > Lemna > Lemna minuta. The sequence continues at coordinate 22,162,413 of CM044101.1, read as the reverse complement.
GATGAATCGCAGAACCTCCTGATGATCGTTTGTCCCAGTGGGGATTGCCTCGACCCACTTGGACACATAGTCCACCGCCACCAGTATGTACTCTTTCCCGTCAGAAGGTGGGAAAGGTCCCATGAAATCTATCCCCCAAAGGTCGAAGATTTCCACCTCAAGGATAGGCCGCATCGGCATCTCATCTCGCTTGGAGATGTTGACCGCCGCTTGACATTGTAAGCATTCCGTGTAGAAACGGTGGGCGTCCTTGAAGATGGAAAGCCAGTAGAAGCCGCTCTGCAGGATCTTGTCTGCAGTCTTTCGTGCCGCAAAGTGTCCTCCGCACGTCGATGAGTAACACATCGCTAGTATGTCTCCTTGCTCCTCCTCCGGTACGCATCGTCGGATAATCTGGTCGTATCCTATGTGGAACAGAAGCGGTTCCTCCCAAAAGTAGTACTTGAGCTCGTGGAAGAACTTATCTTTTTGGTGCCGGTTCCAATGCTCCAGGATCAATCCAGTGATGATGAAGTTGACGATGTGCACGTACTGACAAGACGAAACCGCGAGGTCGTCGATTTCAAGCGGTATCGCGTCAAAAATTATACCGAACTTACCAATTTGATGAAAATGTATCGAATTCAAAGGTATAATGGTAAATACGGGTCGAATCCACAGGGAATTTAGGAATTTTCAAGAGATCTTTTAGAATTTGGTCAAATCGGACGAGAAATTGATGAAAGAAATTGGGGAAAATGGTATTTTAAGAAAGTAGACTTCAAATCGATTCCACGGAATCAAAAATCGTCAAAATCGGACTTGATTTCGCGGAGAAATCATGAATTGAAGTGGAGAGAATTTTCGGATCGTTAAAATCACGAATTTAGAGGAAATTTAACAAAATTGAAATGGAAATCCTAATCTAATCGAAAATTAAACATGATAGGGGGAGAAATCATGCAAAACCGCTTCCACTAAACTCGTTTTGCGATCAAATCGCCGTGATTAAGCCGATTAATCGCGGAGAAAATCAAGAACGCCTCGACGAACTTCAAGCTGCGATTTCTCACTTAATACTCCACCAAATCTCGACTTCTACCCCTCCTTGGACGCGGAATTTGAAGAGGAAGAGGAAGAACTTGAGAGAAACGAGTGAGGGAGGTGTCTAGACAGTCAATTAGATTGATTCTCACTCGGATGCTAAGAACGTGAAGAACACATCGTTTTATAGGAGGAAATTTCGTAACCGTCCGATCAAAACGATCGACGGTTACGATGAAACGGTCCATCGTGGACCGTTTCAATTAAGTCGTGACCGTCGGATCGTGATCGACGGTCACGATTTGATCCGTCAATAAGCGTTTTAAAAACGCTTAAAATCGCGTCCGTTGGATCTTGATCCGACGATCGCGATGCTCCCCGCCAGCTTTTAATCTTGGCCGTTATAACGCCTTGATTTACGCACGTGCTCTTGATCAGATCGGGTGGTCCGCGCTCCACACGATCGACGCTCCTCCGTCAGCCACGTCGCGTTAGATCCAGCCGTTATAACTTTCTTTAAATAGCACGTGTTTATATGATTGATCATGGTCCGCTGGTCCACGCGATCACCGCGCTCCGATCGCGATCCGACGCTCCATGATCGATCGCGTCACCTGCATATGATATGGGTTAGTCCCACATGGAAGAAAAATTAGAAACTTACCACTATATAAGGTACGCTGAAATATCGCATTTGAAATACTGTCCCCTTAGACACGAGGGACCCCCTATACTATATTAAATATAATATAAATAAAACTATATATATACGCGCCACGTAGGCGCTGCGCGGGTCCGCGTGGCGCTGCCACGTGGCCTTGCGTGCCACGTCGCATCCACGCGGGTCCCGCGCGCAAAATATTTATTTTTTTATTTTTATTTATTTTAAAACGGTTTAAATAGAAAATAAAATCATTAAAAATCAGGAAAAATTCAGAAAAATCCCTAAAAGTTGTAAAAATCATATCTTTTAAAATACAACTCCAAATTAATCCAAATTTCTTTCATTTGATCCAGAATTTAATTGTCTATTATTCTAAAAGGTCAAATTAATTAAATAATAAGAGTTAAAATTATTATTTCAAAAATACATTCATTTATTTAAGATTTTAATCTTTAGAAAATAAAATGAATGTTTATAAAAGTTGTTTCTCTTATTATTTTATCTTTAAAAAACAGTTATAATCTCAAAATATGGGTTATCAAATTATGAAACTCTAATTTATAAAAAAATTAACCCTAGATTAAAAGTATTTTTGAGATTATAATGACTTTTAAGAGAATAATAGAAAAATACATATAAATATGATAACATGCATGTAAATGAAATCATTTATGCTTTAATATGCATGAAAAATCATGTTTTATGATGTAAATATAGCATGTTATCACGTACCAGGGGGCGTGACTCGAGATGGCGAGGAGATGCTCGTCTGGAAATGTATCTCTGATGTCCTCTCCTCCCGAGATGTGGAGACGCGATATGTGGTATGCCACCGAGTTTTCGCTGCCCTTCTTGTCTTTTATCTCCAAGTCGAATTCTTGAAGGAGCAGCACCCATCGTATGAGTTGTGGTTTGGCCTCTTTCTTGGAGAGCAAGTATTTCAAGGCCGCATGATCAGTGTAGACGATTATCTTGCTCCCCAAGATGTAAGGCCAGAACTTCTCGAGAGCGTAGACCACCGCAAAAAGCTCTTTCTCCGTAGTCGTATAGTTTATTTGAGCTTTGATTAGGGTCTTACTTGCGTAGCAGATGGCCGTCGACTTCTTGTCCAGTCGCTGCCCCAAGACCGCTCTCACCGCGTAGTCCAAAGCGTCGCACATGATCTCGAAGGGTAAGTCCCAATTAGGACTTTGTAGAATCGATGCCTCGATCAGTGCTTGCTTCAACATCGTGAATGCGTGCTTCTCTTCTTCGTCGATGATGAAGTCCTTGTCCTTGCAAAGAAGGGTGGTGAGGGGCTTGGAGACTTTCGTTAAGTCTTGGATAAATCTCTGATAGAAGCCGACATGCCCGAGAAAGCTCCTTAAATCTTTCACAGTATTTGGTAGAGGAAGGTTTTGGATGACCTCGATCTTGGCCTTATCCACTTCTAAGCCTTTGCTCGAGACAATGTGCCCGAGCACTACTCCCTCTCGTACCATGAAGTGGGATTTCCCCTAGCTGAGTACCAGTCGTTTCTTGACGCATACCTCCAGTATCTTCGTCAGGTGAGCAAGACAACTTTCGAAGTCGTTTCCAAAGAAGAAGAAATCGTCCATGAAGACTTCTAAGCTGTCGCCAAGAAAGTCAGAAAAAATTGCCGTCATGCATCGTTGGAAGGTCGCGGGGGCGTTGCACAGTTCGAATGGCATGGGTCTGAAGGCGAAGGTGACAAAAGGACAAGTGAACGTGGTCTTCTCTTGATTGTCGGGGTGGATAGCAATTTGATTGTAGCCCAAATATCCATCGAGAAAGTAGAAGTAGTTTGATCCTGCCAGTCGGTCCAGGATTTGGTCGATGAACGGTAGCGGGAAGTGGTCCTTCTTGGTAGCGGAGTTCAGCTTTCAGTAGTCAATGCAGACTCTCCACTTTGTCGGTAGGCGCGTCTGGATTTCCTTGCCCTTCTCGTTTGTCGTGACTGTTACTCCAGCTTTCTTTAGAACAACGTGTACCAGACTCACCCATTGGCTATCAGATATGGGGTAGATTATTTCTGCGTTGAGCCATTTAAGAGTCTCTTCTTTTATGGCCTCCCATACCCTCGGGTTGAGTCATCTCTGGGCCTCCCTGACGGTTCTCGACTCATCCTCTAGGAAGATGCAATGAGTGCATAGTAAAGGGTCCAACCCTTTTAGGTCCGTTAGGGTCCATCCGATTGCTTCTTTGTTTTTCCTTAGCACCTCCAGTAGTTATTCTTCTTGCTTCATGTCAACTTGGATGAAATAATTACTGGCTTTGCTTTGTCTTCATCAAGGAAGGCATACTTGAGTGTAGACGGGAGAGTTTTGAGCTCCAAAATTGGCTCGTCCATCGGAAGCTCCTCATATCGTGCTTCCTCGTCGATCATCATGACTTCTTCTACGCATGTGTCTATGTCTTGATTGTTGGCGAAGTCGATGGCGCCCAAGTCTTCAGAAGCTCGTGAAGGGTATTTTATTAATTTATTGATGTCAACCTTCACGGTGTGTTCTCCCACCTTGAGAATAACTTCTCCTTTGCCCCAGTCGGTTACGGCTTTAGCGGTAGCTAGGAAGGGTTGTCCTAAGATAATTGGGGCTTGGCTCAGCTCCTTAGTCATTTTCATGTCGACCACTAGGAAGTCTACCGGGAAATAACAATCCTCTATTCTTACGATGACATCTTCTACTAATCCATGGGGTTTTCTAACAGATCCATCGACTAAGCATAGTTCTACTAGGAATGGTTGTAACTCCCCTACATGATGACGATCAAATACAGCTTTAGGGAGGATGTTGATACTAGCTCCTGTATCTAGTAGGGATCTAGTGAAGGACATTCCTCCTATTTCACTCGTGATCATGGGTGCTCCCGGATCTCTCTTTTTTACGGGTAAGGAATTCATCATAATGGAGCTTACCATCTCACTAAGTTGGATCCTTTTAGGGTTTCTATGGGGAGTACATATACCTTTTAGAAATTTAGCGTATGAAGGGATATGCTTGATGGCTTCTGTCAAAGGAATGGTTATCGTTACCTTTTTAAAGGCTTCTAATAGGTTGTCATCGGTTTCACTATTCTTGGCTTTTAGTCTATTAAGAGCTTGATGATAAGGCACAGGGGGCTTATATTTGTCAGGGTTAGGTTCAGCCGTAACCTGTTCTTCCTCGTCCTCCGAGTCACTGTCTTGCTCGACGATAATTGGCGTCTCTTTTTCTTCATTTGAGCCTTGGTGGAAAGGATGATCCTTCTATGGACCTGGCAGAGCTTTCCCACTCCGAAGGCTTGATATGGCCAATGCTGTCTCTACGGCTTCCTCGTCGACGTGTACATGGTTAATATTGTGTGTCTGGGTCGACGAGGCTCCTTGATTTCTTGGATTTGTCATGGCCTGCGAGGGTAGTTGGTTAGTAAAAGTTACTTGCTTACCCTTTTTGTCTGTCGTCGGTTGGACGTTTGTCTTGACGAAGTCTTGAATTTCGTCCATGCATGAGTTCATCCTCATCATTTGCTCCATTAGTTGCAAGATCGCGCCGAGGATCGGGTCGGATGCCGGCGTGGGGTTTGCGTGTATGCTTGTGGTTGAGTCGGCGGGACAAACGATGACTGTCTTTGATTAGGGTAATTTTGCTGACCATTGTATTGTGGAGGATAGGGTTGATCGTTGTTCCTCCTATAGCCATTATTCTGCGAAGAATTGTTAAAAACAGGGGTATTATATTGGTTAGGATAATTACCTGGATAATTGGATCGTCCCTGTTGATTTGGTCCTCCCGATGGACCTTGTCTATACATCCCTTGCCCTTGGATTGCCATCACGGGGCAATCTAATTCGACGTGGTCGAATCTCGAGCAAGTCGCGCATGGTGACGCTTCTTGGAGTGAGATGGGGGCAAGTCCTTCGGAACCGTTGCGGATGTTGAGTCTGTCTAGTAGTAAGTTCTGGACTTCAGTGATTTTGTCGATCCTTTCGAGGAGCATCCTCGTCTTCGCTGATTTGGCGTCGAGAGCTTTTGGCATTGCACCTCTTCCAAATGGTTTCGCCGCATTATGGTGACTATTTTCTGCCACCGTTTCGATGAGATCCATCGCTTCGTCTTCGTATTTGCTCATGAAGGTGCCACCGCTAGCTGCATCCAAAAGATTTCTATCTTGCAGGCCTAACCCATCATAAAATATTTGCGTTAGTTCATGGTTAGACACTCCATGGTGTGGACACTCCCTTGTAAGATCTCTTAATCTCTCCCAGGCCTCGTGGAAGGTTTCACTCGAGCCTTGGGTGAATTCTCTGATGGCTTTTCGGACGGAGGTGGTTTTTCCTACGGAATAGTATTTTCTTAAAAACTCTTCCTCCATCTCGGTCCAACTTGTGAATTCTTTCCCTAATTTTAAAAACAAGTCTTTGGCTCTATCTCTAAGGGTAGCAGGAAAGAGTTTCATCTTCATTGTGTCGGCGGGAACTTGGGAAAGCTCATCTACATGTCTATAGGGATCTTCGGAAGGCTTACCATGGAAGATAGGAAGCATGCTCATAACATGGGAGTCTATTCTAAAATTGACCCCTCTTCCTAGGGGTGCGTGAATTCTAGTGACGGGTCCCTGGAGGATGGGCCTAGCATAGTCACTAAGGCGTTTCCTGGCATTTCCCTCATCATTCCGGGGCATTTCTATTGGTTCGGTGCGTTCAAAGCTTGAATCGGTCTCGGTAGTGTCGGTCTCGGTAGCTTCGGGAGTTTGCGAGGATCGTTCAAAGAGGTCTATTTCTAGGGGATTATTCCGTTCTCTCCAGGCTGTTCATCTTCTCATGAAGAGTGGATCGGATATTTAGATGGATATTAACTTATAAATACTTAAAATATATTAAAAAGTGAGATCAATTGTACCTGAATGTCGGTCTCCGTGAGAGTTACGCGTTCTTAATGCGATTTTGAAGAAGTGATTGCCTGTAATCCTTAGAAAAGGGGCGAAAATCACTTAATCTTATCCAATTAAGTATCTCGAAGATTGATTTCTACTTCGGATCACTCAAAATATGATTGAATTTCATGAATTTCAAGAAATTAAGAGAAAAATCCGAGTTGACCAAGTCAAAATTGACTAATTTGATAAAAAATTTGCCTTAAATCCCCGACAGCGGTGCCATTTGACGAGACGGGAGCACGAGGTTGTTGATTTCACACGGTCTCGTGTCAAAAATAATTCCAAACTTAACAATTTGATGAAAATGTATCGAATTGAAGGGTATAATAGTAAATAAGGGTCGAATCCATAGGGAAATAAGGAAATTCTTGATGTATTGTTCAAAATTGATCAAATTGGACGATGAATTGATGATAGAAATTGGGGAAAATGGTAAATTATGAAACATAACTTCAAATCGATTCCACGGAATCAAGAATCATCGAATTTGGACTTGATTTCGTGGAGAAATCGAAAATTGAAGTGGAGAGAAAATTTCGGACGAAGAAATCAAGATTTTATCTAAAATTCAATGAAATTAAATCTTAAATCCTAATCTAAATCAAAATCAAACTTAAGTAGACTAAATATTAGTAAAAACTGCTTCCACTAACGACGATTAGCGATTGGGTTAACTCGATTAAACCGATTAATCGATGAAAACTCCGAAGAATGTGTTCATGAGTTCAAGCTGCAATTTCTATTGATCTACACGGCCAAATCTTGATTTCAAGGGCTCCGGAATTGAAGCTAGAACACGATGCGATCAAGAGAAACGAGAGGGGAGGTGTCTAGACAGATCAATTTGTTTGATTTCCAACTCGAATGCTTTAGAAATCGAGAGAACACATCATTTTATACACATTATGGGCGTAAGCGTCCGATCGAAACGATCGACAGTTACGATGGAATGGTCCATCGTGGACCATTTCAAAAAAGTTTCAGCCGTCCGATCTTGATGAACGGTTTGGATGATCCGCGCAGATGACCATTATAAAACGCGTCAGTTTGCCGCCGTTGGATCGTGATCCGACGATCACGATGCTCCCCACAAGATTGAATGAGGACCGTTATAACGCTTTTAATTAAATCACATACATTGATCGGATCCGGTGGACCGCGGGTGCATTCAATCGGCGCGCTCTGATCGCGATCCAACAATTCGATTCTAGCCATGTCACCTGCAGCGTGTTTATAAACTCCGTGGAACTTAGTCCCACAAAGAGAAAATGAAGAGAAGATATCGGGTTTATAACCTGCAGCGTTTTTAGGAGATTAATAATTGCCTTTCGATAAACGGAAGGCTATACATTATAAACTATATAGCATTAAATATAAATAATGTGCATACGTCACCTCGCCGCGTAGGCGCCGGGTGGGCCCGCGTGGCGCTGCCACGTGGCCCCGCGCAGAAATAAAACCGCTTTTTGCCCTTTTTTTAATTCATTTTTATCATTTAAAAATTGAAAGAAATTCAGAAAAATCCAGAAAAAATCCCTAAAAATAGAAAATTCATAACTTTTATTATATAACTCCAAATTAATCCAAATTTCTTTCATTTGATCCGAAATTTAATTATCTATCATTATAAAAGATAAAAATTGATAAATAATGAGAGTTTTAAATTTTATTTCAAAAACACATTTATTTTTAAGGATTTTAAACTTAAGAAAATATAAATAAATGTTTATAAATCGTTTTCTCTCATTATTTTCACTTTAAAAACATTTATAATCTCAAGTAAAGATGGTTATTAATTATTTGTCTTTTAAATCATCATATTTAACCCTAATTTAAGGTATTTTGAGATTATAATTATTTTTTCATGGAATGATAGAAAAATACACATAAGTATGATAACATGCATGTAAATGAAATCATTTATACCTTAATATGCATAAAAAATCATGTTTTATTATGTTAATATAGCATGTTATCAGCAGTCTTGTGCTCTGTGTCTGAATTGGCCACATATTTGACATCACGGTGTATATCTCCCACCATTTCGGCCTCTACCACGGCTATTTCTCCCTCCATTTCTTCCTCGGCCTCGATCAGATCCAGAAACCTGTGTTTGATTAGCTACTGGAGGAAATTACAATGCTATATTTTCTTTAGGAGGATTAGTAAAGCTGAGGAGCTCATCATGTGAGTTGAATTGTGCTACCACGTCTTCAAAAGTAAGATTATGTAAATTCGAGGTAATTCGTGCGTTGAAAGCCGAATATGTCGGTCCAAGACCACGTAGACGAGCGTAGATGGAGACGCTTTCTTGTACTGGATATCCAACTACTGCAAGTTCATCGCATGTTCTCCGAATATCTTGCACACATTCAGGAACGGAACGAGTACCTTTCGAGGAATTGTGAAGTCTGTTGTGAAGATGCATGATCCTCGACGGATTCGATGAAGAGCAGTGTTTATTTAGCGCCTCCCATGCCTCTTTTGAGGTTGTTTTTCCAACGATGCAAGGTAAAATCTCTTCGGATAGTGAGGAAACTAGAATAGAAAGTACCTGCTGGTCTTTCTTTCTCCACGCCTGATATACAGGATTTTCTGTCACGTTGTCAGCTGAATTTGCAGCCGTCGAAATTGGTGGATCTTGTGTGAGAATATATGCAAGATCATTGCAATTCAGGAAGGGAAACAGCTGTGTCTTCCACAGAAGAAAGTTATCCCGAGTGAGCTTGATTAGAACATTCAGTCCGATTGTGCTGCCGGTGGACGGAAATACGTTGTTAACTCCGGGACATGCGATTGCCATTGACAAAGTTTCGTTCGCCATTTGTCGAGGAGATATGTCTAGCAGTGGCTCTGATACCATGTAAAGAAACGAGGAAGAAAGATGAAGAGAAAGAGAAATAGAGAGTAGAGCATCGTAACAGACCAGACGGTTATAACCGTCTGGTGGTGTGCGACGATGTGTCATGAATGATGCCGTTCTTTAACAAGCTGCAAGTGCACGCGGGATCAGCCTCGGATCAAATCTCCCATTCTCTCGTCTCCTCTCATTTAAAGGGGGATGTCTGTGCTGACCTGAATGCTGGAGAAGATTACGGGCTGAAGACGCTTGATGTCGAAGGTGGGAAAGACGACGTCGGTCAGCGTTTCGTGAAGCTTGGTTTCTCCCAGAGTATCTCGGATTATCTTGTGGAGATACTTTCCGTCGTACTTGGGCCCGAGGAGCTGCTTGGCCGCGTTGACCGTTCCGCTGAACACCCAGAAACTGATCATCATCGAAAGTGAAATTAGGTTTTGTAAATTTGAGGAAGAAATGAATAATACATCCGACAGAATATTTATTTAGCGGCAAAGAAATCGCATACTTGCTCTGAGGGAAGATTAACGGGGCGTGTTTCAGGTAGAAGGGGATGATATCCTTGGCCGCGTATAGCGGGCGGTGTTCCTTGTTTGGCGCGGTCAGCAGGGCTGTGATGATACCGCCAGTGCTCGTCCCGGCGATCACGTCGAAATAGTCCGCGATCCTCGCACCCTCTCCGTCGATGGCCTTTTTCAGGTAAGACAGAAAAAAAGAACTCATGTTGAAGTCGAAGAGATCCCCTAGAGTCTCAAGCTCCAGATGCGCTGATAAATAATAGGAACGCGAGTTAAATAGTCGCTTCGACGTACCTGGAGTTCTGCTTCCAGGAATGCGAGAATGGCGCCGGGTATGATCCCCCTGAACCCTCCTCCGTCGATGCTGAGGATTGTGATCATCTCTCTGGAGAGAAGAATCAGGTATGGTCGCCCAGGAAGGAAATACTTGAACTCTTCTTCGAGATGAACTCGTCTTATAGACTGGCAAACAATCTCAGGTTTTACCAGCACATCTCTTTCAGATATCAACGGCGAGCCGTTGCCCCTATCAGTTTGCCAAACAGCTCGACAAAGTCGTCATTCCTGGGGAGACCAGGCACTTTTATATACGAATAGTTACATCGACTCAGAGGACGTCTGCGCCTCGACTGGTAGGCGGTGACTATCGACCTAACTAGCGAGAATAAAAAAGCATTTAACTCCTGTAGGGTTCCCATCGTCACAGTAAAGAGTACGCGTAGGAGGCAAATGAAGGGTAGAGATGGCTTAGGCTAGACAAATGGAAATTACTAGAGTGACGAACTGTTGCTTGTGTATCGAATGAAAGCAGTTAATTTTTATGCATTTCTTATTTAGAATAGTGGTCAAGAATAAGTCATCTAGAACCTACGTATATTTTTTAAGGGAGAAGACAGTGAAATCTTAAGGGCATTCCTCTATTCGTAGGCAGAAGGTGTTTGACTTGAGACTAGTCAATGCAATGAGATAAATGAGGGACATCTGTCTAGCTTAGGATCATCAATTCTTAATCCCTTGATGCTTTGAATCTTTGGTTCAATGTCTTCTATTCTGTTTGATATTTTAATCAAAATTTTGAGAGCCTAAAGAGTATCAGTTCCTATCCAATAGTATCACTTCTTGGGTCTTACTTGGCTCAAGTTTATCGTCATCACCATTGCTATTGAGTTGTTGCCCTTCTTTCAAGCTATAAAGGGAAATTTTTCAAGGAGAATAGATCACCTCCCCAATCCATTGACAATTTCTATGAAGGATTGTGTCCCCTCATTCCCAATATTTAGGGCATGATATATCTACTCCTTGATAATGTGAATAAGTATCATTGACTATACCTTGGGAGTTCTTCTGCCATTTTATGCATGTGCTTTGACAAGTACAATGGTTTAGATAATTATTTTAAATAGCTTACTTCAATTGTGATCCATGATAAGGGCTTCAAAATTGACAACATGGGCATCTAAAGTTTGAAGCTTATTTTGACTCAGGTGATGCATGGATAAATTCTAAACCCTGAATTATTGACTCATTGGGATGCTTATCTAATTGATTTATGATGTGCATACAATTACACTTGTTAAAAGCTGACGCAGCCTTAGAGCAGGATAAATGTAGAACAGAGACTTGAATCCACAAGCCTTGATCTACAAGAAGGGTTAGAGTTTGAATCCACAGAACTAACCTCTTCACCCTTGAATCCACGAGGGGGTATGCTTGAATACACAAACACTTAAGCACTCTCAGCTAGGAGAACACTAAGAAAGAAAGCCGAGCTCTCAAAAAGGGATAACTTCAAATTGTGTTCTCATGGGTTATAATGGGGGCCTTATATAGGCCTAAAAAATTAAAGGGTCATCCAAATGATTTGACCCATGAAAAGACAACACAAAAGTCTTAAAAATACAACTCTAACTGCATGCATGTGTTAGAGACAGAAGTGACAAAAGCAAAAGCAAATCTTCTAGGCCTTGTCAGGCCTCTCCAGAAAGATATTTGTAGTACCAATGCATGTCATAAATATTCGTGGTCCCTAGGAGATTTTCTGACAAATGTGTCAGGTCCTAGGGATTCTTCCAAGGCCCAAAAAGCTTTAAATGGGCCTCCAATAAGAACTTGCCCATAATAGTAGAAAATGGGCTCCTGGGCTACATTCTCGCCTACATCAAAAGCAAAAGTTTATGTATAAAAAATTATACTCAACTCTTTGAATTTAGTTTGAAATTTAGAATATTTCCGAGTCAAGGTCAAATCTACAAGGATAAAGGATAAACGATTGAAATAAGAGAGTATTTTGGTTTTTTATTTATTAGGAAAGCATAATTGTTCAATGAAAAGAATGAAGATGTATGCGGAAAATGCAATGAATCGCTCAAATGCTTCTATACTGCTTTTGAAGATTATAAACCCTTGATTGACAATAGAAATGTGATTTAGGGTTTGGAAATATGAAATATGGACAATATACAAAATATTGATGGAGATGTAAAGATTTATGATGAAAACACACTCTAACGATGCTCATCATTTAAAACACACCTTTGAGAGAGCCGGAAGTTTTCACGTGGACTCAATGTCTTGCATTTGACATGAGGAATGAATATAAAGAGAAGAAACTCATTATAAATGATGTTTTATACAAGAAGAACAATCGATTGGTGCCCTCTTTCCTCTTGGTTAGATAATGCTAAAAAGTGCACAATAACACGTTAAAAACATGAACTTTTATGTCATGAAATTTAAATTAGCTCGATGAATTTTTAAAGCTTTAAAATGGTGATTATGCACATAAAATTCTTAGCCTCTAACTCATTATGAATCATGAGATATCATGATTTCAATTTTGGAACATTTATGGGCTTTGATTTATCCTTTGAAATCACTTGATTTGATCACAACTATTACGTTTAATCATATAAATGCACGCAGAATGTACCACGTGTCATGTTCTTATTTCCAGAGAAGAGAAACGTCAAGTGAAATCTAGATTGTGTGTGGAAAGCTTGAAATTGCACCATGTGTCATCATCTCGTTTATCACGAGGAGAGAGAATGGACGGGATAAGCATAGATTGTTGGATCTTGTAATCCGAGTGGTCCACCGCACATGATGGCACCATGTGTCGATCCATAAAGGAGAATCCAGTGGACTCAATCCACTAGATTGTGTTAGCGTTAGGTCTTTTGATGTAGATACTTATTTTTGAATTAACGTTTCCAGCATGATCAGTTAAATTGCTTAATTTCATACATTTATTTAAATTTAGGTTGAATAATACATGGGCATTCAAAAGATTGAAATAAGGGATAAAAAGGATAAAAGATAGAAATAAGGTAATATTTTTGGTATTTATAGGAAAGCATAATTGTTCAATGAAAAGAATGAAGATGTATGCAAAAATGTAATGAATTGCTGAAATGCTTCCAAACTCCTTTTGAAGTTTATAAACCTTTTAATCGACAATGGAAATGTGATTTAGGGTTGAAAATATGAAAATATTGACAATATATAACAGATTGATGGAAATGTAAATATTTATGATGAAAATACACTTTGACGATGCTCATCATTTAAACACGCCTTTGAGAGCCCGTAAATTTTACCCGGACTCAATGTCTTGAATTTGACATGATGAATGAATAGAAAAGAGAAGAAGCTCATTATAAATGATATTTTATGCAAGAAGAACAATCGATTAGTGCCCTCTTTCCTCTTGGTTAGCCAATGCTTGAAGTACACAATGAAACATTAAAAACCCTAATTTTTATGTCATGGAATTTAAATTAGCTCAATGAATTTTTTGAGCTTGAAATGGTGATCATGCACGTAAAATTTCAGCTTTGAGATATCATGATTTCAATTTAGAACATTTATGGGCTTTGATTTGTCCTTAAAAATCTCTTGATTTGATCACAACTATTAGTTTAATCATATAAAAGCAATAGATTGTGCCACATGTCATGTTCTTATTTGCCGAGAGAAGAGAGAAATGTCAAATATTTACAAAACAAACCACAAATTTAACACGAATTTGACTAACGAATGATATGATATGATATATGCTAAAATTTTATCAAAACATGATAATATGTTCAATAGTGATGTGAATTATCTTTTAAATAATCAAAGAATGATGAACTAACACATAAAAATGTATGTTATTGACAACCACTTGACGAAAAAATTTTATGCATATAAACTCACTTTCTTATACCAAAAAAATTTATAAACTCACCAATTTGAAGATTTAATTATGAATAGATTCGTATAATGGTGAATAAGGGTCGAATCCATGGGGAATGAATTGAGGTGAGAAATGAGGGAAATTAATGTTTTTCAAATAAGACTCCAAGATGCATCTAGAGAAAAAAAATCACGTAATTTGGATCAGAATTTGTGGAGAAATCAAGAAGCAAAGTAAAGGGAAAAAATTTGGTGGCAAAGAGAGAGAAAATAGCTAAATTTAATAAAATTAAACTAATCTATGCATTCAAATTAAAATTTAATGTTATAAGATGAAAGATTAAGAAGAAAACAAGTAATCAACCCCAAAATTGCACTCGAAATGATCCTATTTATCACCGGAGTAAGGCTTTTCATTTCACAATTTGGAAAACAAAAATTCAGTGTTCGAGTGACAAATTTTGCCTATTCTCATGATGAAATCCTGATTTCAAACACTCCCTGGGCGCAAAAATGAGTCTAGAAGAGGAAGAAAGCAAGAGATTCAAGGATTATGCTGTCCAAAAGATTCGATCGATCCAAAATATAATAATGCTCTACATTGTCAAAGAAAGAGAGAATAAATAGGCAAAAATTGGGAGTGGTCGTTCGATCTGTGAATTGATCTTCAATCAATAGCCCAAATGAAATGCTTAAAATCGAATCGTCACAATTAAGTCGTTTCTGTTGAATTTATGGTGAAGTGTCTAGATTTTGCTGAGTCATTGTGTGTATACAAATTGTAGTGAAACACTCACTGTTAGATCTTCTGCGGATGCTCACGATGCTATCAAGCATCACTTGAAGGACTCCATCGGGCGCATTAAATCTTGACCGTTATAACTCCCTTGTTGGACGGTCTAGATTCACTCCATTTTATAAAATGAATCATTGCCCAATCAGAGTGCGCCGCATACCCCTTCAGTTTAAGTGAAAATAGAGGGTCACAATTAGATTGCACGCTCTAGGATGCAGAACTTCACCTGCATAAAAATAGAAAGATAGTCCCACAAAGAAAAAATCAAGTTGAATTTCACGTATATATATACACGCGATCATTAGTGGTTAGCTTATGCCCGTAGAGGGCACTTTACCCACTAATGATGGGTGCTCACGATGTATTCCACGTGGCGCAGGCATTCGTCGCCAAGTGACGACACACAAGAGCACTTGCCACATCACCCCCCACGTCAGTGCACACATTAAAACCAATTTTTAATGTTTTTAATTAAAATAAAATTCAAAATAAATTCAAAAAAATTCAAAAAAATTCAAAAAAATTCAAGAAAAATCCTTAAAAATGAGCAAAATCATTACTTTCAAAATATAACTCCTTTATAATCTAAAATTTTTTGTTTGATCATAAATTAAATAATCTATCATTCTAAAAATTAAATTTAAGAAATAACAAAAATAAATTTTGAACTCACAAATACACTCATTTTCATTGGAAAATAAAATTAGAAAAATAAATGTGTGTATACAAATTTGTTCTCTTATTATTTGTAATTAAAACTTAATTATAATCTCAAGTATAAAATGAGAATAATCAATTTGAAAATTTCAATATTTAATTATGTATGATTATCCCTTAAAATAATTCATTTTGAGATTTTTAACTTTAAATTAGATATAATGATAAATATGTTATCAAAGTATGATAACACGTATAGGAATTTAATATTTTATGCCTTAATTTGCATTAATAATTGTATAGTTATAAGTATAAGTTATATTTTATCACTAATCGCCTTGACATTGTATATAACATTGAGTTCTCATCCCATTTTTTGCATGTGCTTTGATAGGTACATTGGCCCTCAGAATTATTTCAACTAGCTTACCTAATCATGCTCCATGATCAAGGCTTCAAATTCAATGACACAAGCATATAAGGTTTGAAGTTTATATTGAGTTAGGCTATGAAATCAAGGGATAAAGATAATGGTAGGTCCCCTTCTTTATATTGTACTTATTTTGGGAGAACTAAGTCACATTAAAAAGAAAGAAGCACAACATAGTCTCTGTTAGAGAACTAGGTTTGAATGTCTACATCTATTGACTGGATGTATGCATGATTGGGGTATGGATGGAGTGCTGAGGACAACTCTAATTTTCTCTCTACATTCTCAGTTATGTCCGTGTCATTTTATTTCTAGTTACATGCATAGTTCAGTTGTTTCATTAATGTTTTATTTTATTTATTATATCATACTGTCATTTTTCCACTAACCTACTATTGTTTCCATGAAGACTTATCTTTTTCAGGAATTGATTGCCTCATGTAGTCATTATCTTCCCATGCACCATTTTGTTGTTCTATCATGCATATTCTTTTACTTCCCAGTTACATAATTTCATTCACAGATGCATAAATATATATTATGAATGAGCTTAGTTATTTTTGTATTACTACTGCTAGCATATATAGATATGTATATATATGCTTGGTATTAGTGTTCTTTCTTATAGACATATATTAGGGTATTATCGTAACTACGGCCTTTTATCGATATACTTACAGCTTTAGGTTTTCCTTTTCTAGGGTTAACGTTTTTCTTTTGCGAGATAGAATTTGAAATCGTGAGAAAAAAAGTGGCTTGAGATCAAAAGGGGCGAAAACGATTTTCAGGGGCTTGTGATCAGGAAGACGACGAACTTGTGTTCCTTCTCTCCTTCCTTGCAGCGACGGATGGAGAACGTCCTTTACAGCTTTCTAACGCCGACTTGAAGAAACTTCTTCTGCAATCACCGGATAAGGTTTCTTGGTCACTCTTCTACTATTAACTCTTGAGTTTATTCGACTCCTTTCCTTCTAATTTACGGACATCCTTAAAACTCTTAATCTTCTTGTTTCTATATTTCATCGATCACTCTCTCATAGTTAATCTCTAATATGTCGTTTCTACATTCTATCGGTGATGTTCTACATTTTTAATCTCAAACCTCTCTGTAATTTTTCATTATCTTTTTTCCTTAGTTTATCGAATATTTCCCAACTCTCAAGTTTCTTTTAGAGTTATCTGATTGGAAAATACCCATTGATTTCTAATTTTTTTACATACATATTCTGTCTATCCAATCACATATCATTCTATTTTTAATTCAAAGCTCTCGCTATTTATCCGAATCATTCTATATTACATATATCCATTTAATATGTAGTCAGTTAATATAAACACTTATCTATTAAATTTATATATTTGACCGTTGTTTTGTTTTTAAATACCATTCCCGTTCAGTTGTACTAATTCAATTTTCCACATTCTCTTGTGATTATATTAGTCTTATCTATAGTCAGTTGACATAAATATAAATCCCTTAAATCTCTAATTTTTGACAACTATACCTCTATGTTTTTCTCTGCTTTATTTATATTCAATTGTGATCACCTTACCTTCTTATTTTTTTAATATTGTATGATTGTATTGTAATCTCACTTACAGTTATCAGTCATACATACTGTCCTTAGTTGACATTACAAATTGTTGGTGGTTTTCATTTTTTTTCTCAATAGTTTATATAACTGTGTTTACTTTAATATTTTTTGTACAAGATTGACATTTAAGGCGAAGTGGTATGTTATCTATCTCAATAAATTATTTCATTCAATAGACTAAATATTTTGGATTAAGGTTAGCTCTATTTTTTACATATAATCCATTCTCAATTAGTTAGAAATTAAAGTGCATTCTATTTGCAACATTATCTCTTTTTTCTTCATTGAGCCTAGTTTCAATTAGTTAGTAATTAAGTTCACTCTATTAAGTGGAAATTAGGTAGAGTCAACCTTATTAGATAGAGTCAACCCATTCCTTTAGAAGTCAACTCCAATAGACAAAGTCAACTGTATTAGTCAAAAATTGACTCAATTAGAATGAGTCAATTGTATTGAGTCAAAGTCAACCCATTCTTAGTCAAAGTCAACCCATCTCAGTCAAAGTCCACCCTAGGTCAAAAGTCAACCTTAGATCAAAAAGTCAATCCTAGGTCAGAGAATCAACTCTAGAAGTTTGTGTCTTGTGTGTGTCACTTATTCTTAAATTCATTCTCACATATTTGCCATCATCTTCTCATATAGCTATCAGCAGTTAGACAAACATACTCTTGCATCCACACAAACGAAGATCGGGAATGTCTCATTTGTTGAGATGAGAAGGAGTCAAGACTTGGGGAGCAAGAATGACCAGGAGGAACCTGAAGACGAGGTCTCATCTTGCCGAAGGTCGGTAGTACTAGCAGGAGAGGCACGATAGAGCTTGAAGAGACGCACTACTGTGTGGAGATCGGCCTAAGGGAGTCAAGGCATCCAGGAGCCAAGGAGGTCGAAAGCCTAGAGGGTAGTGTTGTAGGGTCAGGTAAAGGTGAGTGTTAGGGTTTCCGCTGGGGGCAGACCTAAACCCTGTGTATTGAACATTGTCCTTTCACTCATTCGAAAGGGTGAGAGGATTAGGTTTCTTTTGGTAAGGATTGAGGCTCCGAGTTGACAAGGACTCGGGACTGGATTAAGGGACATTAGATCACCCTACCAGTATAAGAATCCTGTGGTGCACAATGAGGATGAGAAGAGAGTTCTAAACCAATGAATCATAATAAGAAAAGTAGAAAAGCACACGAGTAAACACATAAAACCTAATTCACCCCCTCATTAGGTTAAACCACCACCCTATTGGGACTTTCAGTCTCATGTTCCAAAACTGAAGCAAAGATGGGGTCACTAATATTTGAGATTGTGTGGATTTGGTCTATTCTTCAAGAGCTTGAAATTATAATGCCCTCTCCCATTGCCATTTACTATGATAACCAAGTTTCAATCTTCATTTGTGAGAAACTCTATATGACATGAGTGTCCAAATCATATTTTCATGGATTTACACTATATATGCGACAAGGACCTCAAGGCCCTTATCACATTTCAATATATGAAATAATAAAATCAACCTTGAAAAATTCTTATCAAAGGGCTAAGGGACGCTTCATATGTCAACTTATAAAGCAAAGAAAGCTTTGTTCATGTGTGTGGTCTATCCTCACCTTATAAGGGGTGAGGCATTCTTGTTTTTTGGATTCCTCTCTCTCTCTCTCTCTCTAAAACGTATATCCAAATGCATTTGACCTCCTAGCCAAAAACATAAAGAAATATTTTGGTTCAATTATAATTCATCCTTTTCAATATATCTTTCATGACTTCCAAGCTATGAAAAGGTTGGTTTTCGGACGTGAAAATTACAAATATTAAGATGTAATTTCATAAGAATCTCTATCATACTATCACTACAGTTATTGTTATCTATTAAGCATACTTGTGCTCACTCTCAGTGTCTTTCCCATGTTTGGAGTGCCAATCCATTTATTCTTAGTAATTGTGATCTTCGAGGCCCAACAAGAACAATATCATTTTTGGCTATCCTTACTACAATGTCTTTTTATTTAATTATCTCAAGTATCTTGTTTTTTGGTTCTCAAATATAGCACCCAAGTCCTTTATATCGTGCAAGTTTTTTTCCACAAAATTTTTCTAAAAACTCAATCAGTTTGATAATTTCTTCACACACATTAAGCCTTGGAGTTCCCTAAAAACCTTCAAAACTTATTGTACTTCCATGGGAATCATTCATCAAAATATTTTTCTTTAATATCATAGTAAATATTATTGTTGATAGTTAGCATCATCACATACTTCATGTCACATCCACTCTTTTTTAGAGATTGGGGTTTGTCATTACTTGTGGGTGGATGTAGTTTTGTTAGCCACTAATTGTTTAATTATATTCCTGCTATTCCTCTAAGGTGAGATATTCCTCTATCATGCCTTCTTTTAGATGATGCTTTTTTTACTCTCTTTCAAACTAATTACTAACCTTCAGCTTCAGTCTCGGGTCAAGAGCTCTTAGAGCAATCACCATCCAATCCATTACTCTTGACCCCAAGAAATATATTTCTTCCAATTTTCTATTAGTAAGGTAAATGCTCCCCCACCAACACTATATTTAAAACTTTTCTTAACTATGATGGTATTTCTCCATCTTATGTGACATCAATGTCATAATTTTCTTTGAGGCATTGTAGGTATTGCATTATAAATTTCCCATTGACAATGAGAGTAGGCATTATTGGCATACAATACGTAGGAGATTACTCCCCCTCTCTTCCCAAATATGCTAACTTAAAATTTGACGTATACCATAAATTATTAGCGATGGCCTATAAGACAATCACACTTTCATGTATCTCATTTAACATTCATTAAAATGAATTTATTCATTGTCATTCTTGTGTGATTTTTGAAATAAAGTCCATGAGGATATGCAATTACTAAGAGAGTTATGATGAGATCATAATACGATGATCGCTAGTCTTTACGCATATATTCTAGAGATTCCTATTTGTACAATATTCTAGAAGGACATCAAATTATCCAGAACGAATAGTACAATTTGATTGATTCATATAATGAGTATGGCTAATCCCATAGCCATTGGTGTGGATACACTCCTTAGATAAATAGTTCATTAAATTGATCCATACAAATCCTTGAATTGTATTATACCTGATTGTCAATCACGTTGATTCATGTCACAATTGTGTATGTGGTCCTTTGACTTAAGATGATGAAGACATCTTATAAATTGATTACTATGTTTTGATTATGTCTTATGAATTCCTAGCCACGAAAATTGGTTAAATTTCATATATTGGATGCGGCACGAAGTCCTTGGAGAGGATTTTGTGATGAAGATGGGATTTTCGCCCCTGGTTTTTGGGGAGATTGACTTGAGGAATGAGATGCGATGAAATCCTTGGCCAAGGTAGTATAAATTTAGGAGTTTTTGATAATTTCTCACACTCATTAGTACTAACTTGAGTGACCGACTAGGATTTGACAATTGACCATACCTTAAGTCATTTATGAGTCTTGTGCGGATGAAGGTTTATACATACATGCTAACTAATGGCATAAAGTTTCTATTAGAGAGTTCTTTTATGCTCCATATCTTCTAGAGTACATGGTGTAGCTTGGCACAGAGCGGACTAGCAACTCAACATATTGATTGGGTTAAATCAATCTTTAATTATTTAATCTATATGTTGATTTAGACAATTAAAAAAGGTTAGCAAATGAGGTATTATTTGGTCTATAGAGTTATTAACTAGTGAGACATATGAGCCTAAAGGGTCGCACATGTAAGGTACACGTGTCAGGTCTGTGGATGTTAGTGGATGTAGAAATAATTATGTAGGTTGTTATGAAAAATTTGTTAGATCTAATCTCTATTAAGTGGACATAGTAATGTATTATTGTGGATTAGCTATCATTATAATCCCATTAAGTGATTCAATTATGTTTAATCTGGGGATTACGACATTCATTTATGTGTGTGGAGGTTAATTATGTGTAGAGGCAGTAAATCAGTCATTAGTCATTAATGGGCTATCTAATGACTGATTAGAGGCTTAAGCTTTCCTCTATTTCTATAAATAGGAGGCCATAGTCCACTTGGATAACCTGATGCTCATAACCCTCAAGAGAGAATCCCATTTCCTCTAGAGATCAGGAGGTTACATCATGGATCTTCAAGAAGACTATTCTCCGATTCAGTAATCTACTCCGATGAAGATCAATCCGGGGAATCCAGGTATGTGTTTAATTCCAATTTATGAATCTGATTATTCTGATGAATCATGATGCATATTCAAGTTTCCAACAATTGGTATCAGAGCCAATCTATGCATCTGTTTATTAGGATGATCATATGGTTTTATTTTTATCTATTCATTGAGATAGTTAGGGTTTCTTATTATCTATCTCAATGAAATTTGGAGGAAATTTTCATCGGATCTTCTGGAATTTCATTGCAAAGTTCATTTAATTGTTCCCTTTGTTGAATTATTCGATTCAAATTCGACTGATTGAAGTTAGTTTGTTGATTCAATCATCTAGTAGAGGAAAAAAAATTGTGTCCTTATTGAAGTTTTTTTTTCCTTATTACGAAGTGTTTTTTATTTAGAACAATACCAAATTCGGTATTGTTATTAAGGGGGAAAGGAGGAGGGGAGACTCGGTCAATCCCTCTTCGACCTTCGTGAATCAACCCGACGGGGAGGGGTGAGTTTGTTTCGGTCAACCATCTTCCCGTGACGCATCCATGAGGGCGCGGAGAAGATTATCTTCTTCCATACTCTTGAAGTTATTCCTTACTTCGACGACGCGTGGAGAAGTGAAATGCAAACTTAGATATCCACTTCTCGTCCTGCGATTCCTCGTCTGCTAAGAAAGAAGAAAGAAAAAAAAAAGAGGGAAGGAAAGAAGAACTCTTCGTCTGTCGACTTTCATGACGAAGAAATCCTCCCTCTTCTTTTTGCAGCGGAATCGATAGATGGAATGCATGTCGGTTTAAAATGTCAATGTCGGTTTCACCGAAAATTTTAACCGACTTGAATCAAAGAAAAGAAAGAAGGAATTTCTTCCTTCTAAACTCGCGATAGAAGGCGGTGAGTTCGTGATAACCTACAGTGAAACCGCCGCAATCATTGGCATTTCCAAGAAGGGGAAAAAAAGAAAAAGAAATTATCGGTGAAATCGTATCTCGAACTTCAAGAAGTCGTGTCAAAAATTTATTCATCGGCATCTAGATAAGCTTTATTCCCTCGATTACATTGATTTCCGAAGAAACCAAAATTGATTTGGCTTCACAAGTTCCGATTTCGGTGGAAAATCACCAACCGCCTTCTTAATCGGGGAAGATGTCTAATCCGCTGCATTCGCCGCCATTTTTTTTAAGTCGGTGAAGTTCTCATCAAGATCCACGCCGAACCTTCTTCGAGCTCTGTTCACACAGAGATCGCGCGGAAGAAAGGAAGAAATCGTCACCGACTTCCCCCAAAAGGTTAACTCATTGAAATCGGTGAAGATTTCTGCCGAAATCTTCGGAACTTCCGCCGCAATCGGCGATCTCCTTAAGCCGTTTTCACACGAAGATCGCGCAAGAGAGGGAAGAAGGAGGTGATTACGAAAAGTGAGAAGAAGGGAAGCAGAAAAAAGAGTTTCGAGGAGAGAGAAATGAGAAGGAAAAAGCTCTCACGAAGAAAGGGAAATAGGGCCTTATTTCGGCCCAATAAGAGGAAATGGGGCCTATTTTTGGCCCAATAAGGTATAATAGGGCCGATTTTACCCAAAATCGGCCCCATAATGGAAATTTGGGCGTATTTCTCGGCCCAATAAGCTAAAATTTGGCCCACTTAAGGAAATAGCCCAATTTTTCCTAGGTAAAACCAGCCAATAACGGCTAATAAGGCTTCTTAAAGCCCAATAAAGGAAAAATAGAGCTAATTTTAAGTCCCATAAGACCCTAATTCAGAAAATAAGGTTTTAAAAAAACAAAAAAACAAAAAAAAATCATTTTAAGGCTCTACTTCATTTCCAAAGCCTAAAAAGGGCTAAAAGGCCTTAATATCTAAAGGTAGGCTTGGAAAGAGAAGAGATTTCTCATTTTGCAAAATATATACATGTCTATGATTCTGGACTTCTAGATTTAAACAACATCCTGCAAAAGTGGGCTCTCTTGTTTAGGTCTTCTAGTACAAATCTTAGATGGGGTGTGTATGTCTATGTAGGCCTTAGCTGGCCCAAAGGTAGACGACGGTCGTACGAGATTATACTCACTCGTGAGAATTGTCGTGTGACAATTATTCAGAAATCTGTTCATTGTGAAGGGTAATGCGGTCAAAAGATAGCTTGCCTTTTGACAGGAACTTATTGTGAATGACATTCATCACAAACAAGATGTCACTAGCAGTTGATGTTGTTGTCCAAAGACGACGCATTAATGTGCACTGATGTCTTGGGAAATGTATATTATAAATTTTGCAACTTTAGTTGTGAGCCACTCTTTGTCCTCTTTATGCAATATATTCAGACGAATACGACATTGGACAAGGAAATAGAGTTCCTATTTTGACTTCCATAAATTTTAAGAAATGGAACAGTGATGTCATGATTGCATTAGCATGTGCCAATGTTGACTCGGAAATGACCAACCCTAAACCCCCAGATAAAGATACTAAGCAATTTCAGGCATGGAACACTTTAGATAGAGTATGTTTAATGACTCTAAAATGAGTGATTCTAGAAGCTTATCAAGGTAAACTTGAGAACTTATCTACCAGATGAATATAGCAACAGCAAAGCTATGACAATTGAGCATGGATGTAACCGACAAGATGCTAATAGAATTTGTCCTTAAGTCGCTTCCACCAAGATTTGATCATTTCAAGTTGACATATAGTATCTAGGAGCATAAATGGAGTCTTGAAGATCTCACTTAGTTATGCGCTCAAGAAGAACTTCGGTTAAATGATATCAATTTTCAAAGCCCAAATTTTTCTTCTACCTCTAAATCAAAGAAAAGGAAGCACAAAAAGATCAATCAAGGGGGTGCTCTCCAAAATGACCAGAAGAGGCAAAAGCAAGATAAAGCATTGACTTGTTTCCATTTCCGAAAACCTGGTCATTTCAAGAAGGACTGTACAAAATATCATGCTTTGAGAGAAAATAAAGGATTGCCTCCATTGTCGGAAGCCAATAAGTGAGGAGAAATATGTCTTCACAGGCATCGACACTTCAGTAAGAGTAGAAGGGTTCGAAACATTTAGATTGCTTCTAAACATTGGTCATTTTGTCTATCTGATAGATACTTTTGTTGTACCAACTTTTAGATGCAATCTAGTGTCTATATCTACTCTAGACAAATTTTGGTTATACTTGTAAGAAGACAATATTATTGGTACTTGGTCTTTATTACAAGACAGTAACCTATATTGTTACTCCATCCAACTTAATTTTATATACAAGCATGAGAGGTGGCAAACACCAGTCATCTAGATCGAATTCTTGTTCCTTATGGCTCAGAAGACTCGGTCACATTTCACAAAAGATAATTGATCGGTTAGTAGGAGAAGGAGTTCTCCAACCATTTGATGTCCGGGATATTGAGAAGTGTGTTAGTTGCATAAAAGGCAAGAACACACGCGACACAGGAAAGGGATTTTCACGAGCAACAGAATTAGTATAGTTAATTCACACGGATACGTGTGGACCATTTCCTATAGCAATTAGAAATGGACATCAGTACTTCATTACATTTACTAATGATTATTTGAGATATGGTTATATTTATCTCATCCGTGATAAATCAGAGTCCTTGGACACATTTAAGATATTTAAAGCAGAGGTAGAAAATCAATTCAACAAGAGGATCAAGCATGTGAGATCAGATCGTGGTGGAGAGTGCTATGGAAGGAATGATGCATCTGGTGAGCAATGTCCTGGACGTTTTGCCCAATATCTCGAGCAATCAAGGATTGTCCCTTAGTATACTATGTCAAACACTCCTAGTATGAATCACATTGTTGAACGGCAGAATCGTAGAATTCAAGATATGGTGAGACGTATGATGGCTGAATCATCGCTTCACATAAGGTTATGGGGTGAGGCCTTAAAAATAGCTATATACTTATTGAATCGAGTTCCAACCAAAGCAACTATAAAGACACCATATGAACTATGGATGGGTAGAAAACCCAGTTTGAAGTATCTACATATATGGGGATGTCCAGCTCAAGTACGACCATATGTTCCTAAGGATAGAAAACTGGACTCCAAAATAATTAGTTGCTATTTTGTTGGATATTCGGAAAAATCTTGGGGTTTCAAGTTTTACGTCCTAGCACTAGAGGTATCTTTGAAACAGGAAATGCACATTTCTTTGAGGATATTGAATTTGATGGGGAAAATAAAGTTAGAGACACTGACTTTCAAGAAGAACACGATGATAGTTTTAATACAGAAGGTAATTTAATTCTTTCATGTGTTCAAGCAGATGTTTCGTGTCCTTCAGCTTCCTATAGTCAAATTGCATATCCTCAAGAAGAAGCGTCATTAAAGGAATCCACAGTTCAAGAGAAAACTTAGATTTCAAATAATTTGAGTATATATCTTTAAGAACATGAGGTTGATTTGGAGATAAAGGAAATTATCCTATTAATTTATGGCAAGCCTTTCAGAGCTTTAATGCTCACAAGAGGATTGATGCTATGAATGAAATCCATGCATGACAATGACGTTTGGTATCTTTTCAGTTACCTGAAGGATTGAAACCTATTAGTTCTAAATGGATCTTTAAAATCAAGAGGGGTTCACAACATAATACAAAAAGATATAAGACATGTCTTGTTGCAAAGGGTTTCACTCAACCTGAAGGCATCGATTATAATGAATCCTTTTCTCCAGTATCATTGAAGGATTCATTCAGAATCATAATGGCACTTATAACTCATTTTGATCTCAAGTCGCATCAAATGAGTGTAAAGAGTGCATTTCTAAATGGAGAAATTGATGAAACCATCTATATGGAACAATCTGAAAATTTTGTGACATGAGATCCAAAGTCCATGGTCGGCAAATTAAAGAAATCTCTTTATGGACTGAAGCAATCTCCTCGCCTGTGGTATCACAAATTTCATACAATCATCAGTTCGTTCGGTTTTGTGATGAATCCTGCTAATGAATGTATATATCATAAGTTTAGTGGGAGCAAGTATATTTTTTCTCTAGTATTATATGTTGATGACAGATTACTTGCCACTAATGATCTAAACTTACTACGTGATACCAAGCAGTTCTTTGTCAAACAACTTTGAGATGAAGGACCTCAGTAATGCCTCTTGTGTTTTAGGCATTTAGATTTACCGAGATCGTTCTAAAGATATCTTAGGGCTGTCACAAAAGGGTTATATTGAAAAGCTTCTCCAAAGATACGATATGCAGGATTATAAACCATTAGATACCCCAATTTCTAAAGGAGACAAGCTAAGTCTCAGTCAATGTCAAAAGAATGCATTAGAAATTCCAGAGATGGAAAAATTTCTATATGCACAAGTGGTCGTGAGCCTTATGTATGCTCAAGTTTTGTTCGCGACCAGATATTGCTTAAATAGTGGGGGTTTTGGGTTGATACATGAGTAATCTAGGTATGGCACATTGGAAGGCAGCAAAATGAGTTTTTGAGATACTTAAAGAAGACAAGTAATAACATGCTCACGTAAAGTAAATCAGAACGACTAGAGATCATTAGGTATTCTGATTTTTTCTGCATGGATTGATAGTATAAACTCAACTTCAGACTATATTTATTTTCTAGCTAGAAGAGCTATCTCATGGAAAAGTGCTAGACAAGCACGTATAGCATCTTCTACTATGGTAGCAGAATATATAGCATGCTATGAAGCATCAAATATTGGCAATTGGCTGAAAAAGTTTTGTCACAATTTAAAGGTAGTTCAAGAAGTTGAAAGACCACTTAAGCTTTATTGTGACAATTAGTCAGCCATGTTGTTTGTCAATTACAATCGGAGCTTGACAAAATCTAAACATATAGATATCAAGTACCTGGTTGTTAAAGAACGAGTTCAGAATGGACAACTATCTATTAAGCACATCAATAGATCCACTTACTAAAGCAGTTCCAGCTTCAGTTTTCCGTGAACATATTGCTTATATGGGTCTCAAATCATATGATGATATGTAATTTCAGTGGGAGTTTGGTGTATTTCGTGTGCTTATTATGTAACGGACATGTTGTTTAAGTTTACCATTATGAACTTAACTTCAGTTGATCTCTCTTCAGACTTCAGAGGACTAAGTTGAAAATGTACATGTATGAATCACATTTCATATAATTTTTCATGCTACACATCCACACACGATCTATGTCATTCATTCGATCAGTATATGTGATCATTGTTTGGGTTTAGTTACGCTCAATGTGACGAAAGTCCCCTTGGTTCGTTGCTGGTTTGATGATGGACGATACTGATGAGAATGTTCGCGAATGATAGCATCAAGTTGAGCCCATAAAGTGATAATTCACAATATTTAGTTAGTATATATCTTGTCCAAGTGGGAGATTGTTAGATCTAATCTCTATTAATTTACATATCTCAAGTGGGAGAAGGCTGAATAGATTGTTAGGCCTTCCGTATACCCTTACTAAATAATTCACAATATTTAGTTAATACATATCTTGTCCAAGTGAAAGATAGCAAGAATAATGATCATGACATGAAAAAGATGATAAAATGTGGTAAGGAGAAAAGGGTTTAGAAAAACTCATTTGGGCTTTCTGATGCTTGTTCACGGGATTTCTCGTGCGTGCGCCCTTCATAATATAGTTCTTCGACAATGTAT
Source organism: Lemna minuta (assembly GCA_024174645.1). Taxonomy (NCBI): domain Eukaryota; kingdom Viridiplantae; phylum Streptophyta; class Magnoliopsida; order Alismatales; family Araceae; genus Lemna; species Lemna minuta. Next base: position 22,133,974 of record CM044101.1, on the reverse strand, counting down.
TTATTCTAAAAAAAAACTAAAGGAAAAACACAAAAAAAGATAACTTTGGGCTGCCTCCCAATAAGCGCTAAGTTTAATGTCTTCAACCAGACCCATTTAAGCTCATATTCTCAAAAAATTGATGTGATTATTTGGAATAAAAACTTGATGCATGATAAGAAAATTCCTCAAGATTCTGTTAGTTTAACCTAAGTTTGATGCTTTACTTAGGTGTGTATTTAATGTTTATGAAATAGTATCTTGAGTAGTGTTTAAACTTTGATTAATAGTTGTTTGTCAAAATGACTTGAGAAAGGTATGTTTGTGTTTAGTGCAGGTACTGATGGACTGATAGATTGACCCTCGTCGATCTCGAAATGCAGACATCGCTACGAAGCAGAACGAGATTATTTAATCTACAATCTACTATTAAAATATTTAATTAAGATCTTTTGAAGACAGGATTTAAATCCTAGTAGGACCATGAATTATTCTTATCAATTCATAGTACTCTTATTTATTTGCTTAGTCATACTATTATTTTCCTTTCTTTCATTTCTTAATCATATGTCTTCTTATATATAGATATATATATATATATATATGTATTTAAATATATGTATGTGTATTGTCATATCTGAATTTTATTACCGTTATACTAACTTTTTTTATGTTATTGTATTTTCAGGTAGTCTTTAAAATTGCGTATATGTCCAGAAAAAATGATAAAAAGCTAAAAACAAAAAACGGCTCACTCTCTCTCTCTGGGTGAAAAAAATTCAAAACCTAGGTCTTGCTCCAGCGAATTTTTGCTCTAGCGACGAGAAAGAAGGCGATTACAAGAGTGCGATCTTCAGCGATTTCTGAAAGAAGGCGACGACATTGACATTGGAAGCTCTCTCTCTTCGTCGAGCTCTTTCTCCCTCTCTCTATTTCTGTGTTTGTGTTTTCTAAGGAACGTTTTTTTTTATTTCGTGGTTTTAAGTTTTGGTATTTCATTTTTTCGATTTTGTTTCTGATTTCGTTTTTCGGTTTTGTTTCCGAGTTCGTGTTTCGGTTTTGTTTCTGAGTTCATTTTTCGGTTTTGTTTCTGATTTCGGTTTTGTTTCTGATTTCGGTTTTGTTTCTGATTTCGGTTTCTCTTATCTTCATTCGGTTATTTTCGATTCTTCATTTTACGTTTTTTTTCTTGCATTTCGTATTGATTTATTTTTCTGATTTTTCTGATTTCGATCATTTGTTTTCTAATTCTCTGTTTTCCGATTTTCTGATTTTCGATTATCTGTTATCACCTTTTGTCTATTTTACCCATTCGGTAAATCTATTATATTATTTCAATATTGTTCTGTTTTATCTATTTCTCTTAGATTATCAGAACGTTTGTTTTTATATACATCTGATTCCTTTTACTTGTTCTTTTTCGTTTGTTATATCTGTATTTTAGGTGTTTTGCTATTCAATAGTTTTGTCTTGTTGAATCAGGTAAATCGTGCAATAAAAGAAAATTCAGACAGAACTCTGTCGGGTTTTTTATTATTTTCTAATATTTTAGGTTGAGTTGGTAGTTTTCATTTCCACCTCCTTCTAAGAATAAATAAATCTAGTTTAATCTCTATTAGCATCCTGATATTTTCATTTCACTGAATCATAACATTTTTGAGACTATTTTTGAATTTAGCAAGCAACTGAAATCAATACTGCATCAAGGTTTGGTTCAAGGTGATAGTCTTGAAGGTACATTTTTTTGGTTAAAGCGTTTTGTGTAATATACATATATCTTCTAATTTGTTGTTTTAGATATTTCAGTCTAATCGTAAATTTTCAGGATTGTGAAACATCATCAAGGTGAGATTAATAGGTAGTTAATTTTAAAAGAAGAATTGTTTGTATTGTTGCAATATTTTCTAACATATTCTAGGGAGAAGATCACTGAAGTCTGAAAGTCAAAGTCAACATCAGCAGACAGAAAGTCAAAGTCAGACAGAAAGTCAAAGCGATCTGAAAGTCAAAGTCAACATCAGCAGACAGAAAGTCAAAGTCAGACAGAAAGTCAAAGCGATCAGAAAGTCAAAGTCAATATCAGCAGACAGAAAGTCAAAGTCAGACAGAAAGTCAAAGCGATTAGAAAGTCAAAGTCAATATCAGCAGACAGAAAGTCAAAGTCAGACAGAAAGTCAAGGCGATCAGAGAGTCAAAGTCAACATCAGCAGTCAAAGTTAAATCAGTAAATCAGGGGGTTATATCAATTTGTTATTTTCGATAAGTTTTTAAAAATATTTCTCTTGTTACATCATTTGCTATAGCTTGTTCTGACTAGTTTAGTTAGTTTAAATATTTTCTTTACAGCTTTCTACTTTATAAGTTTAATTAAAGTAATAGGATAATTACACATACCATCACATTTTAGGTGGACTCTTGGTGAGTCGTAGTTACCCGTGAGGGTAGGGGGAGATTCAGTAGGAATCGTAGTGAGTCGGGGTCGACTCTAGGGGAGTTGACAAGATAGTCAACTCGAGGGTACTTATTCTTCACCTTGCGGGATCACTCGTGACTCGAGGACTGAGCGACTTACTTGGTGCGTGCGTGGATCGGTGCGGGACTCGGTGACTCACGAGGGGCAGGCCAACCCGAAAGGGAGTAGGGAGCGGCGCGCGGAGCTCAGGGAGTCTACACGGTGGACGGGGCGAGTGGACCGGGAGTGCCCGGAGGACGGCAGCGAGGTTAGGTCACTAGCCGAGAGTGTGAGGGAGTCAGATCGAAAGATCGTGTAGAACTTTTGATCCGTTAATCCCGACCAGCTAGTAGTTACTACTAGGGGATTAAAAAAAGGGTGAGGAGAGACTCTAGGGGGACTGTCTCCTCCCCTGGGAGTCGGCGCGAGTGCGGAACCCCTGTCCGAGTATAAAAATCTAGTCCACGAGTGACGTGAGAAAGTTGAGAGCAAATCAACGAATTGAAATTAACAATTAGAATAACATAAAGATTAAAAAGTTACTAATTCACCCCCCCTCTTAGTAATTTCACCATCTCATTAGGGAATTTCAGATTCAAACCATAATTATCCTTGTTATGAATAATAAATCATTATACTCTATGATTTGAAAGTGGAATTTAGAATTTATGCATGAAATTCATATCATATCATCAAATTAAATTCATGTAATCACAATTTATTGGAGATGATATATTATAGATATATTATATTATATACATAAATATAGAGATATAGGTATATTTTAAAAAAAAAATTCTATCGATAGAGCGGTTGAAATTTAGATTACTTCGAATCTATCATGGCCTAAGTCTACGCAGAGCATGGCTTCGATGCGGCCTAGGACGACGAGAAAACTCTAAATAACCCTAGTACAACAGGCTTTTTTGTATAGAATCGTTAAGTTCAATAATGATAAAAATTTCAACAATGATTTTAGAAAAACAACTCATGCGTGATTCCGTGAGAGCTTGGCCCTCTCAAAACAATACATGTGAGCAATAGACCGTAATCCTTAGAAAAGGGAAAATTATTGAAGATGGCATCGAATTGAGGATCATTTAAGATAAATTCCATCTTCGGAAGGCATTAGAACATGTTTTCTAAGTGAATGACATCTCATGGAATTAATTAATATCTATATATAATTATAATTATCAAATAATCAAAAAGATCATACCTGGCTGGCGGTTATCCGTGAGTGTTTATACTTTCTAAATGTGATTTTGAAAAATGATTGCCCGTAATCCTTGGAAAAGGGGTCGAATTCACTTATTCTCGTCGAATTAAGGATCACGAAGATGGAATTCACTTCGGATCACTCAAATTATGATCGATGCGAGTTAAATTCAACAAATAAAAAGAAAAATCTGATGTTGACCAAGTCAAAATTGATAAATTTTCTCATAAATATACCTTAAATCCCCGGCAACGGCGCCATTTGACGATATGAGACCGCGAGGTCGTCAATTTTACACGGTCTCGTGTCAAAAATAATTCTCAATTTACCAATTTTATAGAAATGCTTCGAATTGAGGGGCATAATGGTAAATAAGGGTCAAATCCACAGGGAATTAAGGTATTTTCGAGATATCTTTTGGAAATTGATCAAATTGGACGATGAAGTGAGGTGAGAAATTAGGGAAAATGGTAGATTTAGAAACATAACTCAAAGATCTATCCACGGAATCAAAAATAACTCCATTTGGATTAGTAATCGCGAAGAAATCAAAGAGTGAAGTGGGATGAAATTTTCGGAATCGCGAAGAACACAAACTGAAATTAAAAGCTAAATTGAACTAAATTAAGATCCTAAACTAAAAATTGATGATACATGACGATAGATTAGAGGAAAAACTTGTTTTCTAACCCGAGATAACGATCGAATCGATCCAATTGATCGCCGGATCGACAACTATTCCTTCCGCGAATTCAAACGTGAACATCGGTGTTCAAGAGACAAATTCTCCTCGATCGATCGACGAAATCTCACTTATAAACACTCCGTGGACACGAAATCGAGTCTAGAAGCGATTGCAAGTGAGAGTTCAAGAGAGGAAGGGTTTAGATGGGTCGATTAAGCGAAATCCTTCTTGAATGCTTTACAAAATCGAAGAATGCCTCAATTTATAGGCAAATTGGGCCTAACCGTCCAAATGATCGCGATGTGTTTCGGCATCGATCATGAGGTTATCAATAACACTTAAGAGAGAATCTCATTTCCTCTAGAAATCACGAGGTTACATCAAGGATATTACTATTCTCCGATTCAATAATCTACTCTGATGAAGATCAATCCAGTGAATTCAGGTATGTGTTTAATTTTGGTTTATGAATCTGATTATTCTGATGAATCATGATGCATAAACAATTTTAGGGATTTTTTCTGGATTTATCCAATTTAATTTTTGATTTAAAACGATTAAAATAATTATTTAAATGACAAAAAGCGGTTAATTTTTCGCTCGGGTCCCACGTGGATGCGACGTGGCACTCGGGGCCACGTGGCAGTGCCACACGGGCCCACGTGGCAGCGCCACACGGGCCCATGCGGCGCCTACGCGGTGACACGATTGTCGAAATGCTCAAGAGAGAATCCTATTTCCTCAAGAGAGAATCTCATTTCCTATATAGAACAGGAGGTTACATCAGGGATATTCAAGAAGACTATTCTCCGATTCAGTAATCTACTCCGATGAAAATCAATCCGGTGAATTCAGGTATGTGTTTAATTCCGGTTTATGAATCTGATTATTCTGATGAATCATGATGCATATACAAGTATCCAACAAAATTCACATACTAAATTTTTATAAATAAGACGAGAATGATAACAACTCAAGGTGCCCATGCAAGATTTTTGAAAATTCTCTCCTTTATTTTCTTTCTCTATTCATGAAGAGCATCAAAGAGAATATCTAGCCATTCGACGATCATGTAAATATCCCTAGAGGCTTGATACTTAAATAGTTTAAAGAACTCCGTCAAGTGAACTTACAAGCGAAGACCGCGAGGTCGTTACATTCACATGGTCTCGTGTCAAAACAAAGTGCAAACTTACCAATTTGATGAAAATATCTCGAATTGATGGGTATAAATGATAAATAAGGGTCGAATCCACATGGAAATAAGGAAATTTATGATGATCTCTTCGAATTTAATCAAATAGGACGATGAATTGATGATAGAAATTGGGGAAAATGGTAAATTATGAAAGAGAACTTCAAATCGTTTCCACGAAATCAAAAATCATCGAATTTGACTTTGATTTCACGGAGAAATTGAAGATCAAAGTACGAAGAATTTTCCAAAATCATAAATCATGATTTCAACCAAAATTAAACGAAATTAAACTTCAATTCCTAATCTAAATGAAAATAAACATGTATAGACGAAAGATTAGTAAAAACTGCTTCCACAAACCCCAAGATTACGATCAAATTAACACAAGTAATCACCTAAATCGTCGAAAATCCGAAGAACGTGATCGTGGAGTTCAAGCGTCGATTTCTCCCTCTCTAATCAGCCAAATCTCAATCTCAAACGCTCCGGGGGTGTGGAATTGTGTGTAAAAGAGGATGGGATCGAGAGATTCAAGAGTATTGGTGTCTATACAGATCAATTGGATTGATTTGCTCTCGAATGCCTTAGAAATTGGAAGAACATCTTTATTTATACATATTTTCGGCATAACCGTTCGATCGTATTGATTAACGGCTCTGATGAAACGGTCCATCGCGAACCATTATTGTCAAAATGTGGCCGTACGATCTTTGATGAAGCGCTCGGATGAAGCTCATCAGTGTGCGTTATAAGACGCATCATCTCTCCGCCGTTGGATCGCGATCCGACGCTCTGGATGCCATCCTGCGCGTTTAAATCACAGTTGTTATAACTCTTCATTTAAGCCACGTGCATTTGATGGATCCGGTGGACTGCAAGTCCACACGTTCCACGCTCGATGACCCGCGCTTCGTTTAATCCGACGCCTCGCCCTTAGCCACGTGTCCTGCATTCTTAAATTCCGTGTGGAACTTAGTCCCACACGAGGAAAATTAGAGGGAAGCGTCGAGTATATAAGGTACGCGGAATATACGGTTAGCTTAAATTCCGACTACGGAATGCATATATGTACTATAACCCTAATATTACGAGTAAATATAAATATGCATGCCACGTGTCACCTCCGCGCCACGCAGGCGCTCGCGTGAGTCCGCGTGGCTCTGCCACGTAGCCCTGAGTGCCACGTCGCATCCACGTGGGTCCCGCGCGAAAATATACCCCCTTTTCCACTTTTTTTAATTGTTTTAATCACTTAAAAATCGAAAATAAATTCAGAAAAATCTGGAAAATAACTTTCAAAAATAACTCCAAATTAATCCGAATTTCTTTCATTTGATCCGAAATTTAATTATCTATCATTCTAAAAAACCAAAATTAAAAAATAATGAGAGTTTAAATTTCCATTTCAAAAATACATTTATTCTGTAAATATTTAACTTAAGAAAATGTAAATAAATGTTTATAAAATGATTTCTCTCATTATTTTAACTTTAAAAACATCTATAATCTCAACTAGAGATGGGTTATAAAATTATTTATCTTTAAATCATCATATTTAACCCTAATTTAAAGTATTTTAAGATTGTAATCACTTTTTCATGGAATGATAGATAAATACTTATAAATATGATAACATGCATAGAAATGAAATCATTTATGCCTTAATATGAATCAATAATCATGTTTTATCATGTCTAATTAGCATGTTATCATGAACCCTGTAAATATATTTTATCATACATAATAGATGAAAGGATCATCGGTTCTTGGTGCCTCAGTGTTTTGAAAATCCAATTCAATGTATTCCACTACATTTGATATTTTGATAAAAAATTTGGAAATATTATCAAGCTCATATTTTAACAATTAGCCTAATAGAACTATTAATAAAAAAAATTTGGTGGCTTGAGGCTTCACCCCACATTATGGTATTGATTAGTCAAAAACTTTCTCTTTTGTTGCTCGACCAAATGGGTTCAACCTAGATTGAATCCTTGCTCAACTTGATGTCAACAGTAGTCAAATGACTTCTAAAATGATGTTTTTATGATCCCCACTCCTAAACCTCAGTGTTTTTAGATTGAAAGTTTTATGAAGATCCATTGTGGTAATCAACTTGACATTGTTATAGCCAATAATCCATATTTTCATGGGTGCACCAAGAATATTAGAACTATCATTTTATTTGGGACAATTTCCTTATGACTTCATGTCTATTGGGGATATTTCTAATTGGTGCAACTAGAAAATATTTAATAGGGTGCAATATATGTCTCATTCATAATTTTTATGAATTACTTTATGGCAAGAAGGGCATGATCAACATTTTACTCTTCAACTTGATAGGGAGATACATGTGAGAGTAAGCTTATATCTTTTAATTCTATTATTAGATATTTCCCTTGTGCCTATTATTGGGCTCACATATTCCTTTATATTAAAGGCAAGAACTAGCACGGAGGACTTGGACACAACAATTTTCCCTCATTACCTCTTCCCCATTATACAATTTTTGTTTGTGACATTATATATTCGATCCTTATATGTAAGATTTGAAATAGATATCATAAAAATATAAAAATTGTACAAGATAAGAATAAAAATTGATTATAATATTAATTTAATATTGTTACTCATGAACCGTTTTCTTTATCTTCATTTTTTCACTATAACATATGATATAGATTAATGTTTTTATTTGGACACAACATTTATTTAATATTCAAATATATATTTTAAGTCATGTATTATGGGAAAAATATGAATTTCATTAGTGGATGTGAAAATTTTTAATGGATAGGATTCTCACCATTTTTTTTAAGCATCTTGTATTTCATGATATTTGTGACTTTGTGATAAGACGGTGAGTCAAAGATCTTTGGCTTCTTGAAAGTATTTTTCTTTTTTTGACCCTTTAAATATTTAAATACATATGAATTATTTGGATTACCCATAAAATGAAATATTTACATTGTTGTGTACTTGGAAAAGGGTAAAATCATTATTTATTGTGTGAGAACTTGGATATAGAACACAAGCATAACATTGAACAAGTTTTTTTGGTGTCCATGATTAAATTAATATGAGTATTTAAAAGTGCTCCACTTGAATTAGTTGAACTATTTAGTTTTCATAACCTATATCAATATGATGTGAGAAAAAAAGGATAGTTAAAATTTCTAAAGGGGAGGTATAAAAGAATGGTGTTTTTATAGAGGGATATTGTGAGTTTTTAAGATTGGTGACCTTGAACTCCCTAGGTTTAATCCCACAATTGGAGAGGAGAGAGATCATTTTTATTCAATGAATTATTAAAAAAATTTCACAACCAATGTGCATGAATACCCAAATATATGATTAGAGGCTATCCTAGGGTTCACTCAAATCCTAAGAGTAAGAGATTTTTGGTGGAAGGATGATCTATCACACAAAAATGTGAGGAATGGGAGTACCTCAATGGAGATTCTTGACTGATGTGATCTTGTTGGAGCAAAATTTGAGAATGGAGAAATGATAGGTATGTGTGGTGGAGAGGAACTAGAAGAGGAATGGAGAGGGGAAATTTGTGGATTAGGGTATGGATGAGAGAAAATGAGAGGGGGAAATCATAGAGGATGAGAGAGAGAAAGAGTGAGGGAATAACAAAACTTCAAAATTTTTTAAATTTCAAAATTATGATAGAGGGTTTAACTATTGGGTTTTAAGGTTGATAAGCCTTCCAAAATTTCAATCAAAACATCGAATGCTGAAAAATATATTAAGTAGGATATTCAAAACATTGAGACACCAAGAACTGATGATCCTATCATCTAGTAAGTATGAGAAAACATACTTATAGGGTTTTCTCTTGGGAATTCTTGAAGATATTCAACTATCTAGCCTTTAGTGGTATCCACACAGTCTTTGGATAGTTGGATCTCCTCTTCAAAGCTCTTCACCAAGAGAGAAAGAGAAGAAAGGAGAGAATTCCTACAAGGTTTGCATGGGCACCTTGAGTTGTGGTCATTCTCCCCTGTTTATAGATATTTGATATCTAGATTTTTTATATATAAAAATCCTTATAATTATGTCTATATCCACCAAAATCTATAGACCTTATGTGTGTGACCCTCGAGGTCCATATATCTGATAACATGTAATCTTAACATGATAAAACATGATTATTAATGCAAAATAAGGCATAAAACATTCCATTTATATGCATGTTATCATATTTTGAGTGCATTTCTATCATTCTATGCAATTTAATGTTATAATCTCAAAATGCATTAATTTAGGGTTAACTATGACGAATTAAAGATTAAAGATTTTATAACCCATCTTTACCTGAGATTATAAATGGTTTTTAAAGTTAAATAATGAGAGAAATCATTTTTATGAACATTCATTTAATTTTCTAAAGTTAAAATCTTAAAGAAATGAATGTATTTTTGAAATAAGAATTAAATCTCTTGTTATTTAAATAATTTGACTTTTTAGAATGATAGATAATTAAATTTCAGATCAAATGAAAGAAATTTGGATTAATTTGGAGTTGTATTTTGAAAGATATGATTTTTACAATTTTTAAGGATTTTTCTGGATTTTTCCGATTTTATTTTCTATTTAAAAACGTTTAAAATAAATAAAAAAATTACAAAAAGGGGCTTATATTTCGCGCGGGACCCGTGTGGATGCGACGTGGCACGCAAGACCACGTGGCAGCGCCACGCAGACCCGCGCAGCGCCTATGTGCCACATTATACATATAGTATTTTTTTTTATTATTATATATATAAAATGGGACTTCCGCCTTCCCTATATGGGAAGGGTTATAAACCCTTTAAATCGTCGAGTGTTATAAGCCCGACGATTCTTTTTTTTTATTTCCGTGTGGGACTAATTCACACAGATTTTATAATGCAGGCGACGTGGCTGACGGAGGACCGCTGGATCGACGGCGCACGTCGATATCACACGTCGATCAGATCCACTCGCGGACCACTGATCGGGATCAATGCACGTGTCAATTAAACGGGCGTTATAACGGCCCTGATTTTATGCGACGTGGCGGCATCCCACACGTCGGATCAATGGCGCGGAACGTGATGCGTCGATTGAGTGAACGCTTGGTGCACCAGAGATCAATCAAGCACGTGCCTATTTAAAAGAGTTCTAACGGTCCAGATTCGATCGCGCAGGGAGAATCGCGGCCGTCCGATCGCGATCCAAAGGGCGTTATTTGAAGCGTTTTATAAAGCGTTTGATCGGATCAGATCAAGGCCGTCCATCTGAGATCGGACAATCACGATTTAACCTTACCGTTTTGTATTGATGCGTTTAATCTCGACCGTTGATGCGGATTAAACGCATCAATCGGACGGTTTCCCCATTTCGCCCTATAAAACGAAGAGTTCTTCGTCGTTTGTATGCATTCTCGAGGGATTTCATCTAATTGATCAATCTATACCCTTCCTCTCTTGAATCTCTCTCTTGTAATGGCTTCTAGACTCAAAATCGCGTCCACGGAGTGTTTATAAGACAGATTTTGACGATCGTGCGAGGAGACTTTGTCTCTTGAACCCTGATGTTCACGATTGAATTCCCGGAATGAATAGCTGTCGATCCGGCGTTCAATTGGATCGATTTGATCGTTATCTCGGGTTAGAAAACAAGTTTATCCTCTTATCTATCGTCATGTATCATCAATTTTAGGTTTAGGATTTCAATTTAAGTTTAATTTTGTTTTAGTTTCAATTTGTGTTCTTCGCGATTCCGAAAATTTCATCCCACTTCTATCTTTGATTTCTCCGTGATTACTAATCCAAATCGAGCGATTTTTGATTCAACGGATAGATCTTTGAGTTATCTTTCTAAAAACACTACTTTCCCTAATTTCTCATCTCAATGCATCGTCCAATTTGGCCAAATTCCAAAAGATCTCTCAAAAATACCTTAATTCCCAGTGGATTCGACCCTTATTTTCCATTATACCCTTCAATTCACTCTTAATTCCCCAAATTGGTAAATTCGGTATTAATTTTTGACACGAGACAGTGTGAAATCGATGACCTCGCGGTCTCGTGTCAAAAATTATTCCTTGCGTGCCACGTCGCATCCACGCGGGTCCCGCGCAAAATATAAGCCCCTTTTTTAATTTTTTTATTTATTTTAAACGTTTTTAAGTAGAAAATAAAATCAGAAAAATCCAGAAAAATCCCTAAAAATTGTAAAAATCATAACTTTCAAAATACAACTCCAAATTAATCCAAATTTCTTTCATTTGATCTGAAATTTAATTATCTATCATTCTAAAAAGTCAAATTATTTAAATAACAAGAGATTTAGTTCTTATTTCAAAAATACATTCATTTCTTTAAGATTTTAACTTTAGAAAATTAAATGAATGTTCATAAAAATGATTTCTCTCATTATTTAACTTTAAAAACTATTTATAATCTCAGGTAAAGATGGGTTATAAAATCTTTAATCTTTAATTCGTCATAGTTAACCCTAAATTAATGCATTTTGAGATTATAACATAAAATTGCATAGAATGATAGAAATGCACTCAAAATATGATAACATGCATATAAATGGAATGTTTTATGCCTTATTTTGCATTAATAATCATGTTTTATCATGTTAAGATTGCATGTTATCACACCCCCCCCCCCCAACTTAAATAATTGCTAGTCTCTTAGCAATTTCCTATAGAATCTCCCTAGAAAGTCCTTTCCACTTCTCAATCCTACTACTAAACAGGTGAAATGTATATAAGTATGATTACTCTTCCTCATAGTGTGGACCATAGTGATCTAGAATCCATTCCTAGGTTGACTTCTTTAGTGTATATTAGGGTAGTGCTCATCGGCTAATGCTTGAGTCTAATTCTCAATTGTGATCAAGGTGAGGATATCTAGGGTTTAATGCTATGGGGATGAGAAGATCCTTACACTCTCATGAGCAGATGTAATCCTTACCCTCTCCATAGATTCATCACTCCTTCCCTCAAAAATGGAGGCTACTTAATGTATTAGAATTCCCCTCAACTTTCCTTCCTCCTAAAAAGAGTGCAACTGCAAAGGTATTCCTATCTTTAGGATGCAGCGTTTGAGGTGGTTGAAAGAAAATTAAATACACTATATCTAAAGGAATGATGTGGTTAAAAGCAGATATGTGTGTAAACAAAATGGATTTTAAAAGCAAAGGTGGTACCACTTATGATAATTTAGCTCCCAAATGATATGGATGGATGGTAGGGATAGATGAAAATGGTAGAGATGGTGGTGTTGAGGAGAGAAGATATTCCTCTAACTTATTCTCCTTCTTTTCACTTCTTCTCTTTCTCTCTTTTTCTTTCTTTTTCTCCTTCCTTTTTCCTTGCCTCTTTCTTTTCTTTTTCTCTTTTTTTTTTCTTTTGTAACATACTTCAAAATTTCAAAAGAGTTTACACAAAATAAGGATATGGAGGAGTTGTTTCGTGGAGGTTTGAAGAGAGTTTGCCAAAGTGTGAAGTGTAATGTTTGAAGGGATATGTGCATGTGAGAGGAATGTGGAGGAGATGTGATGGATGTGTGAGTCACTTGGGAGTGTGATTATCATAAGTGAGGTTTAAAACAAAGTGGTGTAACTACTTGACTGCTTTGGAAGAGATAAACTAAATGCCTATAAGGGAAAGATAGGTATTTCAAAAAATTATAGATCATTGCACTCTTTTAAGGGAAAGTTTGGTATCGAGGAATTCCCACACTAAGTAGGTTCGGCTGATGTAAGGTAGGGGATAAGAATTTTGCTTGAACTTCACTCAAAATCTCTCCATTTCAAATCCATAGCACTTCAACCTTCTGATTACTCATTTTTCCTCAGTGCCTTGTTAGATACCCAACCCCAAAGAAGTCAACCATTACGAATAATCCCATGGTTTATCTAGATCACTTGGTTTTAATACTCAAAATGTAATCATATGGGCTATAAGGCCCTCATTTCTACATCTCTAGTATATAAGATCTCAAACTTTCAAGACTTCTAAGGTGGAGAAGAGCGGTAATAATTTGGAAAATAGGAGTTTTTAGAATTTAGATTTTTAAAAATTTTGAAAAATTATTGAATTTTTCTAAGTCTTCACCCCCCAACTTAAACTCTTCATTGTCCTCAATGAAATTATTGTGCTCATGATAAAATATAGCAAGAATAATGATCATGGCATGAAAAAGATGATAAAATGTGGTAAGGAGAAAAGGGTTTAGAAAAACTCATTTGGGCTTTTCGATGCTTGTTCACGGGATTTCTTGTGTGTGCGCCCTTCATAATATCGTTCTTCGTCAATGTATTTATTCTAAGAAAAACTAAAGGAAAAACACAAAAATGATAACTTTGGGTTGCCTCCCAATAAGCGCTAAGTTTATCGTCTTCAGCGAGACTCGTTTAAGCTCATATTCTCCAAAAATTGATGTGATTATTTTGAATAAAAACTTGATGCATGATAAGAAAATTCCTCAAGATTCAAACCATAATTATCCTTGTTATGAATAATAAATCATTATACTCTATGATTTGAAAGTGAAATTTTGAATTTATGCATGAAATTCAAATCATATCATCAAATTATTCATTTAATCAAAATTTATTGGAGATAGTATATTATAGATATATTATATTATATATATAAATATAGGAATATAGATTTTTTTTTTTTAGAAAAATTTTCTATCGACAGAGCAGTTGAAATTCAGATCACTTTGAATCTATCATGGCCTAAGTCTACGTAGAGCATGGCTTTGATGCCTCCTAGGACGACGAGAAACTCTAAATAACCCTAGTACAACAGGCTTTTTTGTATAGAATCATGAATTTCAATAAAGATAAAAAATTCAACAATGATTTAGAAAATCAAGTCATGTGTGATTCCGTGAGAGCTTGGCCCTCTCAAAACGATACACGTGAGCAATAGACAGTAATCCATAGAAGAGGGAAAATTACTCAAGATGGCATCGAGTTGAGGATCATTTAAGATATATTTCATCTTCAGAAGGCATTAGAACATGTTTTCTAAATGAATGACATTTCATAATTATATACTACTAATTATCAAATAATGGCAAAGATCATACCTGGGTGTCGGTATCTGTGAGTGTTTATAATTTCTTAACCCGATTTTGAAAAATGATCGCCCGTAATCCTTAGAGAAGGGGTCGAATTCACTTATTCTCATCGAATTAAGGATCACGAAGATAGAATTCACTTCGGATCACTCAAATTATGATCAATGCGAGTGAAATTCAAGAAATAAAAAGAAAAATCCGATGTTGACCAAGTCAAAATTGACAAATTTTCTCAAAAATACGCCTTAAATTCCCCAGCAACGGCGCCATTTGACGAGATGAGACCACGAGGTCGTCGATTTCATACGGTCTCTTGTCAAAAATTAATACCGAATTTACCAATTTGGGGAATTAAGAGTGAATTGAAGGGTATAATGGTAAATAAGGGCCAAATTCCAAAACATATCTCGAAAATACCTTAATTCCCTGTGGATTTGACCCTTATTTACCATTATACCCTTCAATTCACTCTTAATTCCCCAAATTGGTAAATTCGGTATTAATTTTTGACACGAGACCATGTGAAATCGACGACCTCGTGGTCTCGTCTCGTCAATATCTCACTAGTTAATAACCCTATAGACCAAATAAGACCTTGTTGATCAACCATAATTAATTATCTACATAAACATCTACATTAATTAGTCAATCACCAACTTAACCCAAGCGATAGGTTGAGTTGCTAGTTGGCTGGGTGCCAAGATACACCAAATACTCTAGGAGATATGGAGTAAGTAAGAACTCACTTATGGAACCTTTTTGTCATCGATTACCATGTATGTATAATCCTTCATCCGCACGAGGCTTGTCAACTATCAAACCCTAATCGGTTACTCAAGCTAGTACTGATGCGTGTTGGATATCATCACAAGTCCTTCCCCAATATTTCATCGTTTCTCATTCCTTAATTCAATCTCCTTAAATACCAAGGACGAATGATATCATCTTGATCACACAATCATCTTCGTGGACTTCTTGTCATATCCAATATATGTTGATGTAGATATCCCATGTCTAGGGATCCGTAAGTCATAATCAAAACATGATCATCCATCCATAAGATATCTTTGGTATCTCAAGTCAAAGGACCACATACACAACCGTGACATGGATCAACTTGATTGACAGTTAGGGATTCATACGAATCAATTTAGTAAACTCTTTCTCTAAAGAGCACCCACTATCTATCCTTAGTGTCTTCAAACTGATTGCTACAAGATCAGACGTACTCATCATATGAGTCGGATCAGAAAGTCCTATTCTTTCCAGATAATTCAATGTCTATCTTTAATATCCCATGAATAAGAATATTTAGAACATATGTTTAAGGACTAGTGATGACTATATTCTGATCTCATCATAATTCACTTAGTCATTACATATGCTCATGGACTTCATTATAAATATCACACAAGAATGACAATAAATAAATAAATTTCAATGAACATAAACAAGCTACATGGAAGTGTGATTGGCGTATAGGCCACATAATATCTATCATTCACAAGATCCACATAAATAGGGGTAGAGACATAATTGAAGGCGTGTGTCTCTTCAAGGGGTGCCACATTTTTAGGAAAAATTTTTACCCTTTGAAAGGATGCCTTAAAAATCCAATTTTCAAGATGTGAGGGTGCCATTTGGAGGGTTTTAATTCATGAAAATTTTAGTGGTAATTTGGGTATAGTAATCTGCCCTAAAATCATGGGTTCAGGTTGACTTGGTCAAAGAAGAATCTATGATGCAAATAACTTAAGGAGACGAATCTAGGATGAAAATAATTTTAGATTTGAGAGTCTAAAATCGGTTCCTATAAACTAGGGAGATGGTTTGACTTGGTCAAGGTGTTCTTAAATTTTAGGAAAGTAGTTTGGCTTGGTCAAAGGCTCAACATTAAAAGTTTTAGGTCAAGAGTAGGGTATCACCATGTAAAGGGAAGTGTTTTAAGGATTCAAAGGATTAAGTGGTGGCACCCCCATCTTCATGGGCTTGCTCTTCTTCATGTCTTCAAAGTCTTTTGACATATATAGGTCTTCCAATGATAAATTCATGAATTTATTGGTCATGATCAGCATGTTTTTTACTTGATATGGATGACTCCCAATCCATACATTTCTCCTTAGGTTATATTACTTTGGTACCTCATTGGACAGTTCTTTTGTTATTGAGGTGTCCCCACCACAATACCTTTTAGATATTGATGTAGTGATATGAGATGCGTGCTGATATTGAATCTTAACATGTTTATGTGAAGATATGTGTGGGTTTATATTTATCTCTCGTACTTTGATTGTTGAAGCTAATTCTTATACCCCTTATTGGGCCTATTTAGTGGTGCCTACTTATTCCTTTATATAAAAAGCATTCTCCCTTTGAGGAGTTAGTCCCTCAATCTACTTTATTCTCTCTTCTCATAATTTACTTTTCACATATTGATGTTGTTGAATGTAGAATTCGTTTTAACTTTCAGGAAATTAAATCTTATAAAAATTGAGAGAGAGAGAGATACTTGAAAGATCAAAAGAGATGTATTGTAAAATATAATAAGTGTAAAATCACAGTAATTAAGAACACAAATTCATATAAAAAAATTATGCGTAACTTTTTGAAATTGGCTTTTAAGATAGAAAAATGGCTATTTGAGGTCGAATGCATAGGAAGGAATATAAACAAAGTCAAAATCAAGGTCAACTTTTAAGTTTTGATAGAGAAAATAGAAGTAATTAGTGGAAGAAACAAAAAAATTCATAATGATACGATAATTTGATCAAGAATTTCCAAACTTCCTTTTAAATATTGTGAATTCTTGACTAAAGGTGAAAATGATGATTAAGAAAGGAAAATGACATTTAGGGAATGAAATGAGAGAATCACAGTCCTAGGTCAAAATAAAAAAACATGCTAATAAGAGGAATCACTATCAAGAAATCATTTTAGCAATGCTCTCATGTCAATTTTTAGTTCAAGAGCCCGTACATCTTGCATGAGCTTGGTAGCTTATGGTAACATACAAATTATAATTCAATTTACATGATTATTAGTGCAAATTAAGGCATAAAATATTACATTTAAATGTATGTTATCATACTTTGAGTGCATATTTCAAAAGGAACAATCATGCAAAATTCAAAGGTTGAAATTATATAGTATATTACTCCCATTTTTATATCAGAGATTATAATTAAGGTTTTCATTAGAAATAATAAGAGAAAATATTTACGCATAAAATAAAATGAGTGCATTTTTTAGTTAAAAATTTGTCCTCTTTTCATCTACTAAATTTAAAATTTTATAATATAGATTATTTAATTCCTAATCAAACATAAAAAAATGGATTAAAAAAGAGTTACATTTTGAAAGTTATGAATTTTCTAATTTTTAGGGATTTTTTCTAGAATTTATCTGGATTTTTAAAGTGTGTGCTGATGTGACAACTAATTTGGCAAGCGTGTGGCAGCATGTGCTTGTGACACGTGACACACATATGGTGTACTTGTTATTGCCTCATTAGTGTTAAACACCCTTTTAAGGGCATGAGTGACGATATGTTTTCGTTTGGTTGTTGAAAACACACGAATGCATGAAAAAAATTAGCAACCTCACCAATTTCAAATTTTTAATCAAGAATTACTTAGTATAATGTTGAATTAGTAACAAATCCAAAGAAAAATAGGGGAATTTTCAACTATTCTTAAAATTTTGATCAAATCATATGATGAATTGAGGTGAGAAATTAGGGATTTTAGTAAATTTAGAAAGACGACTCTAAGACGAATCCATGGAATCAAAAATCACTCAATTTAGATCAATATTTATAGAGAAATCAAGGAGCAAAATCAAGAGAGAGAAATCAATCACGAAGAGAGAGAATTTGATAATTTTTTAAAAAAGTAATCTAATCAAAGCTTCGAAATCTAAATCTAATGATAAATGAAAAAAGATTAAGAGGAAAACATGTAATCTAACACAATATCATGCTCAGAATTATAGAATTGATTACCAGATCTAAGGCTTTTCATGTCGCGTTTTTTAGAATGGATATTCAAAGTTCAAGAGGTGAAATCTCCCAATTCTTTCCAATAAAATCTTAATTTTAAGTACTCTCTCGACGCAAAAAAATGAGACTAGAAGGGGAAGAAATCAAGAGATTCAACAATTGAGATGTCTAAAAACTTTGATTACTTGAAGCATTCAAGAATACTCTTTCCATCAAAGAATCTCTTGATGTAAAATTGAGTGTGGTCATTTGATCATCTCTTCATGTTCGATCAACGGTAGTAATTAATCCTTAGGAGATGAATCACCATTGTTAAGTCAAGGCTGTCAAATCCTTTGATGAAGCGTTTCAGGTTATACTACATCATTGCCTAACCGTTACTATTTGATCTCCATCAAATGTTTGAAATGATGTCATGTGTCCACAGAAGTCCATTAGGCTCATTTAATCTCAGCTGTTATAACTTAATATGCGTAAAAATACAGTCGTTGACTATCCAAATTTACCTATCATAAAAAATCTCAACTCTTCAAATATGACTTTTTAATTAGAATAGTCGCAAGTTGAGGTCAAATCCACAAGGAGGAAAGTTAAAAGATTGAAATCAAGAAATATTTTTGGTGTTTTTAGATAAAGAAAGTGAAAATAATTGATGAAAGGAAAAATATGCGCACGAGAATGAAATGAACCAATCAAATGCTTCAAAACTTCTTTCAAAGAATTAAAAAAATCTTTAATTGATTGTGAAATTTGATTTTAGGATTTGAAAAGATGTAAATTTTGATAAAAGGATAAATAAAATATTAAAGATGAATATAAAATGATTCTAATCTAATGATTTATGATGAAAAAATATCTAGTGATGCTCTCTAATCAAAACATACCTTCGACAACCTGTACATTTTGTCCGGACTTGGCGTCTTGCATCCAACATGAAGAATGAAAATAAAAGACAAGAAACTCACTAAAAATGATGTTTCATACATAAAAAATGATCAATTAGTGCCTTCTTTGCTTCTAGCTAGCCAATGATAGAGGCATACAAAGAAACACTGACAAACATAATTTTTCATCTCTGAATCTAAATCAGCCCTAGTAGATTCATGGATCTTGAAATGATGATCATGCCCAAATAAAACTTCCAAAAATAAAAAAAATTTACACCCTCTCTCCTCTCTCTCTTCTCTACTCTTCTGTCTCCTCCATCCTCTCTCCTCCCTCTTTTGATGATGAGGACATGGGCACGAGGGACTCTCCTTTGCCACATGCTTAAGCAACAAATGCGTGGAGACGAGCATAGCGAAGGGAGAAGCGAGAGATGGAGCCTGAGAGAATGGAGGATGGAAGAAAAAAAGATTCTTTTGCTCTCCCACGCGCAATGGAGGATAAGATGGAGAGCAGTAGAGAGATGCACAAAAGAGAGAGAAAAGAAAGAGATGAGAAGAGAGGAGAAAGAAGAGAACTATGTGAAGGAGGTGCGCGGCGGAAATCATTTCCATTGCAAGAGAGAGGATAGAGGGAGAATAATTCCTCCCTCTCATGAGTGCATGCATGCGTCCGCGAGGAGATGTGAGAGAGAAGAAGAAGGGGAGAAGAAATCTCTCCCTCTCCCTTATGCATGCACGCATGTGTGCGGGGAGAGAAGTAGAGAGGGAAAAGTGAGAGAAATCACCTTCTCCTCTCCCTCAAATGCGCACGCTCAGGAGAGGAGGGGAGACGAGGAAGTATGGGAGAGAGGAGAGCACAGAGGAGGGTCTCGAGCAACGGACATTGTTTCTGTCCCGCGAGAGAGGTTGGTGAGAGGAGGACAAAGAAAAGAGAGAAAGAAAGGAAGGAGGTGAGAAAGGAGAGGAGAGAAAATTTTTAGAGAAAAGAGTTCTCACGCGCGACGGAAGAGAAATTCTATGGCACGAGACAGAAGAAGAAAGAGAAGGAGATGAAGAAGAAGGAAGAAGAAAGAGAGAGAGAGAGAGAGAGAGAGAGAGAGATCATGGGAGATAGGGAGAGAGAAGAAAGAGAGCATCTCTCTTTTCTTTTTCTTTATTTATTTTTTCTTTTTTAAATTAATTTTCCTTATAAAAATCATTTTTCAATGATTTAATTTCTAAAAACTCCCATAAAAATCTCAATAAATCCAGAAAATAAAGAGAGATCTCGCATTTTTTTAGAAATAATATATTCTTCATGAATTGATGTCATCAAATGCTCATACTTTACAAAAAATCAAGAATATTCTATTAAAAAATTATCATTTTAATCATTTCAAATAATGATAGCGTACATTTATGATTATATTTTAAAGAAAAAGTACGTAAAATGCATGATATTAATGCATCAAATTACATGTTATCATAATTCCTCAGATGAACGGTTGAGATAAAAATGCATTTTCAAAACATGAATTGTCACCCAATAAGAGTGTTGCGCATACCCCTTCGAGGCCTGAGATTAAATTGTTTCCTTTTGCGTTGATCATACACTTTCTCAGCGCACCACATCACTTGCGTAAAAGAAAATAGAAGCATAATCCCACAAGGCAAAAATCGAAGCAAAATGACACGTATATAATATGCGTGGTCTTATGTGATTAGCTCGTGCCCCAAACACGGTTCTTAACCACTAATGACGTACACATGTGTGCCAAGTGTCGCGCACACACGTTGCCACATGTTGACACTTAATCTCTTGCCACATCATCTGCCATATCAGCGCTTATATAAAAACCAGATTCTTTATGTTTTGAAATTTAAATAAATTTAAAATAAATATAGAAAAAAACATAAAAATCATTAAAAATCAGCAAAAAATCAGAAAACATTTAGAAAAATCCCTAAAAATTAGAAAATTTATAACATTCAAAATAGAAATCCAAATTAATCTTAATTTTTTTTGTTAGATCAAAAATTAAATAACTATAATTCTAAAAAGTTGAATTTAATAAATAACAAGAGAATGAATTTTTATTTTAAAAAATACACTTATTTCTTTTAGAAAATAAAATTAGAAAAATAAATGACTGCAAAAAAATATTTTCTCTTATTATTTCACATTAAAATTTAATTATAATATCAAATAAATATGGGAATAATCAACTCTAAAATATATTATTTAATTATGAATAACTATTTCTAAAATAAAAAATTTTGAAGTTATAACTCTAAATTTTATAAAATGATAAATATGCACTCAAAGTATGATAATATGCAGAAGATTATAATATTGTATGCCTTAACTTGCATTAATAATGATGTAATTATCAAAATAAATTTCATGCTATCAATACGCTAACCCTCAAAAATCTCTATCTATTTATATATGATATATCTTTTCATTTTTGTAATGTGGTACTATCTTTCTCTTTAGTTATACAAGTGACGTGACACACTCAAGAGCATTCGATCGGCGCGAAGGAGAGAGAGGCTTAATCCTTGCCCTTCACTTTCATTTAAGTTGAAGGGGTATGTGGTGCATTTTCATTCCTTGGTGAATCTTTTTCTCTAAAACCGTGCGATCTCTATCATTCATCTGGAAGTTATAACAGCTGAGATTAATTATACCCCATGGACATCATGAGACACATGGTTGCATCTCATGCATCCGACAAAGATTGAACAACACATCGTTACGATACGCTTCTTCTTCAAGTGCGACGGCGCCTCATCTTGATGCTCCATTTTTAATCGGAAGAATGTGACTTAATGACATCGATTCACATCCTGGTGATGAAGCAATTTATGTAGTCGTTAAAAACACACAAATTTCGGTCAAATAAAATTTGTAATTCCGAACTTACAATAAAAAAGATATGAAATCCAGTATAGTGTAAACATCGGGTCGATCCACAGAGAACACAGAGAACGCGGTTGACTCTGATTTTAATTTAGGTTTTTAAGAAGAAAAAATGATATTTTATTCATTTTAATGATAGAAATATGCCAAATAAGATATTTTAAGAATTTAGAAGCTGATTTGACGAAGAAATGTCAAAAGTCAAGGTCAAAGCATTGACTTTGACAAACCGTTCACTTTCTATAAAATCAGAGAATAAAAAGAGCTTAAAATATTCAGAAACTAGAAAGAAAATGGAAATTTTTGACATATAATTCGTGATTTTTTTAGAAGAATTAGATTTATTATGATTTATTGAAAATAAAATATCAGAAAAATCCCAAAATGAACACTTCCGTGTAAATCTTAAAATTGACTAGAGAAATGATATCCAAATATTACAATTCACATGTTAATGGAAAGCTAACAACTAGAGGATTCCAAAGAGACCACAATTGTAAAATTTCACCTTGTATTTTAAAAGTAATTGCACCCACAAGTCAACGCCCAAATTCGGATTAAAACTGAACAATCAATGGTCAAACGTCAAATTGAAGGGACAAATGATGACGAAATTATATCATTTTGTTATGCACAGAAAGCTGATGAAACAAGGAATCCAATGAAACCAAAATCAAACGATTTGGACTTAAGATCAGGGAGAAATCCTTGTTTCAAGATCAGCAAAAATTCGTACCCAATTTGGGAAAAAATGAAGAACAATTAGATTTAAAGGATGAAATTACCTACCTAAATCTAATCTAAATTATAATTTTTGTAAGATGAATGATCAATTCACACTACTAACCCGATTGATGTGAAGATTGGGCTACAAATCGAGTCGATTGAAGTGTATTTGATTGGTTTCTCCCTCTACTTGCATTCAACATTCAAGGGGAGAATTCGATCAAATCTTGCAACGATTCGTGATCAATCTCGCCTCAATCGGATCGCTATCGAGTCTAGAACACAGGGGGATCACAAAGAACTCAGGATTTTTCTCAATAACCACTTAATTCCTTCACGATTCAATCAAGAGTTGAGTTACAAAGAGGAAGAACATCATTTTATAGGAGAAATCGCTGCGAAAATCACGGACCGTCTGATTCGGTGAAGATGGATCGACGGCCGCGATCGCGCGATTATCGTGGGCCACAATCCCATGATCTCATCATCTTTCGCCCATTCGATGAAGCCACGTGTCGCACTGAGCTTTGCCGATGATGCCATTGAATCGAAACTGTAGGATTCTACTTATTCCGTGATTTGCGCACGTGTCTTGATGATGATCGGGTGGACCGGAATCGCCCGTATTAATGCTCCTGACTTGACACGATCAGTCCGATGCGCCATGCTTCGCCACGTGTCTTGAAAACTTTAGAAATAGGTTATTCCCACACAGGAATAAATAAAGAGAATATACGGGTATAAAATGGGAAGCCTCCTTAAGGGGTGCGTTGCCCATATGGGCCTAGTACACCCCAAACGTCTTACTTGGGCCCACTAACCCGTGAGCCCATCACCTGCCAGCCAGAAGACCCTCCTCGCGCCGCGTAGGCGTCCACGTCGCCTTGCCACATCAGCTCCGCGGGTCCTGCACGATAATTAAGCACTTTTTTCTATTTTTAATAAGGAATTAAATCCTAAAAATTCCTAAGAAATCAAAATAAATTCAAGAAAAATCTAGAAAATTCAGAAATTTATATCTTCAAAAATATAACTCCTTTTTTACTCAAATTTTCTCCATTGGCTCACAAATTTATTCATTTTTAATATCATGCCATCTAAAATAAAAACTAAAAGAATAATAGATAATGAATTAAAAAATACTAATAAGTGAACCCTATCATCCACTCATTTTCTTTGATTCTTCTATCATCTTCTTCTTCTCTTTCTTCTTTTCTTCATCTTTACCAAAGACAAAATAAAAATCACTAAAAGGTGGTTAATTTTGATTTTTGATCTTATAAAAGGTCATAAATCATTAAAGCACATAATTAACCCTAAATTATGCAAAAATATAAATTTTAGTAAAATGGCATACCAATGGAGAAAATTTATAAAACTATGATAACATGCATCATAATTACATAAAATAAGCATGAATATTAGTTAAATAAGATAAGAATTTAAGTCACATATGAATGTTATCACCTGGCATTTCATCTAAGCCGTTGATCAAAGATCAATAAAAAAATCGAACATTCATGCCCAATTTTTGCCTATTTCTACTTTCTTTTTCGATGATGTAAATCTTTCTTAGGTTTTTTATTGATTGAACCTTTTGAACAAAATAATTCTTGAATCTATTATTTTCCTCCTCTTCTAGACTTATTTTTGCGTCTAAGGAGTGATTGAAATCAAGATTTCCTTGAGGGAAAAGGAAGAATTTTTGGTTTGAACTACAAAACTTTTGTTTTTCCAAACGTGAAATAAAAAGCCTTGATCCGGTGATAAATTAGATTATTTTGAGCATGATATAGAGTTAGATCACGTGTTTTCTTCCTAATCTTTTGTCATATACCATAAGATTTTAATTTTGATTAGTAGATTTCTTTAATTTTATGAAAATTTAATCATTTTCTCTCCTCACTTTGCTCCTTGATTTTTGTGCAAATCTTAATCCAAATTGAGTGATTTTAATTTTGTGGATTCGTCTTGGAGTTTTCTTTCTAAAAATATCAATTTCTCTAATTTATCACCCCAATTCACTGTCCAATTTCATCACATTTTAAATAGATCTAAACAATGTTTCTAATTCTTTGTGGATTTGATCCTTACTCACCAATATATTAATCCATTCATGATTATTAATCTAAATTAGTGTGTTTGGAAATTATTTTGACACCAGAAAGTGTGTTTTTAATGACTGAACAAAGATCACTTATTCCACTTTGATAGCATGCAATTTATTTTGATAATAACATGACTATTAATGCAAATTAAGGCATGAAACATTATGTTCTTATGCATGTTATCATACTTTAAGTGTATATCTATTATTCTATGTAATTTAAAGTTATAATATCAAAATACATTATTTTTATGATAATCATGCCTAATTAAAGAATTAATTATGTAGTAGATTATTCACATTTTTATTTAAGATTTAATTACAAATAATAAGAGTAATTTTTTTAAATACACTCATTTATTTTCCTAGTTTTATTTTCCAAAGAAAATAAGTATATTTTTTAGATAAAATTTATTATCTAGTTATTTATTAAATCTAAATTTTTAGAATGATAGATTATTTAGTTTTTTATCAAACAAAAAATTTTGGAATAAAAAGGAGAAACATTTTGAAAGTTATGAATTTTGTAATTTTTACGGATTTTTTAAGAACTTTTCTAAATTTCTTTCAAATTTATTTTAAATAAAAGAGATAAAAAAATTGATTTTAAGATGCACACGTGCTTGCACTTTTTCACGTGGCGGCATATATGCGTAAGATGTGATGCACATGTGGTGCACACATGACGCGTGATAGCACATCATTAGTGGTTAAGTGCCCTTTAAGGGCATAAGCTAACCATTAGGTTTGTATATATTTGTGAAAATTTTCTGTAATTTTTTTATGTGGGATAATGTTTCTTTATGTTATATTGCAAGTGACGTGGCATGTTCACGAGCGTCCATTTGTTGTGAATAAAAGACATTTAATATGACCCTTTTAGTTACACTTAAGTGTATGGAGTACGTGGCAACATCTGAGTGGATGACGATTTATTTTATTAAATGGATCAATCCTAGCCCTTCATTTGAGGAGTTATAATGGCCAGGATTTGAAGAGCCATATGAGGTCTGAGGCGTTGATTCATGATTGAACGAACGAGATTTCATGATGCTCTCTCTTCATGCGATCACGTGGCACAATCTTGACGCTCATATGAAAATCCGATGGTCACGTCTTTACCATAATGATTCACCTCTTTAGATTCCATTTGCAAGCATTGATCTCATAAAGGAGAAGATCCGATGGTCACCCCCAATTTCAAAACATTATAAACTCTCTCTTCGATGGAAAATATATTATTAGATTGTTTCAATTGATTAAACCTATTGGAGAGCTCATTCCTTAAATCTCTATGTTTCATCCTCTTCTAGACTCATTTTCGTATCAAGGGAGTGCTTGAAATCACAATGTTGTCAAAAGAATAGAGAGAATTCATCACTTAAACTCTGAATACCAGTTTTCGAGGATGCGGAATGAAAAGCCTTGATTTGAAAATCAATTGGATCATTTAGAACGCGATTTTGGGTTAGATTACAAGTTTTCCTCCTAATATTTTTCAGTTATCATTAGATTTTAATTTTGAAGCTTAAATAAGATTAATTTTTAGAAATTTTATCGAATTCCCTCTTTTCATGATCAATTTTCTCTCTTGATTTTGCTCCATTATTTCTCTATGAAAACTGATCTAAATCAAGTGATTCTGATTCTTTGGATTTTTCTTGGAGTATTCATTCCAAAAATACTAAAATCCCTAATTTCTCAACTCATTTCATCATCCGATTTGATCGAATTTCAAGAATACCCAAAAATTTTCCCTAAATTTGTGTGGATTTGACCCTTTCTTTCATCATTATACTAATCAAATTCGTGATTTTATTTTCAAATTAGTGAGTTTAGTATTTATTTTAACAACTGCACAAATTCATCTACTCAAACTTACATTCAACGCATAAAATGAATAGAAAAGGAGAAGAAACTCGCTATGATTAATTTTCTGATACATCACAAACGATTGATCAACACTTTCTTTCCTCTGGGTAGCCAATTCTAGTGGCATCTACAGAAATGTCAAGAACCGTAGTTTTGTAATTCTTTCTTTTAATCAGCCATTGTGATAGATAAGACGTGAAATGAAAAAAATAACTCCAAAATTTTTGGCACCAAACACATCGAGCATCATGAGATATCATGATTTCAGTTTGGAGCATTTTTGGGCATCAGATGTGCTTTGAATGATGAAAAATATGATCGCTACCCATTGGATTTAATCTGATCAAGATCAGAAGTGCTAAAAAAATTCACACTAGTTGTCAACATTTGATTTGTCACAACTTTTAAAGAAGATAGGGTCTGGATTGCTCCACATTTCAGGCAATGATTCATCGTGTCAAAGATCAAAAGTAGACAAGATTTGACCTATCAATTGCATGGAATTAAATCCAGTGCTCTTGAACGTGCCATATGGCGCGTGGTGATTTCGTCTAATCCACATGGCCAAACTTTTCTGTCTTATTTCATGGACCACTTGCACCACACGTCACATGCAAAAAGGAGATAACTTAATCCCACATAGACAAAATCAAAAAAATTAATGCTCATTATGATACTTTGACAGGCGCATCATGCATTTAAGTATGATTAATCCCCTGCTTACTCTCCTTAATCATGTCATGCATGCGTGTGCAATCTGATCGTGCCACGTGTGCACGCTGCTCTGTCAACCTACCACATTAGTAGAGCTAATAAAATCCCCTTTTTCAAACATTTATGCCTGAATTTTTTAAAAAAATTGTATAAATTCTAGAAAAATAAAAAATCTATTAAATCTTTAAAATTAAAAAGCTCAAATATTTTTAATA
The DNA here is from genome assembly GCA_024174645.1 of Lemna minuta. Lineage (NCBI taxonomy): Eukaryota > Viridiplantae > Streptophyta > Magnoliopsida > Alismatales > Araceae > Lemna > Lemna minuta. Next base: position 22,105,938 of record CM044101.1, on the reverse strand, counting down.
TAAACTTAGTTTGACATGAAATTTTTGCTGTTTTGATCTTTGTCACGTCCTCTTTCCTTGCATGTCAATTGTAATTCAGAATTGAACTTGATAAAAATGATAAATGACAATTATCTTACTTTTTCTCATTTTTTTCCAGCTCAAAGGCCTCTACACATGAAAACTCACAAAAATTGGTTAATTAACACATGTTTGACCTTGTAAAAGGTCAATCACCACTTATGTATCAAATCAACCATAAATTAGTGAAAATAAGCCTATGAGCGAAATGACCTGACGAATGCAAAATTTTTATTCAAACATAGTAACATGCATAGTAATGATGTAAATCGCATCTTAAAAAAGACAAAGAATCATGTAATTGTATGTTATCAATATCCCCTCCCATACCCATGCCCATTCTCTCCTTTACCCCACTTTCTTCACTGCCTTTTTAAGACCTCATGTCTCTCTCTCTCTCTCTTCTCTCTACTAACAGCTGAACTTCTGTGGCTAAGGTATGCAATTCTATGGTGTCTAGCTTCTACAAAATGTATGGATATACATCTTGCATTAAAAATAGTATTATAATGTATAACAAATTATTACACTATTTATCAAAAAAATGTTTTTCTACTGATCATCATTGCATTAATTTATATTTTTGTAGAGAATATTAATTTATATTTCAACTGCAATTTTATGCGTCCAAAATCCTTAAGATAGCCAGTAATCAATGATCCTCCTGTAAGATTCAAGTCATTCATGACAACCTAGGTATGGCAGGGCATTGATCATATTCCATATAACGTGTTGGCTTTTGCAAATACTGCACCGAATTATCAATGCATTTCTTTAAAGCATTTTTCAAATTTCAGAAGCCCTCAAAAGAATTTTTCAGTCCTTATAAAAAAAAGTTTCATTCTCCTGACTTTATCACCATAAAATACACGAGGAATATTATGTTCTTTTAGAGAAATGATTGAAAAACAGTAGTAGTGGAGGAACTGATGCTATTCATAATTTTTCCTCACAAACATATATTACACAAGGTATCTTACCACACTAATCTACATACAATTACTCTTTCAGGGATGACCAACACCTTCATGCTCACTGCACATGGATGACTAAATGCAAGCTGACTTGGTCCCACCTTGACTTTCCTGGTCCAATTCTTAAATCTCCAAATAATTATCTTCCAAGAGAATCCACGTCCTACAAGTCAAAATTCTGGCTTTCTGAAGCTCCAAAAAGTCAATGCTCAACTCCATGGCTCCCAGGCCAAAAATTTTCTATGAAGTGTTCTTGCCATTCACTCAAAGAAGCAAATGGCAGCAAACCAGATAGAACAGGCACGACCAGAACCAAAGTACTGTAGAAGGCAGATCTCCTGGTCCAGTAAGGCATCAGACGCTTCTGATCTTTAATGGATATGGCGATTGGGCCATTGAGGATCTGGTAGAGTGAAGACGGGAAGGCATTGACCCAAAAATGGAGCAAGCAGAGCAATTCCCAATAGAAAAGCCAAATATTTCCACTGCCCCCCAAGGTGTCCACACAGAACTTGCCAGCTGTCCCACAGATCGCTCCAAGCAATACGATGATGAAAGTCACTGGCATTGTTGACCCAGAAGCGGTTGATCGAAGAAACCCCAAATATGCAACTGACAATATCATCAGAATCCCAAAGCACATTCGACTGATAACCATCACCTGGCACCTTAGAGAGAGAAAGCCCGAGTTGAATGAAGATACCTGCCTTGGGACCCACCAGGGCTTCTGCTCCTGAAAATTTTGACTTCGAACAGGTCAATAACAACCAAATGGAGAAAGAATTTTGACCTTTTAGTCAAAGTCAATGGGTTGACCTTGGCTGAAGCACTGCAAGATAACGTGGCTTCGGAGATCCTCTTGAAAGAGAAAGCATAAGCACCGTAGATAAGAAGGCATGACATCAAGATTAGACCTGCAATGAGAAGATCCAAACAGGTTTTGACCAGTTCTGCATGCTTTGAGTCTCGAACCTGGGTCTTAAATTTCTCTTCTCGGAACATTGACTTTTCAATGCCCATTGAGATTTTTATTTTTTCCAAGAAATTAGAGTATGAGCTGAGATAGAGCTGGGATTTCTTCAGCTTCAGCTTTTCCATAGTCAGATTAATCTCAAACGCCTTGAGATCATTGGATCGGGCTTGCTCCATGACTGATCTTTCGAATGGTGTTAATGTTGAATGACTGAGTCTAGTGGATTGACCAAATACGTCGGCCAATGTTTCCCGAACAATGAGTTGACCACAGGGCGGTTCAATGGGTGGATTACTATCTTTGATTGCTTCACATGATTCCTCTTTTATTGCTCGCAGAGTCTTCAAAGTGCTGGAAAATGATTTTATGAAAATTTTCCATGAACTTGTCAAATCTTTTGCCATAAACCTAATGAATAAAATTGAGATTTAAATCATCAATGAAATTAGATAAGTCAAGTATCCAGACAAAGAAATGGGACAGCCCACTTACATCCTCCACAGCTTCTTTCACTGCCGTACTGCAGATCTGAGAGGAAAATAATATATTTTTAGTATTTTATAGCTTTAAAGTACTCCAAATGAAAAAAAAAGATCAAGAGAAACATTTCAAGAGAGAGAAAGATGCAGACAGCAGAGAGACGATCTGGTTGGACTCTTTCTCCACCAAAATTCCCTCCATCCAAAACCTGGAACAAATAATTAAAAAATAATGAATTTTTCAAGTTTAGTTATAACATTGAGGTCAGCAATAAAAATACAACTTTACAAAATGAATTGAAATAACTTATGAATCATGAGAAATGGCGTGAGAGGAAAAAGAAATAGACCAATCCAGCCATCATACAAGATGGGAACAGAAAGCAAGAAACAGCCCATAATTTACAGAGAATCAGAAAGGAAATCCGGGAGAACAAGAATCGGCATTCATTGTGCATATATCCAATATTTATTGTGTATGTCTATTTATTATTGCATTATTACGTCGTGTCTTATGAGACTTTTTTTGAATTTTCTGCTAAAAGACCACAATGCTCTACTTTGTATATAAGTCCTTCGAAACCCTAGTATCTGTATCTTTAGGGCCCTTCATTCTCCCTCACTATGTCTCTCCCCCTCAAATGTCACACCTTAGAAAGAGATTCACGTATGCCTGATGGTCTCTCAGCTTGGAAAAAGATTACCTTGGAACGGTAAAAACTGTCAGTTCAAGTTGAAAATTCTGATTATGCTGAGATTAGTCATTACTCAATGTCCCCACAACAGTCAGACTTTTATCAGTTGAAAACAAGATTTCCAGCCCTCCTGTATCTTATAATTTCTCTAGTAATTTCTTTTAATTTCGTTTCCTTCTCTTTCTTCTGTGTTACTAACTTCAAAGGTCAAAATTTTTAGGGAAGTAGATCCAAGATGAAAACAGAAGATTTATTTCATAGTTTTTTAGTTCAAGATTAAATTATCTATTCAAAAGATTAGGAGAATAACTAGATTCTTTTAAAATAGACCACATCCTCTTGATCATCACTGTAAGAATGATTTTGACATGGTAAATGCATCATCTTCCCTATGGGAATGATCACTTTACGCTTAGATCGAAATCATACTATAAAATTTGGGCCTTGATTATGAAAATCATACTTCAATAAAAAAAATGCAGTATTTTTTGTTAGGAATGTGGTGCAAATCCACAAAGATTTTCATTAACCACGTGAAAAACCAGAATCAGTCGAGGAAACTGCATGTGGAAACGACTATGATGAACATCCCACACAAAATCATCAAACCTCTTGTGAATTGAAGAGAAACGACATAAAGCCAAATTCCACTATAAAGCAACTTACAATCCAAGACTCGAACAACACCCAAGACTTAAATAGAATTCAAAATTCATTTTTCCGTGATGAAGTTTACTTTGAGAAACGCTCGCAGAAAAAGAAAATACAAACAAACAGAGATTTAAAGATTTATACAAGAATCCGACCTGAGAAACAACCGCGGCGAAGGACATTCCAAGAGGGAGAGCGAGATCCCCCGTGTCGGAGACTTTTTCCTCCCGCCGAGGGCGTCTCCGCCCGCGGAGAAGCAATCCCTTGAATTTCTTCGGTCTAGATGACAGCGACGAGGAAGAAGAAGAAGAACCGGGAACCCTATCAGAAAAAGAAGGACGACCCGTTTCTTTCAAGGGTTGTTCCTCTTCTGGGTCGAGTCCGGTTGAATCCCCCGGGCAGCAGGGGACGGGCAGGAGATCCTCCATTAGACTCAAAGGTGCCATCTTTCATGAAGGGGAGCCCGATCGCTTAAATCAAATGAGTCAATGAAGATTGAATTGTGAGGAAACTGCAATTTTCAAATTAATGCCATTGAAAGTTTGACTATACAAGTGTTTATTGAAAATATTAAAATAATAATATCTATAAACTAGCATTTCAAAGACTGAAGGTGAGATCTTGGGGAGCCCGCTCAATAAAATCAATCAAAAAGAGTGAACTTTCATAGAAAATGTGAATTAGAGTTTATGCCCTTAAAAGATTTCAATTCAAAAAACATTAGAGGTTAATAGATTGATAGATTGATTAACAGAGTGTTCAATCCAAGGAAGGACAGAGAATAGGAGTAGGGTTTTGTAGATGCTAATTGGTGTATCATTATTACTTCTTTTTGAGATGCCAATGAAAGAAAAAAGAATTACACTTGGAATGATGCATCGAGTTGATATTGCATCAAATTAAAGTATATATAATGATCTATACACTTGTTCAGCAATATCAACTCGATGCATCATACCAAGTGTAATTCTTTTTTCTTTCATTGGCATCTCAAAAAGAAGTAATTATATCTATATATATATATATATATATACATATATGTGTGTGTGTGTGTGTGTGTGTATGTCTGTTTATTATTCCAAATGAAGGGTATACATTTTTTAAGTCCAATGAAGGGTATAAATTGGCAAGTATAGACCAACAATGATGAGCTATCTTTGGAATAACTAGCAATTAGCAATGGAAGTTCTAAAATTAGAAATTTTCATAAAAAAATTTGTCATTTTTTAGAAGTCTTCGAAAAACTTGAAATTTTTTGAAAATGTTTAAAACTCATGCTATATCAAACTAAAAGAGATTATCTGTTCATGTAGTTAAAATACATTAAAATGTAAGCATCACTTGAGAAATCATTTAAGGGTGTGCTAAAGTTTTTGTTCATCCATCCAAATACAACCTATTTAAACTATAATTCACTATCATGATACATACTTACTGAATTGTTGTTGATATGTTTCAGTGCATGACCATAGATGACATGATAACTCTAATCTACCCATTTAATTTGAAGACTACCAAGACAAATAATTTTTTACTTAAAAATATTTGATAAAATACCATGTAATAGATTCACTTGTTCATTTGGAATTAATCACTTTGCATTAAGAAAAAGGCTCATGAAAAACCACACTATTTTTCATAAAATCCTCATTAGATAAAATGAAATTTTACTATTTACTGAAAATTTTCATTAAACTAAAAATTTCATTGAAGAAATAAATAGAGTTCTACTCAATAGATCAACAAAAAAAAATACAGTTACTTATTTTCATGAGAAGTGCAAAATCATCTACTATGGTGATAAAAAATAATACTTTAAAAGGATAACTATAGTTTCATCTAGAACATCGTATACGTAGGATGTGACTAGAGATGATGTGATATTTACATAATTATTTTAGTAAAAACGGATAAATATGACATGTTTGAAGTATACTTCTCAAATAAAGTACGTGAAAATTAGATTACAATGAAATGAGTGAATGGCACCACCTCTCTTGTCTCTAATCCTTCTATATGTGTGCATGCACACATCCTTGACTACTGATTGGGCTAAGGCAAGTTTGGTTCCTCTTAGTGTAACCAGTAATATTTTGGTTGTATGTATCATTGACCTCTTAGATGTTATGAATCCTTATTGTGTATAGAAATTTTCTTCATGTGCACTAAAAATACGTGGGAATTCCTCTACTAAGATTTCCACCTTGGGGAATGAAAGATGAGAAGATTTTGAGTAGTCACCTAATATTTAAATTAATTGAATTTTTAAATAATGTACAAATTTTAAGTATATCAGGATGACCCACCAGGGCCTCTTATAACTGTAACAAATAAGTTATATTCATCATGTTTAATTGTTTATAAAGACTATACTAACGAGAATATCTATTTCTATATGGCTATATGTGGTGAAATTATGACTAAGTGCTGAGATATGAGGCTTCAGAAGCTCTCCAAATTTTAAAACCAACATAATGATTGCAGCGGAAGATGTTGAATCAAAATATTTAACAAAGTTGAAACACCAATAATAGATGATCTTATCATCCATTCTAGATAATCTTATCATCTATTATAGAATAAAATTCATACTTACGTGGATCATTTGAAAGAGTTCTTCAACTATTCAAGTGTCTGGCCTCTAAAAATATCCACACAGTCTCCAGACAATCAGATCTCCTCTTTAACACTCGTCACCACGAGAGGAAGAGAAGCGAGGGGAGAAGTTTCACTAAGCTTGCATGGGCACCTCTATTATATTCGTAATCCCCTATTTAAAGACTTAAGGAATATGAAACTTTCACAAACACCCTTATTATTATGTCAATATCCACCGACATCTATTGGTCCTCTAGGTCTATATATTTCACCAGTTAATGACTCTATCAACCCAATAACACTTATTGGTCTTCCTTATCAATTAATTATATCAACATATAGATTAATTGACTAACGATTGATTTAACCCAATCCACAAGTTGAGTTGCCAGCCCAGTGGGTGTCAAGCTACACCACATGCTCCATGAGATGTAGATTATATTAAAACTCATTCATTGAACCCTACCGTCATTGGTTACCGTGTGCGTATAATCTTTCGTCTGCGCGAGACTCATGAATGACTTAGGGTATAGTTAATTGTCAAATCTTGATCGGTCACTCAATTTAATATTGATGTAAGTAGGAAATCATCGAGAACAACTTTTGTAATAATTCCACTACCTTTACTAAGGATTTAATTGCATCTCATTCTTTGAGTTGATCTCTTCATATACTAAGGGCGGATGATCCCATCTTAACAACTTAATCACTTTCGAGGACTTCATGTTGTGTCCAATCTATGACGTTTTAGAGATCCCCTGGCTAGGGATTCCTAAGTCATAATCAAAACACGATCATTCATCCACAAGATGTCTTTAGTGTCTCAAGTCAAAGGACTACGTACACAATTGTGACATGAATTAACTTGATTGATAGTTTGGCATAATACTATTCAAGGATTCATACGGATCAATTCAGTGAATTCTTTCTCTAAAGATCACCCACTACCTATCATTGGTGTCTCTACACCGATGGTCACAAGATCATCCATACTTATCACAGGAGTCAGATAAGATAGTGATATTCTTTCTGGTTAATTTGATGTCCTTCTCAAATATCTCACGAATAGAAATATTTAGAACATATGTTTAAATACCAGCGATCACTGTATTATGATCTCATCATAATTCACTTAATCATTGTATATGTTCATGGACTTTATTACAAATATCACACAAGAATGACAATAAATAATGTTCATTTCAATGAATATAAATAATAGATGAAAGTGTGATTAGCTTGCAGGCCACATAATATCCAACTCTAAGTCCTATCATACATAGTTTTATACATTTTGATTATATTATGAGACTAAACCCAACTAACTTCTCAAAAGTCAAATGGTTAAATTCTCATATTTTTACGAGTTATGTGGATATAAAAGACTTAGGAGAAGTGTAATGCGAGCATAGATACAAATTATCTAAAAGGAGAGGAAGAAAATGGACACTTCACCTTTTTAGGAGGTTGGCCAACCTTTTTCTATTTTTTGGGAGGTTAGTCAAACCTTATCGCCTTTTTATGAGGTTCTTCAACATTTCCACCTTTTTAGGAGGTTGTTCAAACCTCTCTTCCTTTGTAGGAGGTTGAACAACCACGTTCCTAAGTGGAGTCTGACATGAGATTAGTGTCGTCGTTAAAACACATGATCGTTGGACAAATAATATTTATAATTATGAATTCACAATTATTTGAATAATATAACATCATGTACAACGATGAGATCACGGTTGACTTTTATCAAAGAGTTGACTTGGTCAAACTTAAGTCTAATTAGCATTTTGAAGAAACGAATATGTTATTTTTTAATAGAACTAGTACTAATACATGGGAGAAGAAATTTTAAGAATTTTGAAAAATATTTAGAAAAGAAAAGTCAAAAGTTAAGGTCAAAGCGTTGACTTTGACCTGACTTGACTTTATGTAAAATCAGAGAAAAAAAAGGAGAGAGAATATTGCAAAAATTATATTTTTAGAAACTAGAGAGAAACAGGAAAATTTTGATATAAAGATTTTGATTTTTAGAGAAAACTTTAATTTACTTTGATTTTTCTAAAACCAATAGACGGAAAATAACTGAAATGAAGGTTTCGATTAAACTCTTTAAATTGACTTATCAAATGATATCCAAATATGAAGGTTTTTATGAAAAATCTATAAAATATCAAATGTCTATAAATAGAGAGAGAACGACCACAACTCAAGATGCACATGTAAGTCTTGTGGGAATTCTAATCTTTCTTCTCTTTCTCTCTTAGTAAAGAGTTTTGAAGAAGAGATTTAACCATCCGAAGATCGTGTGGATACCACTAGAGGCTAGACACTTAAATAGCTTTAAGAACTCTTTCAAGATAAACCTATAAGTACGTGTTTTATACATACTAGATGATATAATCATCTATTCTTGGTGCCTTAATGTTTTGAATATTCAATTAAATGAATTCCATTCTATTTGATGTTTTGATCAAAATTTAGAAAGTTTATTGACCTCATAACCTAACACTTATGCCTAGAGAACTCCAAATCGTTACCGAAATACCGAATGTCGAACCAAAACCGATACCGTAAGTGTTGAAAAACTAGGCAAACCAAAGTCTGGTTTTCTTTTGGTGTCGGTTTCTGTTTGAGGTTTCTATGGAACTGTACTTTCTCTCTCTAATGATAGGAGAGAGAGAGAGACAGAGTGAAGGAGGGAGGGACAGAGGTGGAGAGAGAGAAACACAGAGACGAGACAAAGAGAGGGAGGAATGGAGGGAAAGGGAGAGAGAGAGGGAGAAAGAAATTTTAATAGCGGAAGAAAAATGTTTTTTCTTCTTCCACCCTGCGAGAGAGAGAGGGTGGCGAAAGGGAGGGCGAGAGGGAGAGAGAGAGAGAGAGGGATGGAGGGACCGGGGGGAGAGAGAGGGAGGGACAGACGAATGGAGGGGAGAGATAGAGACATAGAGAGAGGGAGAGAGAGGGAGAACAAGGGAGGGAGGGACGGAGGGGGAGAGACAGAGACACAGAGAGAGGGAGGGACGGAGGGAGAGGGAGATAGAGAGAGAGAGAGAGAGAGCGAGGGAGGGAGGGAGGTACGGAGGGGGAAAGACAAAGACGGAGACACAGAGAGAGGGAGGGACGGAGGGAGAGTGATGCAGGACGGGGTATAATAACCCTTGGGACCTGATCAATGTAACCAAGGTCGACCGCAGATAGCGCGATCAAACCTAGCATACGGGTAGGTGAGTCCTAGACCCTATGTATGAGATCTAACCTAAACCTAATTGCAAGCAGACGTGCAGATCAGCGGAGTCGACCCCGGGTGACCCGGGAAAACTCACAATGATGGATAAGGTGAGATCCTCTTGGTCCACATCCGAAAACGTGGAAGTCGCTCATCGTGGAATAGCTTGAAGGCTGCAGCTCACACTCGGTGCCGGACTTGATGTATGCGTCAGAAATTTTTAGAGAAGGAAATACGAAAATAAAAGAACGGGAAGATACGCTGAACTCGTGTCGTCGAGGAATTTGTTCGCGGAATTCCTCGACAGCTTGAGGCTTTACTCTAGCCTGGTGGCAATGACAAAAATAGAGAAAAGAAAGATGACAGAAAATCTGTTCAAAATTCTTTTTTTTTCATTTTAACAGATTTTAATTCTTTGTTTTCCTCTTCTTTCCACCGTTCTTGCATGGAGCAGTAGGCATCCCCCATGCCTCCTATCTCGGTTGCATATAGACACGGAGTTCAGTCCCCCATGCAGGGTTATATCCACAATTGGAACATTCAACCAGGAAAGTTAGAGGGCCAGAGCACCGGAAAATGAACTGCCAATCTCGTCAATTTCACATCTGTTTGCCTTTTTCTGGAGGAAAAACTAGGTTATTGTACAGAATGTCGCTTGACCTTTGCTCCTTTTCTGAAGCACTTCCTTTTCACGCACATCCTCTAGAAGTACTTCACCGGGATCTGCGGCTTGCGGTCGAGCAAGAGAAACCCAAAGCAATAATCTTCTTTTTTTATGAACCAGGATCTGCGGCCTGGTGGTCGAGCAAGAGAATCGAATTATCAATGTAGAGAATGTCGGGAATGATAACTGGGGAGAGCTGAACTGGAAAGAGGAGCTTAAAATTTTCAATTCGGCCTAAACCCATGGAATTTATTATGCAACGGAATCCCACGCTGGGGATATAAAACACAAATTTTGATTTTTTGCATACCAGGAAGCGGTAAGCATTTTTTAGGATACCATCAGTCCTCTCGTCCCGACCACAAGCCGCAGACTCTTGCATACCAGGAACAAGGATCCGCGGCTTTTGATTCTTACACGAGATTCGTGTAATTTGATTCTTGGGCGAAAGAATCTATAAACCTGATTTCCTCCGGGATAACGCTATATCGCAGCCTAAGGTCCGGTCATTAGCCTCACCGGACCGCAGCCGCGTTGATCACTCGGGCGGTTTGATCGTCCAGCTGATAGGCTGGCTGCGATCATTACAAGATCTGGTCAATCGGATTTATCGAATTATGGATCGACGAATATTCAGTCAAAAATTTAATCTGATCTGATCGCCTTTCACTACGTCCTAAAATCCCCAGGCCCCAGCGGAAAGATTGAGAGAGAGAGAGAGAGCCTGGAGCCCCAGACTCCGTCAACATTTTTTTATTGATCTTTAAATTTTTTAAGGAAAGTCACCGATGAAGTCCCCTCCGGATCATCGAATCCCAAAATGAGACAGGACTAGAAATACCTCGCGAAGTCACCACGTGCGCAGAAGAAGAAAGAGACGAAAAGCCGCGAATATATGCTGGAGATGCTCTGAATGCGACAGAGATTGTCGGCTTTCGGATTGGGGAACCTGACGATGGCCGTGTGGAGTAGATTCTTCTACATTCTATGAGAATGGATGCGTCATAGATCTTGTGAAGCTTTGTGGAATCGTATAAGTCAAGACTGGTGAGCGACCCTACTCATGGCGGATTGGAGAGGACGATGCCAGTGATGGTCTCGCTAGGTTGATCTCCAACGCGACCTTTGCAGGTATACATGGGCAGCGAAAACCCCAGAATCTAAGCACGAAGAGGGGCGAGAGAGAGAGAGAGATAGGGAGGGAGAGACAGGGAGTCATCGGGCCATTCGCGGTTTGGTCTTTGTAGGTTTGACCAAGGTTTTTTTGTCTTTTGGGAAATTTTTGCCATCTTTGACATTTGACCGAAGAGTTTCTTTAAGTTTTTAATTAAAAGTAGGGCAGTCGTAATTTTGAAAAAAGATAAATTCTATTTTACAGAAACTAGAAATTTATTTTTCTAACTAAATTATTTTCATTTCTTTAGAAGAATATTTGTTCAAGTTATGGAGGAAAATTCATGGTAATTGAAAAATTCAATGATAAATATTCTTTCAAGGACGACAATTATCATCTCCCACTGTGGACGAAAATCAATGGTAATTGAAAATTTCAGCGAACAATAATTTTAACGATAAATTATTATTTTTAGAACAATCATGATTATTTGATTTAATTGTAACCTAGTTCATATGCCTCCCACATGAATTAATAAGTGACTCTGAAAATTTCCATAATAAAAAAAAACACTTTCTGATATTAGTAAAACTAAAATGGGCAACTTGAAATAGAACTAGAAAGAAGAAATGAAGGGGAATCTCACCCTTAAAATCTTTACTTTCTTTTGAATGGCTGCCAAGTAGTCAGACCTTACACCAAATCAAGCTGAACAACAGGCAATATATCCAAGCCGCAGACCTTTCCCTTTCTTCCCACTCAAACCCTTTCCGCCTCTTTCCAATCCAACCCTCACATTCCCAGACTGACAGGAAAAAAAAAATCAAAAAACCCCCCGTCAAAGAGGAAAGAGATACCGTCCGAGATCAGGGCTGGCCAACAGTTGACTTATTTTTTTTCTTTCACAAAAACCCTGAAGCAAGAAGAAAAGGAAAAACTATGAGCAACCGCACCAAGAACAAAGGTTGGTCATGCTCTCTACATGGTATTAAGAGAAATAAAAAGTCAACGGCTGCCACCCATCTCAGTCAACATTGTCTTTGCCACCATCAGACTGCGGTGACAATATTCAGAAGCTGGTCTTCTCTTCTCATACTGCACAAACGAACAAACAAGGTTATCGAATGTCAATATTACAAAATTAGGGGAAGGGGAAAAATGAATATGAATGCAAGGGTCTTACTTCTATGATGAAGGCATCTATTTCAGCAGCAGTCAGTCCCTCTTCCTCGCCAGTATCCTCTTTCCATCCGAAGAGGTGAAGAAGCCTCTCCTCTTCTGCAGGATCAAAGGCCCAACTTTTCTCTCTACACAAAGGAGGCACGCCTGCGTGTCCATCACATGTAGCACTTCCAGAGGCAGATTCTGAGCTGGAGTAAACCATCCTGGTATTTTTCTCCGGGGTTTGACCCAAATCAGAAGACTCAAACTTCTCCGGAGCAGCCAGAGGAGCATTTTCGGAGGTCTTCTTCCTAAGAGAGTTAAAGAAATCGCTCCTGTTTTGGTGACAAACAGTTCGTTTATCCCCCAATGCTGCAGCAGAGATAGGCATGGACTTCCCATTAGGCATAACATGCTGCAGAGTTTTCAAAGGACCATTGACCACAGGAGTAGGACGTTGACCTCCTGTCAAAACAACTGCATCTTGTGTTGGGGGTGGCGAGACTCCATTCTTCTCTCGGTTTAACACTTGAAAGTTTCCAAGTTGGGGGGTTTTGGGAGTATCAGACCGGCTAAGTCCACGGTATTTATGGGCTCCCACTTGAGCCTGTGGTTGCTGGCCCACTTTCACATTCAAGCCAACAGCTCTTGATCCTTTGCTCTTTACTTTCTCTGCAAAGTTGGCCTGGGAGACACATCTTAATGTTAGAGAGAGGAATTTTACATGATGAAACATAGACATAGTTCCACCCATATAAACAAATGATCACACGTACTGAAGTTTTCGGTATTAGTTGCCGAGACATCTTGACTTCCAATTCCTCTGATTTCAGGCTATCATCACTCTCCTGTCCCCAAGAGGATAAGAAAGAAAATTTAAAACTGTCTCATCAAATTACAAAACAACCTGATTCATAAGACGAAAACAAACCTTGACAGGATTACGAGTCCAAAAAGGTTCCGGCATTTCAGCCAAAACAGAATTCCATCCATCACCCCCAACCACCGCTGACGAATAAAAGGGCATGCCTTGAAACTTTGATGCTTCGGGTAATCCATGCTTGTTGACGTTATCTTCAGCCCCCAAATGAGGGAATTCTCTCTCAAAAGACACTTTAACGATGCCATTTCCACCGGAAGTACTAATGGCTTCAATCCCTGATTTCTTTGCCCAAGCCGAATTAGCTCCTCTGGAAGTCATCGAGTGAGATCTCCTCAAAGTATCTTTCTCAAAAACATCACTGGCAATACTATCTGGATTACTTGATATATCTCTCTCATGAATATTCCTCTCGTGATGATGAGACCCATTGGAGGTGTAACTCCTCCGATAAAGTACCGAGTTTCTAGCATTCCTTGGAGTAGTTGGTGTTCCGTGATCATCTGAAGAACAAAAAAAGATGAGAGAGATATGTGAAAAAGATTGGATAAAGATGTCAAAGATGTACCTGATGAAGTGGGTGTTGCTGCTGTGGTCTTCAACCATTCTGGAGCGAATGCCGGCTCAAATTTCTTTCCCAGATTGGAAAACTGAAGAATCTGCTTCATTTCTCTCCATCTCGGTGAAGGGTCATTATCCGATGCTTATTGGGCAAACTATTGTAGAGAGAATGTACGGGTAGAGAGAATATTTGGGAAAGAGAGATTATTGCATTTGGATGAAGAATCTAGCTGATGAAGAATGAATGCAATTCTACCGCGAGAGAGATGACATCTCAAGAAGAGAAAGCCCTGCCAACAGAAAAATTGTCCCCCCCCAATCGTTCAAAGAGAAGGAAGAACTAGAAAGAAAAGGACCCCACTGAAATCCCGAACCTAGAGAGGAAATGGGCAACGCCCGTTCCTTCCTCTTCGCTGCTTTCTCTCTAACCGCCTCTCTTCCTTTTCTAAACCACAGTCCGAATAAGAGCCTCGAGAGCGAGAGGAAGAAAGATTGAAGAACGGCGGGATAAAAAGAAGCGAAATGGACGGTTATACCCGGACCTTGAAAGAGGCACGAGGGTTTCTCTCTCTAGTTTCTCTCTCTCCTCCTTCCCTTCCGTTTTGTGAGGAGAAGCGGCTTGGAAGTAGAAATCCGGGAGTTGGTTATGGAAGACAGAGGGCCTCTTCCTTCCCTTGTCTCTCTCTCTTACACTCTCTTTCTCTCTCCTCTATTTCTGCTTTCTCTCTCTTCTCGGAAGAGAAAGGTCGATTTCTTCGATAACCCTTTAGGTTTTCTGATTATTTTATTAATTGTGTAAACCCCTTCGCATCGAGTATCCACGTCACTTCTTGATTTTTGTTCAGCTACCAGAAATATCGTGGATGCCTAAATCAAATATAAACTATTATTTAGAATATATCTGCACCGTTGATTTCGGATGCAAAAGGAGGGATTTTTCCTCGTGGCTTTCATCGGGCCGTTCTAGATTCAAAGCCCATGTAAAACCATAGAAGTTATGCTACAAAATTTTATCATTAATGTGAGCAAAATCATGAAAAAAATTCTGTTTTCAAAAGAAATTTAATATTCTGGTGTGGAAAATAATGTTTCCTTCGATGGCACGATTTTGAGTATTCTTGCTTATCAATCGAGCATCTTTGTAATTTTGTAGTTATGAAGGAGCTTTAAAAATCAAAATTGACAAATACATGAAATAAATGAGATGTATAAATAATTCTGATTAATTATCGCCGTATATTTGCCCTTTTTATTCTTGCTTGTCATGAATTTTTCGTTTGTTATTTAATTTGCTAACCCTAATACATTTTTTAAACAATATTGTTCATCTGCATTTGTCATCACCATAGATTTCATGTATTTGTCATCGTTGAAGATAACTTAGGGAAACTACATATGAGAACAAACTAGGTACCTAAACTTGGGAATACTTTCTAACTATTTTAGAATAATAACTATTTATTTTTTGGTAGTTTTTTATGTAGTAATTTTTGTTTTGTTAATCATTTTATAATAATAATTTTGTAATATTTTTCGTTTTGATCTTTGTCGTTAGTATCCATTTTCATGAAAAAAATATTTTTATACCTACCACTTTAAAATATTTAGAACAATGCATAGTCTTGACTAGACTTCAAATACCCAAATGTGCAAGAAATTGCTGACAAAATGTCTAAAATAAGAAACTTGTAGATTTTCAACCAAAAAATTTAGTTTAGGAAGATTTAATAGAAAAAATTGTTAAGTTGTCTGATTTCAAGTGATATCACATAAAATTCAATTACTTTTGAAGAGATGTCAAAGAATGTCAAAAACTTAATTTTGAAATGATTTTCAATTTGTAATTGAATACATATCCATTAAATGATTTTCCAGTTGACTCTGAGACCATGCCTTCACCATCCATGTACCCTCATAACATGCAAATTATACATAAAATATATGATTATTAATACAAATTAAGGCATAAAAAATTCTATTATAATGGATGTTATCATATTTTTGAGTGTTTATGTATCATTTTATGAAAATTAAGTTATAATCTCAAAATGGACTAATTTATGGGTAATTATGATAAATTAAGAGAAATATTTTTTAAGATTAGATTATCCTCATTTTTATTAGAGATTATAATTAGTTTTTAATGTTAAATCATAAGAGAAAATACTTTTTATAAACTCATTTATCTTTCTAAGTTTTAAAATTTAAAAGAATTGAGTGTATTTTTTAAATAAAAATTTATTCTCTTGTTATTTATTGAATTTGACTTTTTAAAATGATAAATAATTTAATTTTTTTGATCTAATGAAACAAATTTGGATTAATTTGGAGTTGTATTTTAAAATTTATGAATTTTCTAATTTTTAAGAATTTTTCTAGAATTTTTCTGATTTTTTTATGAACTTATTTAGATTTATTTTGAATTAAAAAGAATAAAAAAATCAGATTTTATCGCGAGTGAAAAAGGATGTCAAGCGAAAAGCGCATCGTCACGTGGCAACGTATGAACATGCTATGTGGCGCGCGCGTGTGCGCGAGTATAATTAGAAAGATTAAGCATCATTTTTCAGGATAATGCTATCTCTCTAAATCACACATACATTATATATACGTCAAATCCCTTAAATTTTTGTCATGTGAGATTATTTTTCTATTTTTTTATGTGCGCATGTGACGTGACGTTGACAAAATGATTTCGTGCGATCATTGAATACACACGATCTCGTGTCAAAACAAGTTCCAAACTCACCAATTTAAAGTTATAATAACAAATTAAAGAGGATAGTGGTGAATAAGGGAAATTTTTTTAGATATTTTTGAAATTTGATCAAATCAGACAATGAATTGAGATAAGAAATTAGTGATTTTAGTATATTAAGAAAGATAACTCCAATATGAATCTACCAAATAAAAAATCACTGAATTTGAATTAGAATTCATGGAGAAATCAATATTTGAAATTAAGATAGAAAATTTGATCACGAAAATAGATGAAAACCAAGATTAAAACTAATATTAAACTAATATACGATTCAAAATATAAATCTAATGGTAAAAGAAGATAGATTAGGATGAAAACACGCAACCTAACCCAAAGTCGCACTCGAAATGATCCAATTAATCGCTGGATTCAAGGCTTTTCAGTCCGCGATTTCGAAAACGAAGTTCGGCGTTCAAGATGTGATTTCTTCCCATTCTTTTCACCAAATATTGATTTCAAACCTGCCCTGCACGCGAAAATGAGTCTAGAAGAGGAAGAATTCAAGAGATTCAAGGATTGTGGTGTCTAAACACTTCGAATTGCTCAAAAAAATCTAAGAATGGGTTTTTGCGCCGAAGAACATTTTGATTTTATAGAAAAAATTGGGCGTAACCGTCGGATGCGTCGATTCATCTTCAATCAACAGTCTGAGATTCAACATCGATTTGCAAAATCGATATCTTTTAAGTCGCGTCCGTCAGATCTGAGATAAAGCGTCCAGATTTTTGCCATGTCGCGCATGAAGAAGATGCGTTGTTTGATGTTGACCGTTTGATCTTCATCGAACGATCGCGATGAGTTCACGTGTCTATCGGGCGCATTTAATCTCAACCATTATAACTCCCTAGATGAATGGCTGAGATTAAATCGTCTTTAATCGAATCGTCGCCTAATCAGATAGCCCCCCCAGTCAGTGACATCAGAGTATCGTGATTTAATCGTGCGATCGGACGCGTTACATTGCACCACATCACCTTCAAATAAAAACAAACACAAATAGTCCCAAACGGAATATATTTTGATGTAAAATTCGTGTATATAAGATGTGAAGGCTTAATGGGTTAGCGTAAAGTCCTTAATAGATGCTTAACCCACTAATCACTCTCACACGCGCGCACGCACACACACACGCATACGTGTCATACACAAACGCCCGCCTGACGAGACTAATTCATATGGTCATTGAATACACACAATTTAGTGTCAAAACAAAGTCCTAAACTTACCAATTTTTGATTAATCAATTTAATTAAAGAGTATAATGGTAATTAAGGGTCGAATCCACGAAGATTTAGGGAAATTTGAGATATATCTTTGAAATTCGGTCAAATGGAACGACGAATTGAGCTTAGAAATTGGGTAATTTATGATATTAAGAAAGATAACTCAATTGCAAATCCACGGAATAAAAAATCAGGTGATTTGGATGAGAATTCGCAGAGTAATCTAAGTTTGAAAATGGGGTAGAAATTCATATCGCAAAAATAATTAAAACTGAAATTAAACTAAAATTAAACTTAATCTATGATTCAAAATGTAAAATTAACACTAAAGGATAAAATATTAAGATGAAAACACGCAATCTAACCCAAAGTAGCTTTCGAAATGATCCAATTAATTGCCGGATGCATGGCTTTTCATTCTGCATTTTTGAAGTCGAAATTGAAGTTCAAGATGTGATTTCTCCCAAATATCTCAATCAAACTTTGATTTCAAGTATCCTTTGGATGCGGAAATGCATTAAGAACACAATAATTCAATTGGCACATGAAATGGGTGTTTGGACAGTTCGAATTTCTTGAAATTTCAAGGGCCCTTCTTTCCGTCCCGAAGAACTGTATTTAAAGAAGAATTTTTGGGCTCGACCCTCCGATGAAGAGGTGCATCGCGATCAACGGTCGCGATGAAGTGTCCATTGATCAAATCGTCGCGATTAAGTCCAATCCGTCCGATCAACGATCAAGGGTTGAGGTGAGTTCACATTCTTTAACTTGAAACGTCGCGTCGTTTATCATCTGTTGGATTTGTTGGGATCTGAGGCTCGAAAAGCTGTCCAAGTCTTCATCCAAAATAATGATTGCAGTGGAAGATGTTGAATCAAAACATTGAATAGAGTTGAAGAACCAAGAATAATAGATGATCTCATCATCCATTCTAGGTGATCCTATCTACTAGTATAGAATGAAATTCATACTTACATAGATCATTTGAAAGAGTTCTTCAACCGTTCAAGCGTCCGGCCTCTAGCGGTATCCACACAGTCTCCAAACAGTCAAATCTCCTCTTGAACACTCGTGACCACAAGAGGAAGAGAAGAGAGAGGAGAAGTTCTACTAGGCTTGCATGGGCACCTCTATTATGGTTGTTCTCCCCCTATTTATAGACTTTAGGAATGTGAAATTTTCACAAAAACCCTTATTATTATGTCTATATCCACTGACGTCCATTGACCTTATGTGTGTGACCCTCTAGGTCCATATATCTCGCCAGGTAATGACTCTATCAACCCAATAAAACTTATTGGTCCTCCTTATCAATTAACTATATCAACATATAGATTAATTGACTAAGGATCCATTTAACCCAATTGATAGGTCGAATCGCCAGCCCGGTGGGTGCCAAGCTATACCACGTGCTCTAGGAGATATGGAGTATATTAGAACTCTTTCATGGAACCCTTCTGTCATTGGTTACCGAGTACGTATAATCCTTCATCCACACGAGACTCATGAATGAGTTAGGGTATGGTTAATTGTCAAACCCTAATCGGTCACTCAATTTAGTACTGATGCGAGTAGGAAATCATTGAGGACAACTTCTCTAATATTTCCACTACCTTGGCCAAGGATTTAACAGCATCTCATTCCTTGAGTCGATCTCCTCATATACCGAGGGCGGATGATCCCATCTTGACCACTCAATCACCTTCAAGGACTTCATCTCGTATCCAATCTATGACATTTTGGAGATCCCATGGCTAGGGAGTCGTAAGTCATTGTCAAAACACGATCATCCATCCACAAGATGTCTTTGGTGTCTCAAGTCAAAGGACCACGTACACAAACATGACATGAATCAACCTGATTGACAATTTGGCATAATACCATTCAAGGATTCATACGGATCAATTCAGTGAACTCTTTCTCCGAAGAGCACCCACCATCTATCCTTGGTGTCTCAAGACCGATGGCCACAGGATCAGCCATACTCATCATATGAGTCAGATCAGATAGTGCTATTCTTTCCGGATAATTCGATGTCCTTCTCAAATATCTATGAATAGGAATATTTAGAACATATGTTTAAAGACCAGTGATCTCTGTAATATGATCTCATCATAATTCACTTGATCATTGCATATGTTCATGGACTTCATTACAAACATCACACAAGAATGACAATTAATAAAAGTTGACTTCAATGAATATAAACAAAAGATGAAAGTGTGATTGGCTTGCAGGTCACATAATACCCATCAGGATTTTAATCCAATGATCGTGATGTGTCGAGGAGTCCACCGATCGCGCGCGATCTCAGCCATTATAACTCTTTAATCAACAGTTGCGATGATTTCACTTATTCCCATTTAACGCAAGTGGCGTGATTAAGATCGGGTGGACCTCGTGTCCACCGCATTGACGCGCGATCTTCATCGTGAATTCCATCCAACGCGCCACATCGTGCCACGTGTCCTGTAGTTAACGAAATGACGGGAACATAGTCCCACACGAAAAGAATTAAAAGAATATATCGGGTATATAAGGTAGATGGGTTTTAAGGGGTTAGCGAGTTTCTCTATGGAATGCTTATATGTATTATAACCTAAGTATAATAAATATATTAAGTACACATCACATCTACGCCATGCAGGCGCTTGCGCGGGTCCGCGTGGCACTGCCACGTGGCCTTGCGTGCCACGTCGCATCAATGTGGGCTCGTGCGAAAAATATCCCCTTTTTGCCCATTTTAAATTAATTTAAACCTTTTAAAAAAATAAAATAAATTCATATAAATTCAAGAAAAATTCTAGAAAATTCCTTAAAATTGTAAAAATCATAACTTTCAAAATACAACTCCAAATTAAGTCAAAATTTTTTTTGTTGGATAAGAAATTGAATAATCTATCATTATAAAAAGTCAAAGTATTAAAATAATAAGAGAATTAATTTTAATTAATTTAATACATTTATGTATCTTATAAAATAACTTTATAAAAATACATAAATGTCAATAAAGATCTTTTCTCTTATATTTTCATCCTCAAAACATGATTATGATCTAAATTATAATTATGATTAAATATTACAATGTTTTCAATTATGTATAATAATCCATAAATTGGTATATTTTTAGATCATAACATGAACTGATACAAGATGATAGATATATACTTAAAATATGATAACATGCATATATTTGGAATGATTAATGCCTTTAATTACATTAATAATCATGTAATTTCATGCATAAACAACATGTTATCACCGCCACATGTCGCCTACATGTGTCACCACGTAGCGACATCCTGACATGTTAGCTCGCTATAAAACATTTATTATTATTTTTTTATTCTTTTAAAAATTAAAATAGCTTTAGATAAATTCAAATAAATTCAAGAAAATTCCTAAAAATTAGAAAATTTATAACTTTCAAAATACAACTCCAAATTAATTCAAATTTATTTTTCTTGGATCAAAAAAATTGAATCATCTATCATTATAAAAAGTCAAAAATATTTTAAATCACAAGAGAATAAATTTTAATTTCAAAAAAATACACTCATTCCTCTTATAAAATAAATTTAGAAAAATACATGATTGTAAATAAAATATTTTCTCTTATCATTAAATCATGAAAATACAATTATGATTTCAAATATAAATGATAATAAAAATATATTATGAGAATTATGCATAATTATCCCCAAAAGTGTTATATTTTTAGATCATAACCTAAAATTATATAAAATGATAGAAATGCACTCAAAATATGATAACATGCATACAAATGGAATGTTTAATGCCTTAATTTGCATTAATAATTATGTAAATTTATGTGTGAATTGCATGTTATCAAACGTCATGAGGAGCGTCCGATCGCGCAATTCAATTGCGATTGTCGATCGTCACTTAAGTGAATCGTGGCAAATTCACGTATGTGGCGCACTCGGTTTGTCAGTGAAATCATTTTAAAATGATTTAATCTCAGCCGTTCATCTAAGAAGTTATAATGTCTGAGATTAAAATCGACGAAATGTATCTAGAGTGTTAGATCAAGATCAGACGGCGAGCGTTTCACGTATTTCTTCTTCACGCGCGACGTGGCAAAATCTCAGCGGTTCATCTTCAATCCAATGAACACGATTTAAGCATAACAATTTGCATATATGTGGTTTATTAGAGCTGTTGATCGATGATTAAATGTCGAATCCATTGGTTACCACCAAATCTCCTTATAAATTGAGATGTTCTTTGACGATATAAAGCATTCTTGGGTTTTTTGAAGTAATCGAACTGTCTAGACACCACAATCCTTGAATCTCTTGCTGCCCTTCACTTCTAGATCAAATTATGCATTGAAGAAAGTGTTTGAAAGTAAGATTTCTTTGAGAAAATAGGGAGAAATCAATTCTTGAATGCCAACGATCATCTTCAAAGTAGCAGAATGAAAAGCCTTTGATCTAGCGAGAAATTGGATCAATTCAAGCGCTATCATGAGTTAAAAATCGTGTTTTCGTCCTGATCTTTCTTTCTATAACATTATATTTCAATTTTGAATCGTAGATTTAGTCAATTTCATTTTTAAGTTAGGTTTTCTCTCTCTTCACGATCCAAATTTCTCACTAAACTTTCACTCGCTGATTTCTCTGCAGAATCTTGATCCAAATTATATGATTTTTGATTCCATGGATTTTCTTTCCAGTTCTCTTTTTCTAAATCTATCAAAATTCCCTAGTTTCTCACCTCATTTTACCGTTCAATTTGATCGAATTTCAAAGAATACATTAAAAAAATACCTCAATTCTCCGTGGATTTAACCCTTATCCACCACTATACTCCTTAATTTGTGATTATTTCTTTTAATTGGTGAGTATGAAACTTGCTTTTGACGCTTGTCCTCGTTTTTTCAATGACCTCGCAGATTCGCTTCATCAATATGGAGATATATCCATTGGGACATCCTAACAAGAGGCTTGTTATGCCCTAATATCCTTTTCTTTCTTTCTTAACTCTAGATTTTAGATGTTTTTTTATAATACAAATTTAGACCATTCAAGAGTAGAACCTTTATTGCTTAGCCTGAATCTATTCATCACTTTCATAAATTGTGCCAAAATTTTTATTAAAATCCGATTCAAGTTCTCTATTAGAAAATTTGAATCTTGACCCTCTTGGATTTACTATCTCTATTTTAATGATATTTGTAAAATCTATTCATCAACACTTGTTCTTATTCTAAATATATTATGTTAGAATTCTTCTATGCTCTGTATCTTTCATCATAGAAGGAAAACTCACTCAAGTATTTATGGAGGATTTTTGTGTTCTTGAAAGATGTCAACCATGTTTGAGCGTTGTGGTGTGCAACAACCCATGTATAGATTCTTCGGACCCACAACCTCAAGGTCCAACAACCATTCACAGGCTTTTTCGGAATTGATTTAACCATTATTTTTAGCCAAACACTATTTCTATCAGCTCCATTTGACCTTAAGTCCTCAAAATTCATCTCAAAAAAATAGAAACAAAAATAGATTGGATACATGAAGAAATTCCTTAGGGCTGCTGTAAAGGTATACAATTTATTCACAAGATGATAAGTTGTTAGATCTATCAAACCATCATATCTGGAATGATATCTTCAGCCATTTGGGTTCAAGAAATCATTAGTTCTTAGATGAATC
The DNA here is from genome assembly GCA_024174645.1 of Lemna minuta. Lineage (NCBI taxonomy): Eukaryota > Viridiplantae > Streptophyta > Magnoliopsida > Alismatales > Araceae > Lemna > Lemna minuta. Next base: position 22,082,240 of record CM044101.1, on the reverse strand, counting down.
CAAGTGTATTCCTCTTTGATGTCCTCCTTCTATTGCTAGAAATGTAGAAATGGATAAATTAAGAAATCTTGAAAAAAAATCAACCACTATATTCAAAAGAGAAAAAGGAAATCACGGAAAAAAATACTATCAATGTTGGTCGTGTGTCTATTGGGATGTCCATTGTGTGAGAGAAACAATCGATCAATAGTCTCTCGATGAATAACCCATTGAATGGGGAGTTTCAAAAGCTATATAGAGGCCTCTTGCTCCCCATTAAGAGGGTGGTCCTAAAAGATCTTGAGAGGGGTCTCTATAAGTGTTCCTAGAATGCTCCCAATAGGGACCTGTGGTGACAGTTGAGAGAGCTTGAGAGCAAATTTGAGAAGATCTATTGTTGGGGAATCAGTTCAAGTTCTTCATTTGTGAATCTACAGATTTGGAGTTTGCTCTTTCATGGTAGAGTGAGAGATCCTTGTTCCTACCATTAGTGTCAAGCGAAGCTTTGATGTCATGAAGATTCAACTCCCTAGCGAAGTGATATTTGATCATAGTTGGGTGATTGGAACATGCACATGAGGGAGAGTGAGAAAGAGGAACAATCCAAAACTATAGATTATTAGGTTTCTATCCCTCTTATGTTTTAAGATTATAGTATTACATGGGATGTATGATTAATATTAGACATCATAAGCTAAAAACTAAAAACTACTTATTTTAATATCCATATTTAATGCAAGAAACCTTTTAAAAAAAGTAGATTATTTTCTGCAATGATCGACATAAATATTAATAAAAGAATTGTGCTAAAAATCTTCTTCAAGAATTGCAATTACGATGAATTTCTTCTAAAGATCAACTAAAAAATCACAAGATAACACATTCCAAGTTAGGAAGCTAAAAAAATAATGATTGACAAATAAAAAAATTTCACAAAAATTGAGCTCTCCTAGCTTTTCTTCATTTCATTAAAAAATATTGCAAGTATAATTGTCTGTTTGTGAAGAAAAAGAGAGAGAGAGAGTGAGCGAGAGTAGAGAGAGAGATGCGTTTAACATGGACATCAAATATCTTATCCTCATAAACTTTACAAGAAGCTAGAAATCAATCAAAAGGAGATATACCCACAATTTTCTTGAACCGATTACTTTCCGGGGCTCCCCCTGCAACTTCAAAATCTATGGAAATCTGGTGGAGCCGGAGCTCCAAAGATCAAACTTCTTTTTCTTATAAAATTTAAACATGCACCCCAGTCAAATGAAAAACAAATCACCCCAATTTGTCTTAATCCGGATAGTCTTCTCTATAAATTCTTAACCAAGTCCCCCGCTTCACTCTTAATTTCCTCTGCCGTATGGAACTCCTCATTCCCCTCGGAGGATCTCTCCGTACAACTCAAAAACTCCTTAAATCCGTAGAATCTAGAGCTCTAAACAGCTCCAAATGCGTTATCTGGCGCCCTATCCCTCGTCGGAATCTTTCATTCGCTTCTGCGCTCTCTTCCTCTACGGGTTGGATAGTCGACGTGGAGGAACCTTCAGCGGAGGTCGGTTCTTCCAGGACTGAGGTCCTGGATTATTACGTAGGAGTACTATCTCGGGTTCTTGAAGAGTCCGTCTCTCTCTCTTGGCTTCTATTTTTACTTTCATCTTTTTTGTTCAATTTTGTGCTGATGGTTCATTTCTGAACAGCGAGAAGGAAGCTCAATCGTGTATTTATGACGCTTCCTGGCAGAATCTGTATCGTTTCTGCTGTGAAATCGATGAAGACGCTGTAAAAATGCTGGCAGGTTTGTATTCATTTGTGATTGGTGGGTTAGGATGTTTGATTAATTCACAACTTCTGTGGATTCTAGGTTTTACTGGTGTTTTATCAATTAGAGCAGATGATAGAGTCAAATCCGATAAATTGTTCCCCAAAATTATCCTCTTTTGGGACGTGATTCATGTCACTGGTTAGTGAGAATGAAGAAACCAGGAGTGGAAGTTGTTACTAAAGCTCAGATAGCTGATTACTGTGCAGACACTTTGACGAAGGTTTTAGGGAAGTAAGAAGACTTTTTATGACATTCTTCTTGTAATCTTGATGCAGCTAAAACAATTCCTTAATTTTTTCAGTGAAAAAGATGCTCAAGTATCCATTTATCACATATCATGGGAGAAAGATTTTGGGTTCTCATGTCAGATTGATGAAGAATGTGCTAGAGGATTGGCTGGTACTTTTCTTGAGTTAATGATTTCATATTACCTCTTTTTGGGTTCTTAGATCTTCTTTAACAAACGATCAGATTTGCCTGAGGTTCTTAGTGTTTGTCGCGATGAGAATGTCAACTCAAAAAATAAAGAATATGGAGGTATGTTTGAGAGTTTTTCGCGGTCTGAACTTTTGATTTCTTTTAGTTGCCTCAGGGAATTCTAATTTGCATTCTATACTTCTCATAAAAAAATTATGTCATTGTTTCCCCTTTCATTTGATTGAATGATGGTTTTAGTGACGTTTTTCTTTTGGCAAATAAGTTGCACATTATTTTATTTACTTATTTGAGTTGATTAGTGATGTCATATATCTCTTAGGTGATGATACTCCAAAGATTTTGGAAACCTCAGAAATTCTTGAAAATAAAGGGAGCCCAGCTATAAAAACGAAAAGACTCTTTGTTGCAGGTACATGGTTTGGCATTTTTCCATTAATGAGACATATTATCCGAGACTATGTATTAATTTAAATTTTAATTTTCTCTGTGCTATTTATGCTTAAAATGCCCATTTTCTTAAGGTAAGAGTTTTAAGGGTTAGAGTTTTGGATTGAAAGTTAGTGATTTACTGCTAAGGGTTTAAGGTTTTGGAGTATGGTTTGGGCTCAGAAATGGAGTTTAAGGTTTAGAACTTTAGTGCAAGGTTTAGAGTTGAGGGATTAAGGGCACTGTTTTGGAGTGAGGGATTTATGATTAAGGGTTCGGAATGTAAGATTCGAGATTTGGGAGTCATTGTTTAGGGCCAAGGAATTATGGTTTGGGTCGTAGTTTAGGGTTTACTAGTATCTAATGCTAGCCTTTGGGCATTAGGGTGTAGTCCATTTTCTTTGGCTTAATTATCCTTTAATGAGATGGACTAATTTTTAGGGAGTTCCAATCATCAACATCTGTTTACAATCATGATGTTTTTCAGGTTTCTTTTGGGTTATTCCTTAAGACTTTTCTTTCTTAATAACCCAACCGAAAGGTTAATAGTTATGAGATAAATCGCTTCCTTAGTTAATTTTGTTTGGATTACTATTGTAAGACGCTGTGGACTTATTATTTTATCAATTGTCCTGATATGTTTTTATACTCTGTACTTTTAAGGTCTTTCTTTTTACACTTCTGAGAAGACTCTACGCGAAGCTTTTGAGGGCTTTGGGGATCTTGTTGAAGGTATTATCTTCAGCTGTTGGCCTACCTCGTAGTGTGAAGAAAATGAGAAAAATACACAATTAGCGTTTGCCAAATCATCGTTATCTCTTCTGTGTCATCCTATGATTCACTGGAACTTCGTTATAATCTCTTGTCATCCTTCTCTCAAAGTTTAGTTTCTTGCCCATGTTCCTGTCTCCTCATTGTCTCAGTACATATTGTAAAGAAAGAGATATAACACACAACTATGTTTCATCAAATCATAATTTTATATCTTTCATCCATGTGATGGATGGATTGAATCATCTTGACAAGCACTCCTCTCTTTCTTTCAGACTTACGATTTTGATGTCACGTTCTTCATTAATAACTTTCATTGTCCATTTTGAAAGTAAAATATGTGATTATCCTTACTCCCCCTCACTTCCCCTTGTTCTTCATTAGTAGATCCAATGTTCAAGAACTTGGATTTCCATTTTCTTTTAATAAATTCGTCCATAAATCGGTGTAATCCCCCATTTTCCCCAAGTTCTACATTAGAACTTGGATTTGATCATCCTTGATCTAGTCCCCAAATTTCTGAAGTCTTAGATTTGACAATACCTATCTTACCAATCAAATTTTGTTCGATTCAATTAACTTTTCAATGTTACGAATAATGAAGAAAAATATAATTTCTATGTCTCCTGACGGAATTGTCCATTTGTAGTTAAAATCATAATTGACAAGATCTCGAAGAGATCAAAGGGCTATGCTTTTATAGAGTATACCACTGAAGAGGCTGCTTCTAAAGCCATGAAGGAAATGAATGGCAAGGTGATAAAAAAGTCAATGGCTTTCACTGCAGTTGAACAATATTGCCAGGTTTGAATTAATTGCTCTCTGGATTGATGCAGATAATCAACGGGTGGATGATTGTTGTCGATGTGGCAAAATCTGGTCCGTCCAAGAACAGCGATGGGGCACAGTGGGGTGCACCGTGATTCTTCAGAAGCTGCGGGAGAATGTCATGCTGCCTGGTCCGATTGGCATACTCCTCGAGTATGTTTCCAATTTTGATTCTTCTTTCTTCATTTGAGATTGAGGGAGGAAAGGAGAGATAGATATATAGATAGGGGGAGAGAAATGGATAGAGGGTCCACGTGGTTTGACTTTTGTTGTCCTAATTGAGATTTAACAGGGCTTATCCTTGTTGTATCTCTAAAAACTGTGCCTCTCTCAGTAGAATTTTAATTTTCTTTGCCAATGTATATGATCTTGGTCTATTGCTTTGATCATAGAACATTTTTAAAAGTCAAGAAAGATCATTGGATTGTTTCTGCAATCGGTCGGAGAGGGAGATTGAGAGATAGGTGGGTGGGTAGATGTCTAGGCAGAAAGATATGTTGAGAGAGAGGAAAATAGAGAGAAGAGTCAATTGGTAAGAGCATATGTCAGCTGTCAACACCCAACCCCCACACACAAATGCTCTCACACATGCATGTTTCAATTAGAAAGCTAACCTCTTCTTACTCGCTGCACTGCTATTCATATCTTGCCCATCAAGCTTGCCAATTGTTCACCTCCCTCGGTCTCCTTGCCTTGCGCCTTGGACGGTGCTTCATGTGTCCATTCTGTTCCTCATATTCGTCTCTCGTTTCCATCTTTTGTTTTCTTCCAGAGCACTCACTTCTTTGTGTCCTTTGTGACCAAGCCTGTTTAGCTTTTGTCAGCTTTCCACATCTTTTCAGTGGACGCTTCTGATGTCGTCGACTTGTTCATCCTGCCTTTTCAAAGTTCCCTTGCAATTGCTAGCCATCAGCTCTAGTCATATATTCCACCCCATTCTTTTCACGCCTTCTCTCCCTATACCTGTCTCCTCTGTATAGATTGTATTCTGCAATTTATTTCTTGATGCCTGTCTAGAGAGGGTTTCTGAATCTTGTTGGACGATCTAATTAAAATATAGAAAAATCATTAAAGTTCAAGGGAAATCCCAAGGTAAATTTGGAAATCATATTCGTGCTTAAATTTGCAATAAAATCCCTCAAACATGACATAATTAGAAATAATTGAGTAAAACATAAACATGGATATGATACATGATATCATACATCAAATGTATCACTTTAAAGCATGAATTAATGATAAATGACATGAAAGACATGATCAAAATGTATGTTATCGGCGACCAAGTTCATGCGCCGTTTATCATCTATTGTTGAGACTCAAATGGTAGATGCCCACGTCTAAGACCAACGACAGATCCTTGGCCTCATATGGAAAAGGTACTAACAAAAGTTTAGATTCCTACCACCATCATGAATAAGTATTCGTTAATGGGCAAGATGAAGTATTCGTTATGAAGAGTTGAGTCACTATATAGGTGAAGCTTTCAATGATGCATTTGTAGTAGCCCACCGAATTAGTGGTCAAACATGGGTGAGAAAAGGTTTCTCCGGCCTGCTTTTGTTGCGAGCGAGCTTCTCTCGATATACCCCACTTAGGGTTCTCCGGTCCTGGTGTCGGTACTAGTTTTTATAAAAATCTAAACCTATACCTAACTTTGGTTTGGTTAAACTTATACTTTTAGTGATGTATTATTTGTGTTGAACAAAACTTAAGATTCTTAAAACATTATAATTTGCATACATATAAATACATGTTTAACAAAAAAGAAGACAATAGATCATCACTTCCTAACATATAAATAATGTATCAAGAATTCAAGATAAAAATCTAAAATTGTTAAACATTGGCCATTAAAAATAATCAAAGTTTTAGGTTCTCAAAGAGAACAAACAATAGAGTTTTAGAAAATTATCAATTCACTATTCTACTTTCTTCAACTTCTAAATCAATTTCATCATCTTTAGTGACATCCTCACAACTCTAAGACTTTAAGGTCATCAAAGCAACTATAGTGTCGGGCGCTAACCTTCCTCTTCTAAATGTGATAATTCCTCTATTTGTGAAAACAAGAGGGTCAACGGGAGAGCTCGATGCAGAAATAGAAAGGAACTCCTCTGCGAGCACTGAAATGCATGAATATTTGTTAGATCCTCTCTTGTACAACCACTGTAATGGGTCGTCATGTAAGCAATCAATGCAAGGTTCACATAAGTAATCCTCTAATTCAACCATTTCTGATTTCTCATCTAGTTTTGTGCTCCTATTCGATTGTCACTCTATAAATTGTTTCATTACTTTTGAACTCTTGTGACTTTATGAAGACAAACGATCATCAATCAATACAAAACTCAAAGCTTCTATGATAGGCACTAATTCAATCATGTTAAGTAAAGTTTATACAAAAAAGTTGTGCTTACCATAAGGAATATGCCCTAACTTGAATCTAGGGTCTAGCATTGTGGCAATAGGAAACACAAGCTTTCTCCTCACTTGCATATTATATTTTAATAATTTCTCCTTCATCATTGTGTATGCACATATTAATGCCTTTGCATGGTCATTGCTCATTTTTGGTCATTTAAAACCTTGGAGATGATGATCTAGCTACCTTGGAGATAACAAGTTCAATTGTTCAACTAGAAGTCCATAAAATCCTGATATATTTGGTGATGTAATTGATTTTGACTTAGAAAATACTTGAGTTGCCACACAAAAAGCCAAGAGTTCATCTGAAAATATCTTTAAGAGCTCCCATTCTTCATCCTTAATTTGAGAGTTTTCTTTATTTGTGTTTATAGGTCACTCGCCATTGCCTTCAACACGTCTCTTTTTTCCCAAGCAGCCTTGATCATATCATTTGTTGAATTCCATGTAGTTCGGACATCCTGAAAAAGAATATATTTATTTGGCATTTCAATTCATCACACAAATTCTTATAGTGATGAATCCTCTCTGGAGAATGATTAACCGTAATAATAAGTTTTCGAAGTCTATAGAGAATCTCACCAAACGGTTTTTAACTAATGGCTTCTAGTTCCTCTATATGTTTGTTGTCATCCTCACTATTTGAATATGACTCATTGTTACCAAGCTCCTTTAAGCCACATTGTATGACTAGATTGAAAACATGGGTCATGCGAGACATGAGATAGTTCTTAGTGAACCTTGAACTAGAACCCTCCACAATTTTTCCAAACTTGTTGACATTGTCCTATTTTTGCTTGCATTATCAATAGTGATCATGCATAACTATACAAAATAAGGAAAACACATATTTAGTACAAAAAAATAAACAAGCAAAAAAAATGCTTACTTTGTCCGTTAAATTGTAATAAACAAGTACTTCATGCAAAACTTTTGCCATGTGTGCACCTCCATGAAATTCATGCAATTCTTTGACAACAAGAACACGTTCATGAAGGTTTCACATGTCGTCAATCCAATGAATCGTGATCCCAAGTTGTGGTAGTTCAAGTGTCTACTGTGAGTGATACTTTTTCAATTGGTCGAAACAATTTTCACATTTTTACCTTTTCACCATCAAGCTTTGTAGAGATACCACGTCGTAATGTGTTTTCACTCAAAAGGGACACTTCATATTGTGCAAAATAGGAACAAAAAGCTTCAAATTCTAGATTCTCAAGTACAGTAAAGGCTGTATTAGTTTTGATTATCAAGTCAATAAATCTTTCCTTAGTGAGCTCTTGAGTCCTTCCTAAATATTTCCTTTTTTTGGAAAAAAAATTGGTCAATGGATTTAGAGTACCTAAAGGCTTGAGATCCTTATAGTAGAGCAATGAAAGTGTTTCCATAGAGCTATAGTGCTCCCTGTCTTGTCTCTCTTTATTATAAGTTCTCTAGAGGGGGTGCTTTGCTTACAAATGTTGCAACAATAATGATCATGATTGATCTTTGTATAGTAGACTGATTCCAGAGAGACTTTTCGATGTTACGAGGAATTTATACTATTCACACTTGTAGAAATATGTGTCTCTACATCATTTGAGGTAATCTGCTAAATGTAGATGAATTATGATCATAAACACTTTATGTTATTAAAATAGAAAATATTTCATTTATGATCAATAAGAAATTACATGCAATAATAGAATATAAATTACCTCATCTTGAGTGATATCCATTTGAGGTCATTGATGCTCCATAATTATAAACGTAAATTTCTAGAATTCACCTATGTGTTATATTTTGAGGTCAATAAACTTTCAAAATTTTGATCAAAACATCAAATGTAGCGAAATAGATTGAATCAGATATTTAAAACATTGAGGCACTAAGAATAGATGATCCTCTAATTTAGTATATATAAAAAAATACTAACATAGTTTTCTTGAAAGAGTTCTTGAAGCTATTCAAGTATCTAGCATCTAGTGGTATCCACACAATCTCTGGATGGTTAGGTCTCCTCTTCAAAGCTCTTCACCAAGAGCGAAAGAGAAGAAATAAGAGAATTCCCATAAGGTTTGCATATACACCTTGAGTTGTGATCGTTCTCTCCCTATTTATAGACATTTGGTATGAGGTTTTTTATATAAAACCCTCATAATTATGTCTATATCCACCAACATCCACATACCTTATGTGTGTGACCCTCTAGGTCCATATATCTCACTAGTTAATAACTCTATAGACCAAATAATACCTTATTGGTCAACCTTATTTAATTACTCACATCAACATATAGATTAATTAATTAAGGATTGATTTAACCCAATCGATAGGTTGAGCTGTCAACTTGTTGGGTGCCAAGCTAAAATACGTACTCTAAGAGATATGAAGGATGTAAGAACTCACTTATGAAACCTTGCTATCATAAATTACCATGTATATATAATCCTTCATCCACATGAGACTCATGAATGACTTAGGGTATGGTAACCTGTGAAACCCTAATAGGTCACTCAAGTTAGTACTCATGCATGTAGGAAATCATCGAGAAATCCTTCTATGATATTTCTAATACCTTGGCCAAGGATTTTATTGCATCTCATTCTTTGAGTCAATCTCCTCAAATAACAAGGGCGAATGATCCCATCTTGATCACACAATCATCTTCATGGACTTTATGTCGTATCTAATATATGACATTTTAGATATCCCAAGGCTAGGGATTAGTTAGTCATAATCAAAACACGATCATCCATCCACAAGATGACTTTGGCATCTAAAGTCAAAGGACCACATACAAAACCATGAACTAGTTTGAATTGATACTAATTGATACTAATAGGTCACTCAAGTCATTAATTCGGTGAAATTTTTCTCCAAAGAGTGCCTACTATCTATCCTTAGTGTCTCCATACCGATGGCTATAGGATCAACCATAGTCATCATATGAGTAAGATTAGATAATACTAATCTTTTTGGATAATTTGATGCCCCTCTATAGTATCTCACGAATAGGAATGTTTATAATATATGTTTAAAGACTAGTGATCATTATATTATGATCTCATCAAAATTTACTTAGTCATTACATATACTCATGGACTTCATTGCTAACATCGTATAGGAATGACAATGAATGAATTTCATTTCAATGAACATAAACAAGATACATGCAAGTGTGATTGGCTCATATGCCACATAATATCGATCACTATGCACCTAAACTCACAATTACTGCTTTTGGCTGAATTAGAAATTATTTATGCAACTAAAATTAGCTTAAACAGGGTAAACATGATGAATGATGAAAGGTAGTGAGCGATGATGGAAATCATGTGCTTAATAATTACTTCATGAAAGGTAGGGAAGAGGAGAGAACGAGAGAGGGGAGGGGAGAGAATGAGAGAGGGGAGGGGAGAGAATGAGAGAGGGGAGGGGAGAGAAGGAGAGAGAGAGCAGGGAGAGAATGAGATAGGGAGGGGGAGAAAACAAGAGAGAGAGAGTAGCGGCGAGAACGAGAGAGAGAGAAGGAGAAAGAATGAGAGAGAGAAGATGGGGGAGACAACGAGAGTGAGAGTATGGGAGAGAACGAGAGAGAGTAGGAAAGATAATGAGAGAGAGAGAGAGATGGGGAGAAAGACAGAGAGAGAAGGGGAGAGAACAAGAAAGAGAATAGGGGACAGAGAGGTCTTAGAGAATGAGAGAGAGAAGAGGAGACATGGAGCTAGAAGGGGAGAAAACAAGAGAGAGAAGGGGAGAGAACGAGAAAGAGAATAGAAAAGAAAGAGAAGAGGAGAAAACGAGAGAGAGACATAAAGAGAGAAGATCAAGAGAATAAAATTATCATGAAATGCGATGTAGCCCCAACCAAAATTTCCCCGCTGACTTTTATATGAATGCCTTTAGGCAGCTGTCACGGTTTGAAACAATCAGGAGGTGGAAGGTTTTGTTACTAGTGCGAAGAGGTTGTAAGGCTACTATGTAGAAAATCATGAGCGAGATAATAGGAGGGATAAGTGAAAGAATTCGAAGACGAAGAAAGACAAAGATAAAGATAGGAATAAGAATATAAAATGAAATCTCTTGATTGATATTTTAGAATGAGATGTAGAGATGTATTTATACTAATTTGGTGGCCAATAGATCCGTTGGCTGTGGTGTTTGATTTGGGGAAGTTTCCTTGATTAATAGCTGGGCATTTGTCGAGTAGGTTCCAGGAGTAGCCGTTGTAACGGTTAGCGGGAAGTTTCCGGGAGTAGCATGAGGATGATCTTCAATAATAAAAGCTCATGCTAGGTTTGTGGTGAAGTTAAAATATAAGGCATTTTAGAGGCAACGGAGTTGAATCATTCATGCAGATCTGTCAAGTAAGCTCTCAGGTGTCAAAATCTAAGATCAACGAGGATGAGTACCGAGCCGAATAAGCACACAAGTTGTGTATGAGGAAACGAAGTGCATTTTTTAATAATGCCTAGAGCGATAAGTGAAAAGGCATAGAGAAATACTCCCTTGTGATATCGAATGATCTCTCCTCCTATGGCTGAATTATTGTGCGGTAGGAGTGTGAGATTCAACTTAAGGGATCCTTCCACTGGTGGCTCCCAAAGTAGGAATAGAGGCGAGTATTAGAGAAGGGCTCTCAGGAGTTTGGAGATTGAAGTACCTAACGATCAATATTGGAATGTTAATCATTGTAGGATTTAATTTGATTCATAAATTAAAATTCTCAATCACAATTCACACAAAATTTGGGGATTTTTCTATAGTGGTGAATTGAGGCCCCATCCACAGTGAAATGGACAAAATTAGTGGTGTTTTCCGATTGAAATTGATGAGAGGAAATGTTTAATAGTCTAATTCTGTTTAAAGATATGTAGCTTATTCTTAGTTAAAAATTTGACGTCTATTCTCACTTTAGATTTTTTATTTCTGTTTGATTTAAACAAAAAAATATTCTATAAATTCTCATTTCCTTATTGATTTAAATCCAATTCTTATGATTTAAAAATTTTAATTTTCTAATTACTTATTATGTAGTTGTTTGTTAAACAAAAAAAATTGTTCTTTTTTACCGTTTAATATGTAAAATCTGTTTAATATTTACTTAATATTTGTTCGGTTACATTTAAAATCTGTAATGTGGTGGTTTAGAATCTAGTCTTGTTTAATATCTGTTTTGTGGTTTTCTAAAATCTAGCTTTATTTAAAATCTTTTGTGTGGTTTTCCAAAGTTTTTTTAGTTTAATTTAAATATTTTTTGAATATTTAATATCTAATTTTAGTCATACTTAAGATCTGTTGTGCTTGTTTACATCTATCTTTAAGGTCATCCAAAATTTATTTTTTGAGTTCTATAAAACTGATTTTGGATTCTTCCAAGGAGCAGATTTTGTTTTTTATTCTTGAATTGATCATTATTAGAATTTTGGGATTAATCATATTGATTTAGCTAGTCACTACACCATTTAGAAGCCTTTTTAGGTATTAGTAAGAAACTCAAACAAGTGTACATCAAGGTGAGATAAAGGTGTTTATTTTTTAGGTAAGTTATAATCATTTATTAGTCCACTCATCATTTAGGTGCACTGGGATTGCTGCAAACATTTTTAGAGGATCACTCTAGGGGTACCTAGTGTGATTGTATATGCTTTATTAATACATTCAAGGGGAAAGACTTTGAGTATCAAATTCAAAGGCATAAGGCAAAGAAATATTTCAAAGAGTTTTGATTTTTTTATTTAGCAATTTACTTTTCATAGTTTTTATCTTTGAAATTTATATTATTTTCAACTATTTATTTCTCGTTCATTTAGTTTGAAGTTTCTTTTAAATCAGTACATCAGGTGAGCTTTCCTTAAGAATTAGGGACTGCTAGGAACACCCAAACACATTATGTTGGCTCTGGGTGAGTGATAACATGCATATTTAACTTGAAATACTATCATATTAAACTGATATTAATGCTTATTTTATGTAATTATGATGCATGTTATCATAGTTTTATGAATTTTCTCCATTGGCATGCCATTTTACTAAAGTCCATATTTTTGCACTATTTAGGTTTAATTATGTGTTTTATTGATGTTTGACCTTTTGTAAGGTCAAAAAATTAGAAATTAACCATTTTCCTTGATTTGATTTTGACTTTAGTAGATGATCAAAAGAAGAAATTAGAAGAAGAGAATGATGGATGAATCAAAGTTAACTTTGAGGGGTTGACTTAATATTATTTTGAATTCATTATATTTTCTTGTTTAAAATTATATTTCATGTGACATGGAATTAAAAAAAAGAAATTTTTGATTCAATGGAGAAAATTTGAGTCAAAAAGGAGTTCTAGAAATGAAGTTATGAATTTTTGAAGATCAATAATTTTTTCAGAAATTTTTAATAATTTTTCAAGAATTTTTAGAGTGACAATATTTTCAAAAAGGGGTTTATATGCGAGGGACCTGCGCGGAGCTGACGTGGTGTGAAGTAGACACGTGGCGGTGACGTGTCATTTTCGTGCGTCGTTAAAACACAATGACGATGGTCAAACAAAATTTATAAAACCGAACTCACAAAGATAAGATATAATAATCAAGTATTGTGTAAGTATCGGGTCGATCCACAGAGAGCAGGGTTGACTTTAATCGCAGAGTTGACTTGGTCAAACTTAGGTTTAAAAGGGGTTTTAAAGAAATAAAAATAAGATTTAATGAGTGGAAATAATATGAATAGACCTAATAAGAAGTTTTAAGACTTGAAATCTTGGATTTGACAGAGAAAAGTCAAAAGTCAAAGTCAAAGCGTTGACTTTGAGCAACAGTAGGTGTACTGTAAAATCAGAGAATCAAAGAGGGTCAGAAGATTAAGAAAATTATATATTTGGAAACTAGAGAGAAAATGAAATTTATTGGTATAAAATTCGTGATTTTTGGATAAGAATTGGATTTACTATGAATTATTGAAAATCAAGTATAAGAAAATCCCCGAAATAAATACCTCAGAGGAAATCTTCAAATGGACCAGTCAAATGAAATCCAAATCTTACAATTTATATGTCAATGGAAAGCTAAGAACTAGAGGAATCTAAAGAGACCAAAATAGTAGAATTCTGATTTGTGAATTGAATGTAATTGACCCCGAAAGTCAATATTTGACTTTTGATGAAGGATGAACAGTCCTTGGTCAAACATCAAATTAAAGGGTCAAATAAACTCGGAATTCGATGAATTTGCTATCCACGGAAAGCTGATGAAAAGAGGAATCGAATGAAACCAAAATCAAGTGATTTGGAATTATAATAGAAGATATATCCTATTTTCAAAATCGGCGACTTTTCGGGCTAAAAATTAGGAAAAATGAAGAACACTATGAACTACTTTGCAAAATTAAAGATCTAAACCTAATAAGGATATAAATTACCTCTTGATAATCGATCGAACCTTACTACTAACCCGATTGCTGCAAGAATGGGGCCTCAATTCTCGTGAATTGAAGCGAATTTGCTCGGATTCTTCATCGTAGACGTTCGGAATTCAAGGGGAAAATTCGATGAAATCAAGAGATGAAATCGTGATTATCATGCTTCAATGGATGCCTCTCGACACACTTGGAAGCAGAGGATCATGAGAACTTAAGACCTTCCTCGAAACTTGCTTAATTTCTTCAAGAGTCGATCAAAAGTTGAGAACAAAGAAGGGGATTACATCAGTTTTAAAGAGAGAAATTGGCCCGGAATCGTGGGCGATAGAGGCGGTCATGGGAGCGGTTTTGCAGGGTCGTGGGCGCGAGTCTCTGGCGCGGCGTCGTAGCTCCCAAATTTAAGGTGAATTATCCTCAAATTAGCCTCAATAGAGGCCACGATCGCACCACGATCAGGCCACGATCGTGGATCGATCACGATCGCTATCCTCCAAGGTGGCCTTCTGAAAATCGGGGGAGATGATTCCGCCTGAAGGAATCACAATCGCGGCTTGATCGTGCCGCGATCGCGGTTCGATCGGACCGCGATCGTGGTGTTCTTCCACGGGTCTTCTATGCCGTCAGATTGGAATCTGACGCTCCAGCTCTCTTCCGAAAAGAGAGAAAAGAGTCGGCCTTCATGTGGCCATTAGATCGCGATCGTGCGGTCTAAACGTTGATGAAGATGAGCTCTCCTCATGTCGCCACGTGGCGATCGGTGAGCCCTCCGATCGTCGTCACTTAAGTCTCCCTTTTGCGCACGTGATGGATTAAATGATCGCGTGGACTCGGGTCCACGCGATCTCTGCCGTTCCGACTGAATCCCACGCTCATCGTGCCGCCACGCGTCTTGCACAGGTGAGAGCCGTGTGGGAACATAGTCCCACACGGAAGAAAAAAAGAAAGGCGGCGAGTTTAAATTAGGGGGTGGCATAAGGCTTTCACGTTACCGCCCCCAATATCTTACCAGGGTCCCACTATTCCCGTGGGCCCTCCACCTACCTGCCTTACCAGCCACGTGGCGCCCCTCACGGGCGTCTGCGTGGGCCCGTCTGCGTGACCTCCTGCCACGCGTCAG
The DNA here is from genome assembly GCA_024174645.1 of Lemna minuta. Lineage (NCBI taxonomy): Eukaryota > Viridiplantae > Streptophyta > Magnoliopsida > Alismatales > Araceae > Lemna > Lemna minuta. The sequence goes on along the minus strand of CM044101.1, from coordinate 22,067,046 downwards.
TGTCACTTGCGCCCCGCGCGGGCCGGCAGGGCTCTGCCACGTGGCCTCAGTGCCGCATCGCACCCCGAGGCGGTCTCGCGCGCCACGTCAGCCTGCAGGTTAGTAAACCCCTTTTTGCGATTTTAAATAAGAAAAATTCGTAAAAAATCAATTTAAAAATCAAATAAAAATTGGAAAAGGTTATAAAACTTCAGAAATTCATAATTTAAAATATACAACTCCTTTTTAATCCAAATTTTCTCCATTGGATCACAAATTCTTTTCTTTTCAATATCATCTCATTTAAAATATATTTTGAAAGAAGAAATAAAGATGAATTAGAATTTACTTAAATCATTTCTCATTAAACATTCTAAATCATAAATTCATCCTGAAATTATCTTTCCAAACATTTACTAAAGTCAAAAATCATTCAATAACAGAGATTAAATTCTCTTAAATTAAACAAAAGATTAATCATCTATTAAGCATGAAATTGTCCCTAATTTATGCATAAATATCAACTTTAGTGAAATGACATGCCAATGGAGAAAATTCCTAAATAGTATGATCACATGCATCATATTCACATAAAATAAGCATGAATATGAGTTAATTAGGATAAGAATTCAAGTTATAAATGCATGTTATCAGGCGGCACCACATGAGTTGACACTGACACGCGTGGGTGCCTATGTGGCGCGAGAATTAATTGGGCTATGTGTAATGGGACCACCTGTATAATGGGCCTAGGAGTCAAGTTAAGGGGGGGCGTACTAAGGCCCAACGGGCGACGCACCAACGATTGGCGCATCCACCTTATATATGCAATATTTTCTCTCTATTTCTTCCATGTGGGACTAATATTTCTCCTTAGTTCGCAGATGACGTGGCAACGTGTGGAACATTGGATTGAAGTGCAGAAATCATCGCGCGTTGATCTCATGGACCTTGGTCCATTTAATCCTGATCAACAGCACATGATAAATTCCTCACCTTTGATCTTATTAGTGAAATCCAACAGTTGCGATTCAAATTCGCAATCGACGAATGACCGAGCGACACGCAGTTGCCTGTGGACGCTCCAATGAAGATCGGATGGCAAAAGTCAATGAGAAATGGGCCCGGATTAGGGGATTGTGGTCCACTTATCGCGTGCGACGTGGACCCATCGTGACCGATCAATCACTCTTTAGAGAAATGGACGGCTCGGATACTTCACAATTCAATCTTCTATAAATCAATGTTCTCTCTTTCTAAACTATAACTTTTGATTAAACGTGAAGAAATTAAGCATTTTTGGAGGAAGATCTTAAGTTCTTCATGATTTTCTTGCATTCTAGACTCAATGGCGGATGGATTGAGGCAAGTTAATCACGACTATTGTGAGAAAATGTTTGGAAATCACCCCTTGAACGATGAAATCATGACGAAGAAGGAATCAGAGCAATTCTCATCAATCAAAGAAATTTGAAGCTCAATCTTTATGCCAATAGGGTCAGTAGTGTTATTGCTTCGCGATCCTTGCAATCTAGATAGTGTAGATTAGATTTAGATAGGTAATTAGAGTTTAGGAATCGGAAATTTTGTCATTTCGCTCATATGTCATATCAGATTTTTGCTGATTTCCGAACAAGGATTTCTCCCTGATATTAAGTTTAACTCATGTGAAGTTGTTTCATTGGATTCCTTGTTCAATCAGCTTTATGTGGATATCTGATTTATCAATTTTTATCTAGGTTTGACCGTTAAATTTTTTGGTTGACCAACTGCTAATCAAAATCAATCCAAATTTGGGCGTCAACTTGCGAGGCCTATTACTACAAATATAGAAGGTGAAATTTGATAATTTTACTGCTTTTCAAATCCTCTGATCAGAAGCTTTTTATTCACAGTTGATTTTCTAGATTTGGATATCATTTGACCAGTCAATATAAGGATTTTGACCAAAACCTTTATTTCGATGATTTTCTATTTGTTGATTTTAGAAAAATCACAGTAAATCGAATTCTTTTCTAAAAATCACGATTTTTATATCAAATTCTCATCTTTCTCTCTAGTTTCTAAAAATATAATTTTCGTAATATTTTCTCATCTTTTTCCTCTCTAATTTTATAGAAAGTCAAAGTCTGGTCAAAGTCAATGCTTTGATCTTGACTTTTGACTTTTCTTCTCTAAATATTTTTCAAAATTCTTAAAATGTCTTCTCTCATATACTAGTACTATTTTCATTGATAACATATCATTTTCATTTCTTAAAAATCCTAATTAGGCTTAAGTTTGACCAAGTCAACTCTTTTTTGGTAAAAGTCAATCGTGCTCTCTATGGTTTGACCTGATCGCATCGATGTATTTGATTTCAGATATTGAAATCATCGTGAGTTTAGAATTAGAAATTTTGTTTGACTGACGATCGTGTGTTTCAACGACCACACTAAATCGTTCCATCATGGGGGCGAAAAGAGATGACAAAAAATGTGAGCGGATGGCAAGAGGATGTGTCATCTATGTGCTTTTTCATCTAAATCACTTAACCCTCCTTGTTCTAGACGTCACCAGCAAACCCGTCATGCGGGGTGGACTATGATAACTACCTCGGTCCTAAGCGGCAGCACTTAAGCCCATGATGTTGGGCTTAATATTAGCTGCCATGGCCCAAAATGTGGGAGGTCTCCTACAACCCTAATACCTCGGTGTGGTCCCCTGTCAACTCGATGACATCGAGTAGAAACTGAGGGAGGAGCTACGTGCGGATTGCGCATCATGCTGGGGCGTTGGGCAGGCCCAAGTAATGTGCCACTCATGTAATACATCTCCTATAGGATTACTAAAAAGGATTTGACGTGACTATAATGTCAAGAGCATTGATATAGCACTCCTCATATCTTTCTTCATCTTTCGAAACTCCTTTGAGGTTAATATGCAGCTCCTAAACATCAATTGCACCCTTACATCTCCAACGACTCAATTCTTGTCATTTGATGTTGAAAGATTTACAATGCGAGAGTAAATCTGAATAAGACAACTTGACGAAAGAATAGGCAGGGAGAAAAAGTTACGGGGAAGAGAGAGACTAACAGAGTGAGATGATTGCTTGGTCAAAACATCCCAAGCTATGATCCCAAGTTCGCTCGGTTGGGCAAATGATTAGGGTTGACTTCTAGCTCCTTTATTGAAGACATCTTAATTGGGAACAACCTCCGATGTCAGGGAACTTCTCGCACATGATGAGACATTTCTCTATATGCTACCGCTGTTGAAGACTTCGTTCTCACGGGCTATTTTTCCAAAAAGCCTCATTTGTTAAGCCTACAAGCCGCAAAGTCATTGCTCTGTCGAAGCTAGCCCACTGTGTCACAGGTAATCATCACAACCGTGTGGCAAAAGTTTCTTGCAGGGATCTTTCTGAATCCCTATTATTTCCAGAAGTTGGAGTTACGGTTAGAATAATGTGAATTATCCTGGAACGCCGCGCGTCCTTTTCGTCTTTTATCCCTATCCCTTCATACAGTCGTTGAAGAATGTGGCTTGGAATAACGATGTCACGTTAGACGTGACATCGTGAGCCAATTGACTTTATCAGGTTGAAGCGAACAGTACGAGGCCTGCTATCTACTGTGCATGACTGGTACTTCTAACCGAACACCTTCTGTTTCTAAAATTACCATCCATGTTCTTCATCAATGCTTCGATTTCCTCTTCGATGCATGCGTCCACACATCGTAGAGAAACTCAGAAAAATACAAAAATTGTATTACTTGGAGATTTAGAACTCTATAATGCACGTTTGCAGATACAAATGCGGTTACGCAGGAGAGTAATTAATGCACTCGTTATTCGTTCGCAACCCAAACTAATTAAATATATTTCAGTAAATTGAAATTACTAAATTGCTTTAATTTTATTTACTAAATTTGTCATATTTTTACTTACAGAAAATTCATTCTTCGTAATTTAATCGACGAAAGAAAACACTAAATGAACGACGATGTTCTATATTAAAAGACATAATGATGATAACTGGTCTCAATGTTTGACGAGGAATCCACCCAGGAGGCAGAATTTCTTCACGTTCTCGTCTGCTGTACCGCCGATAATTATTAGTAGCGTGACTTCCATCTTCATTTCTCTTCGAACAAACCGAAGCCGTCTCAGTCGATGAAGCGTACGCAACAAATCTACTGCATTACTCTGTCCATCTTCCAACCTCCAACTGTCTCTCCAATTGACGTGAACGTGTATAGGATATCTCGCTTCCCACAGCTCTCTATAAATACCCAGTATTCCTAAACTTCAATGTATTCTTCTTCGTTCTTCCTCCTGAGCATCGAAGGTAAATATGGCAACAAAATCGCGAGTTACAGCCGCTCTCTTCCTGTGCTTCAATTTGCTCCTCTTCACGCTGGTGTCGTCGCAATCCGCGCCCGTTCCAGCGCCGGCGGCTGCACCTCCGGTCCCCGTAGTTACCTGCGTCTTCAACATCCTCAGGCTCGCCTTGTGCGCTCCCATAATCCTTATCTATAAGCTTCTCGGATTCGTGACGGGCACCGGCCTGTGCTGCACCGTCGTCAGATCTATCCCGAGTGACAGTCTCGCCTCCTGCCTTTGCGCTGCAGCTAGAGCGAACATCCTGGGACTGACTATCACAATTCCCGCAGACATTATAGTCCTACTCCGTATATGCGGCATATCAGTGCCGGTCGGGCTTGCATGTCCGTGAAACCCTTAAGTTATCTGTTTCCACCGCGAAATATATATGCGATAAATAACGGAGACTGTACTCCCCTTGTGTGCGCTTATCTTTGTTTCATGAATATGACGTCATCTTGAATGCTATGGCCACCTTTCCGAACCCGATTGAGCCAAAACTCTTTTAACTCGAGATGATGAAAGGAAAATGTTGGACGTGGAACCGAGAGGATTAATTTTCGAGTTTATTATATTAAACGGGGCCCTTTACAACAGTCGACATTGGTTAGGATTCTTGCTGTGCGACGTTGAAGACTGGTTGGCAGGAAAGGCTGCTTGCGAGTAGTTCTCGGCGTCTAGATTACTGGCTAAAACTGATTTTTGGAGAGAGAGAAAGAGAGAACCAAGGACAGCAGAAGATGGCTGATGATTTATGTCGCGGGTTTACTCGCAGCAGCGGGCCATTCTAGTTATTGAGACAGGACAGATGAATTGGAAGTAGCGGAAGGGTAGAGAGGAAGAGAGAAGGAGATAACAGAGATTAAATTTCAAGCTGGTTTTCTATGTATTGATCAACCATGCGTAATCAGAACATGTACAAGTATCCATGGCTGCTTAAGTGAAACGACTCTCTGAGCGGGATCCAAAACTCCATTCATCGTCAGTAGATTTATTCAACGGTATCCTTACGAATCTAGTCAGAAAAATTCTTTCTACGTCGTGCCCTTCTTTCTTGGTTCGAGCCATAAAAAACATTTATTAATTCATAGAATTATAGAAGTAATTCAAGCATCTTAGCCAACATGATATCCTTCGTCGCCTTTACAATCATCTCTTTGCTGCACAAGAGGAGTTCCTAGAGGACGTCTGACCCTATAACTTTAGTTCTTAAGTGATGAACAAATTCATGCGCATCATCTCGACCCAACGATTTACGTCGTGTAAATTAATCTGGATAAAACCATACGTAAAGAATTATTCGTCGTTAAAATAGAAGCCTAGGTTGAAGGAGAGAGAGTAACCGTGTTATAAATATCGAGATGATTGCTTCGTCGATCACCTCGATGTATTTCCCCAGAAACGTTCTGGATTGGGGAATGCTTGATGCGGACTGCTAGTTCGCTGCTACAAGCGAACGAAAGCAGAAGACTTTTCATTCACGAAGATGCATTTTTATCTGTTATGAGCTGGAACATATTGCTCTCCATGAGTTTTCTTCAGTCTTGAAAATTCCAACCAACAAGTGGTAACAGCTGTCTCAACGTGTCTCTCAGATAAATTGCATCACTTTTGCTACTGTTCGGCGGTGGAATGTCCTTCGTCACGCGATAACTCTTGAACTGGATACCGAGAAAGTCGTCAGGGCCATAGACTATTGATAATCGCCGTAATCGCCAACTCCAGGCTCTCCTGTCCTATCCTATTAGTGAATTATCGTGGAAGGGCAAACATCCTTATCGTATCTTATTCCTATCCTTTCATACAGTGGTTGAATAGTACAAACTTGAATAAAAACATCGCGATCATCTCAAAGTCTATTGAAAATACATCCTTAACATTTTGAAAATTGTTAAAAGGCTCTGCGTCACCGCAAAATAGTTCAAATTACGAAAAATGCTTAACATTTTGAAATATCAATCTCAGATTCAAGATAGAAAGTACAGGTTGGCCAAGCCAGCCATTAAAGCGCAAATTAGTCAAATATATCAAACTGACGTGTACTCCTCGATCACTAGATTTTCTTTACTCTTCAATTTAATCAACGCGATTTCCCAAATATTTATTCGCTAATTATGTAAATCATTGAAAGAATGACCATGTTTCATATGAAAATAGATTATAATGATAACTGCTTATAAAACTCGACGAGCAGTCCATCCAGGAGTCCGAAGTCCAACACGCTCATATCTGGCATACTGTATGATCACGAACTTCTTACGATTTCTCTTTCAATAAACCGGAGCCTTCACAATCTGGGAAGCGTATGCACCGCGACTTCTGCAATCGCGAGCGCGATACGACCATTTCCGTCCAACTTTCCAACCTCCAACCGTCCCTCCATTTGATTTCGACGTAGATAGAGTCTCTCGGTTCCCCCGGCTGTCTATAAATTCCCGGAGTTCCTGCATTGTCAATCATCCCCTTCTATTCTCTCTCCATCCCTCTTTCTTTTTCGGCGATCTTCTCCAAGAGAAAAATGGCAGGAAAATCGCGAGCGACCGCCGCCCTTTTCCTCTGCTTCAATCTGCTCCTCTTCGCGCGGGCGTCGGCGCAGTCAGCGCCCAGTCCGGCTCCAGCCCCGGTCAACGTAGCGACCTGCGTCTTCAACATCGCCACGCTCGGAGTGTGCGCTTTCATAAACTTAATTTCCCCGATCGGCAGCGGCACTTGCTGCGCCGTCGTCCAGTCTATCCCGAGGGACAGTCTCGCCTCCTGCCTTTGCCTCGCGGCTCGTGTGGGGATCCTGGGACTGAATATCAGGACTCCCAGCGACATCACACTCCTACTCAATATATGCGGTGTATCAGTGCCCGTTGGGTTTGCATGTCCATGAAACCCTGATTTATCTGCTGCCTACGCCAAATATTTCCTCCGATAAAATAATGGCGCCTGTACGCCGACTGTGTCTTATCTGCTGTGTTTTATCTGAAATCTCCGTTTTATGAACGCCACGTCATCTAAAATACCGAGACTATCTTTTCCTACCTAATTGGGCCGATTATTTAACCAGAGAAGAGTGAAAGAAATACGACGAACAAGAAAACGAGAGATTCGACGCTCGAGTTCAATTAATTGAACGGTGGACGAGACCACCGTGAAAGTTCTCTAGGTTTTGGTTTGTCGAGAGTGATTAGAAATCTGGATTTGGTGCGTCGAAGGGTTGACAGGATAAACATTAAAGAAATCGGATAGATGTGACAAGTCTTAATCTGGCTCTGGTACGCGATAAAATTTCAGATTGAAGCGTTGTCATATCTGTTGAATTCAAATCATCGTTTTTTTCCTGTCAACACATCGACGTCCCAAATCCGGGTTCAAAATCACTCTCGACAAACTTCATGTACGCGTGATTGTCTTCTACAATGTGGACCTCTCGAATTATCCCTGTTCGAACTGAAGTAAGAGACAAGTAAAAACAGAAGGAGAGTCTGGAATCCGGGGAAAAAGAGTCTATAATCACCTCTGTATCTGCTGCTCACGAGGAGTTGGTAAAAGACGTCTCACCATTTAATTTGAGTTCTTAAATGATGGACGAATGATGTGCGTCGTGTAGATAAATCTGCATAAAATCGTATGGTAAGAAGAATTTTTTGGTCGTTAGAATACAACCATCGGGCAAGAGAGAGATCCCGCAGTAGTATCGAGAAGATTGCTTTGTCAATCATATCAGGTATTTTCTCCCAAAAACGTTCGGTTGAGGAATGCTTGACTGCTGCCTCGCGGTTACAAGACATCTTAATCGGTGACTCTACTTTCTAGAGCAGGAGATTTTTCAAAAACGATGGAGCATTTTTTGCTTTTTTGATATGGAATTTACTGCTATTCCTGCAATAATTTTCTTCAATTTCGAAAATTCCAATCTAAAAGGGTATCGATCTGCACTTCTGGGTAGTGGCTGACTCAACGTATCGATCTGATTAATTGCCTCACTGTGGCAACTGTTGGGTTCTGGAATTTTCTTCGATGCGTATTAACTCTTGAACTGGATGCCGAGGAAGTCTTTGGGCCATAGACTATTGATTCGCTATAATCCCGCATACCAATCTCGTCTATCCTTTCCTTCTTGGGAAACGGTTAGAATAGCGTGAAGTACCGTGGAAAGGCAAGCATCCCTATCTTGTACTATCCTTTCATACAGTGGTTGAATAATGGAAACTCGAACAAAAACGCCACGATCATCTCACAGTCCATTGAAGGTCTGCGTCACCAAATTATTGTACAAATTAGAAAAATAACGCGTATATTAAATATTTCAGATTTCAACTCAATCATCTAGGTCAAAAATACCTGTTGGCAGACAAACAGGTGATTGTCATTAATGAACTTAGGAATTTTACGCCACCAACTAATTCAACATATTTTACTGACGTGTAGTCCTCGATCACTACATTTTATCTACTCCCTAGTTCAGATTTTTGAATTTTCTACTCATAAAAATATATTCTACATAGTTTAATAAATTTGACGAAGGAAGGCAGTGAAGGAACACCGAGGTTTCGTATTAAAATAGAGAATATTGATTACTGTTTATCAATAATTCATGACGATCGCGACCTTGACAGCGAGTTATCTTTGAAGAAACTGAGGCCGTCGCTGTCTGGGAAGGGCATGCATCGCAACTTCTACGATCGCGAGCGCGATGCAACCAATTTTTCCATTTTTCCGACGTCCAACCTTCCCTCCAATTGATACCGACATAGATGGAGTCTCTACTTCCCGTGGCTCTCTAGAAATTCCAAATTTTCCCGCATAATTAATCATCTCCTCCGATCCTGGCTATGAGCACTCCCAGAGACATCAAACTCATGTTGAATATATACTGAAAATGGCCTAATCGTGGAGTGGACCCCCGATGCATAGTGGCTGCGTGGGCCACTAACGTTTAAAGCAGTTTAGGAATTTAGCCATGTACAAGTATCCATGGCTAAATATTTCTGACGGCTGCTTAAGTGAAACGACTCTCTGAGCGGGAGCCAAACTCCGTTCATCGTCTGTAGATTTTTTCAACGGTACCCTTACGAATCTAGTCAGCAAAATTTTTTCTACGTCGTGCCCTTCTTTCTTGGTTCGAGCCCTAAAAAACATTTATTAATTCATAGAATTATAGAAGTAATTCGAGCATCTTAGCCAACATGGTATCCTTCGTCGCCTTTACAATCATCTCTTCGCTGCACAAGAGGAGTACCTAAAGGACGTCTGACCCTATAACCTTAGTTCTTAAATGATGAACGAATTCATGAAATCCAACTAATAAACGATCGCGTGTACTTCGGTTCACCAGATCACGATCAAACGGATATACGTAATTCAAAGCTGTTGATCACTTAAGTGAAATCTGACGGTTACAATTTAATTTAGTATTCGACGAATCGTGGAGTGACACACGGCTGCTTGCGGACTCTCCGATGAAGATCGAACGTGAAAAATCAAGAAGGAAGTGAGCCCACGTCGTGGTGATCGTGGCCCACTTATCGTGCACGATGTTGTTAGCGCACTTGTTTTGATATAAATTTGTTTCTTGAATTGACTAATTGCAGTATTAACTCTATTTCATAAGTTATAAATTGACCTGTTCTCATTTTATTATTAGATTAATCGTTTACTCATTGTGATGGTGTTTGGTTTCAGGAAATGCAGCAAGAATCAGATCACATATTCATAAGTTCAATTTACATTTACTAATATTATTCTCTTATGTTCATAAGCCCATTAAGGGCTTTATCGTCACTTGTATCCTTCTCATCCTCTCTAACTCGATATAATATAAAGGGGTTCGGGTTTGAAAATTAGGTCACCGAAGTGAAAAACAAGTTTTCGACGACAACTTTGACGCTACAGCGAACTGCGATCATCCTCTCCTCCGCGATTCACGTGAAGGCAGAAGACCGTTGCGAAGAGAGAGATCTTCATCTGGCATACGGTTCTTTTTCTTCCTCTGCATCTTCAACAATCTTTGAGGAAAACGCACCATCGAGAGTTCGATCGTGGTTTTGTCAATACCCTGTCAACGATCTGGTTTGTTTGATCCGGTGAATAGAACTCCAGTTAGAGTCTTTTTGTTTCGTGTTTCGTTTGGGTTTCTCAGTGGATCTTTCAAATCCGTTTTTTAGGTCAACCGAAAATTTTATTTTAGGTAAAATTTGTGTCTGAGGTAATTTTTCGTTCTCTGTGAGTCTAGCGTTTGATTTCGTGCAGAAGTTTTTTAGTAATAAAGCTTTCCTTATTTTAAATCGTTGCTGTGATTAGATTAGCGATCAACCTAATTTGCGAATCCAAGTCTTTCTCTTCTCTCTGCTTCCGGTATTGTATAATCCTGATATCAATTATTGATATAACCATAATTAAAGCATCTCTATTGTCGTTTCAATTAAGATAGTTTGATTACGTGCATACGAGTCATTCCCTATCATTATAAACTCTGTTATCTTAATCTACGACGAGTTGACATTAATAGCTGACGAGACGAGGTACCGCTTGTTTTGTTTAATTAAATTCTCTTCAACTATATAGTGGTTAATTTATTGTTTTAGGTTGTCCATCAATTAAATTAGTTTGACTTTGTTAACATATAGTGATTCTCAATTGTTATATACTACGTTAGTTTTAACAATCAGCGGAGTTGAAGCTATTAGTAGCGGGACAAGAGGTATTTTTGTTGTTATATTAAATTAAGTTTCCCATAATTCACACAGGCTTTATATTGTTAGTATCCTATCTTTCTGTGGATTAACTCTGACAGTTAGGGTCACGAGGCATATCAAGTAAGTCTTGCTTAAATCTCAATCCAATTAGACATATATATAAATACATATATATATATATATATATATATATATATATATATATGGTTCTTCTCTGTTCTACACTCTGCAGGCTGAATCCACAGGGGCTAACAGGAGAGGTATTATTGGTTATATTGTGTTAACTATAGTTCATAAATTATATAACGTATTAACTCATCAGTCATTTTTGTTTTGTTAATTAATTTAGTTGGTTTAATTGAACTCAGTTATTTTTCTGTCATCAAAATTTCTGTCATATTAACTTACAGCAGGTTGAGACTCATAACGACAGACACGAGGTGATTTGGCAATTCGTTTTACACTAGTTTTAAATCATTGTGTTGCAATAGCTTAAATTGATTGTTTTGCTTGTATCAGACTTATTATCTGTTGGTATAATTTCTAATCCTTGGTTTCCAGAATTCTGAGTGAGGTAGGTCAAAGGTAAACCAAAGTCAACTCTGTTAAGAAAAAGTCGACGGTAGACAGAAAGTCAAACTTTTGAGGAAAGTCAACTCTATCAAGAGGAAAGTCAACTCTGTCAAGAAAAAAATCAACTGTAGACAGAAAGTCAAACTTTTGAGGAGAGTCAACCCTAGTCAGGAAAGTAACCCTAGTCAGGTCAAGTCAACCCTAATTAGGTCAAAAGTCAACCCTGTGTCAGAAAGTCAACTCCAGGTCAAAAGTCAACCCTGAGTCAACAGAAGTCATAAAGTCAACTCTAGGTCAAAAGTCAACCCTAAGTCAACAAAAGTCAGAAAGTCAACTCTGTCAAAAAAAGTCAACTTTAGCAGAAAGTCAACTCTAGTTTATTAGTCAACTTAGAGTCATCAGAACTCGGAAAAGTCAACTCTAGGTCAAAGGTTAATCAAAGTCAACTAGAATCAAGAAAGTCAACTCTGTTAGAAAGGGGTCAACTTTAGCAGAAAGTTATTATTAGTCAGGAGAGTCACTCATTTAGGTAGCATTGTTTAGATACACATCTATCATATTCACACACACACACACGCAGAGGACGAGAAGGTCTCATTTGTTGAGACGAGTAGGAGTCAAGACTTCGGGAGCAGGAAGACCGAGTGAAGCCGGAAGACGAGATCTCAATTTACCGGTGGTCGGCGGTACTAGCGGAAGAGGCACGACAAGGCGTGAAGGGACGAGTGATCGCGTGGAGATCAGCCTGAGGGAGTCAGGGCGTCCAGGAGCCAAGGAGGTCGAGGCCTAGTGGGTAGCACCGTAGGGAAAGGTAAAGGTGAGAGTTAGGCTTGCCGTAGGGGGCAAACCTAAAAACCTTGTATTTAAACATTGTCCTTCACCCTTTGAGTGGTGAGAGGATTAGGTTTCATTCGGTGAGGAGGAGGATCCGAGTCTATAGTACTCGGGACTGGATTAAGGGACATTAGGTCCCCCAACCAGTATAATAATATCGGGTGTATTGAGAGAAGAAGAAGTGAGTGACTAAACAACGAATCTTAGTCAAAGAAGAAAAGTAGAGAATAAAAGTTAAAATTAACACTTAACCTAATTCACCCCCCTCTTAGGTTAAAACCACCTCCCTATTGGGACTTTTCAGATGTGGCAGCATTGTGACCGTTCAAGCGTTCTTCAGCGAATCGGACTACCCAGATATTACGCGATGAATTCTTCTATAAATAGAAGTTCTCTCTAACGAAAATGTGACTTTTGATTAAACATGAAGAAATTAAGTGTTTTTAGAGGAAAATCTTAAGTTTTTCATGATTCTGTTACGTTCTAGACTCAATCACACATGGATTGAGCCAAGTTAATCACGAATTATTGCGAGAAAATGTTTGGAAATCGCCCCTTGAATGCCGAACACACGACGAAGATGGAATCGGATAAATTCTCAGCAATCAAAGCAATTTGAAGCTCAATCTTCACATCAAACAGGTTAGTAGTGTGATTCCTTCATAATCTTGACAATTTAAATAGTTTAGATTAGATTTAGATAGGTAATTGGAGTTTAGGAATAAGAAATTTCGTCATTTCGCCCAAATTTGATCACAGATTTTTGCAGATTTCCGAACAAGGATTTCTCCCTGATCTTAATTCCAATTCATTCAAATTTGGTCTCATTGGATTCCTTGTTTAATCAGATTTCTGTGGTGATTTGTGAATTTTCATCAAGATTTGACCCCTCAATTTGTCGTTTCACCAACTGCTGTTCAAAATCAATTAGAATTTGGCGTTAATTTTTGAGGGCAATTAATACAAATACAAAATGTGAAATTTGATAATTTTTTTTCTTTGGAATCCTTGGTTCAAAATATTTCTATTCATAGGTGACTTGCTCGATTTGAATATCATTTGATAAATCAATTTAACGATTTTGACTGAGATTTTTATTTTGGGAATTTTCTGTTTGTTGATTTTAGAAAAATCATAATAAATACAATTCTTCTCTAAAAATCATAATTTTTATCCTATCAAAATTCTCCTTTTTCTCTCTAGTTTCTGGAAATGTTGTTTTCGTAATAGTTTCTCACCTTCTTTCTCTCTGATTTTATAGAAAGTCAAAGTCTAGTCAAAGTCAATGCTTTGACCTTGACTTTTGAACATTTCTTCTCAAAATATTTCTTAAAATTTTTTAAATATCTTCTCCCATATATTAGTACTATTCCCATTGATAGTATATTATTTTCATGTATTAAAAAACCTAATTAGACCTAATTTTGAGCAATTCAACTCTTTCGATAAAAGTCAACTATATTCTCTATGGTTCGACCCGATCTTATCATTGTACTATATTAATGATTTTTAAATCATTGTGAGTTCAGAATTATAAATTTTGTTAGACCGAAGATCGTGTATTTCAATGACCGCACTAAACTATTTTTGTGAGTGAGTCATATTTACCCATGAGGATAAGGGAGAAATTCTTCACTTACCCATGAGGATAGGGGGATGAGTCTAGGGAGTAGACTAGAAAGTCAAATTGAGACATATTTGTTCTTCACCTTGCAAGATCATGCGGGTCTAAAATGAGCAACCTACTTGGAGCGTGCGTAGATAGGTGATGAGACTTAAAGACTTCAAAGAGGTAGACTAGCTTGAAGGGGAGTAAGGAGAAACACATGGATCTCTAGAAGTCGGCTCATGAGAGATAGGACAAGCAACAGGGTACCAAAGGACATCGACAAAGTGAGATCACTAACTAAGAGCGTGAGTGGGTCAGACCAAAAGCTTGTGTTTGAACTTTGACTTTACTATCCCAACTAGTTAGTATACTACTAGGGGACTAAATAGGTGAGGAGTGTCTCTACCTGGGACTCATGGGGGGGGGGTTGTATACCCTGTCTAATATAAAAAATCTGTTGTATGAGCGACGTGAATATTTGAGTGGATAATCAAGAAATTCATAAAATAATTAGAAAAATATAAATATTCAAAAGAAAATATATTAGTAAATTCACCATCCAATTGGGTTTTTTTAATTTCCCCCATGAATTTGTGATAAATTGAGTGATTTCTTAGGGTTTGATAGTTTACTATACCCTAAGTCATTCAAGAGTCCTGTGCAGATGAAGGATTATATATACATGGTAACTTATGTAGGAAAGGTTCCACTAAAGAGTTCTTGTATACTCCTTATCTCCTATAGCACGTGGAGTAACGTTGCACTCAATGGGCTGGCAACTCAACCTATCGATTGGGTTAAAACGATCCTTGATTAATTAATCTATAGGTTGATGTAGATAATTAATAAATGTTTACTTATAGGTGTTATTAGGTCTATAGAGTTATTTACTAGTGAGATATATAGACGTAGAGGGTCACACACATAAGGTCTATCGATGTTAGTATATATAGATATAATTATGAGGGTTTTTATAAAAAAATCTACATACCAAATGTCTATAAATAGGGAAGAATGATCACAACTCAAGGTGCCCATGCAAGTCTTGCGGGTACGGAAGGCCAAAGGCTGACCGAATCTTGGTCAACCGGACCGGACCGAGATTGTTGGTCCCACAAAATGGGTCTTTGACGGTCTCGATCATAGTTCCGTTTAGTCCTCTTCATCTATTCGGTCTTGGACCAAGTTGAAAAATCTGTTGGGGGGTGGAAGAGGGAAGGCAAATACAAAGCTTTCTCTAGCTATCTCCAGCGAGGAGGGTTTGTGCGATTGATAACATGCATTTATAACTTAAATTCTTATCTTATTTCACTCATATTCATGCTTATTTTATGTAATTATGATGCATGTTATCTTAATTTTATGAATTTTCTCCATTGGTATGCCATTCTACTAAAGTTCATATCTATGCACAAATTAAGGTTAATTATGTGCTTTCTTGATGATTAATCTTTTTGCAAGGTTAAATTAATAAGAATTAAGTATTTTCCTTAATTTACTTTGACTTTAGTAGATGGTTAGAAGATTTAATTTCAAGAAGAGAATGTTGGATGATATAAAATAGACTTCTTAAGAAATTATCTATGTTTATTTGAAATTCATCTTATATGATTCTTTTAATTTGTATTTTTATATGGCATAATATTAAAGATGAAGGAATTTGTGATCTAATGGAGAAAATTTGAGCTAAAAGGAGTTATATAAATGAATTTATGAATTTCTTAATTTTATAGTATTTTTTGGATTTTATTTTGATTTTTCAGGATTTATTTAATTGTGCGGGACCCACGGAGGTGACGTGGCACGATGCGGACACATGGCGGGGCCACGCAAGCCCACATGGATGCCTATGTGGTGCCTACGTGGTGTGAATAGTGATATCAAACAGACGGGATTAAATCGCACAATTGGACGGTCGGGATTAAATCGCGCAATCGGACGGTTGAAATCACACGGAGTGAAATCCGCGTCATGGGCCACGATCTCACTGATTACGCGCGATCTGACGGCTGAAATTACACGGAGTGAAATCCGCGTCACGAGCCGCCAATTTCGCGCCATCCGACGACTGAAATCACACGGAGTGAAATCCGCGTCGTTGGCCACGATCCATCAATTTCGCACAAACTTTTCTATAAATAGATGTTCTCTCCCTTTGTAAACTCAACTTTTGATCGATTCGTGAAGAAATTAAGTGAGTTTCGAAGAAGGTCTTAAGTTCTCGTGATCCTCTGCTTTCAAGAGTGTAGAGACACATCCATTGAAGCATGATAATCACGATTTCATTGAATTTTCCCCTTGAATTCCGAACGTCCACGAGGAAGAATCCGAGCAAATTCGCTTCAATCCACGAGAATTGAGGCCCCATTCTTGCGGCAATTGGGTTAGTACTGAGATTCGATCGATTATCAAGAGGTAATTTAAGTTTTTATTACGTTTAGATCTTTAATTTTGCAAATTAGTTCTTAGTGTTCTTCATTTTCCCCAAAATTTCGTCCAAAAAATTTCTGATTTTGAAAATATGATATCTCTCTTATTATAACTCCAAATCACTTGATTTTAGTTTCATTCGATTCCTCTTTTTATCAGCTTTCCGTGGATACAAATTCATCGAACTCTGAGTTCATTTGACCCTCCAATATAACGTTTGACCGAGGACCATTCATCTTTCATCAGAAGTCAAACGTTGACTTTCGGGGTCAATTACTTTCAATTTACAAATCAGAATTTGATTATTTTAGTCTCCTTATATTCCTCTAGTTTTTAGCTTTCTATTGACATATCAATTGCAAGATTTCGATTTCATTTGACTGGTCAATTTGAAGATTTCCTATGAGGTGTTCATTTCGAGGACTTTCTGATATTTGATTTTCAATAATTCATAGTAAATCGAATTCATATCCAAAAATCACGAATTATATATCAATAAATTAAATTTTCTCTCTAGTTTGTAAATAGATAATTTTCGTAATCTTCTCACACTGTTTGATTCTCTGATTTTACAAAACACCTACTGTTGGTCAAAGTCAATGCTTTGACTTTGACTTTTAACTTTTCTTTGTCAAATCTGAGATTTGAATTCTTAAAAATTCTTCTTTAGTCTATTTAAATCATTTCTATTCGTTATATATTATTTTTACTTCTTTAAAACCCCTTTTAAATCTAAGTTTGGGCAAGTCAACTCTGCAATGAAAGTCAACCCTGCCTCTTGTGGATCGACCCGATACTTACACATTACTTGATTTTATATCTTATCTTTGTGAGTTCGGTTTTATAAATTTTGTTTGACCTACGTTTTTGTGATTTAATGACGCACGAAAATGCTACGTCAGCGATTGACGTGTGATTTTCGTGCGTCGTTAAAACACAAAGACGATGGTTAAACAAAATTTATAAAACCGAACTCACAAAGACAAGATATAATAATCAAGTATTGGGTAAGTATCGGGTCGATCGACAAAGAGCAGGGTTCACTTTAATCGCAGAGTTGACTTGGTCAAACTTAGGTTTAAAAGAAGTTTTACATAAGAGAAAATAAGATGTAAGGAATAGAAATGATATAAATAAGCTAGATAAGAAGTTTTAAGAATTGAAATCTCGGATTTGACAGAGAAAAGTCAAAAGTCAAAGTCAAAGCATTGACTTTGACTAGCAGTAGGTGTTCTGCAAAATCAGAGAATCAAATAGAGTCAGAAGATTACGAATATTAGATATTTGGAAACTAGAGAGAAAATAGAATGTATTGATATATATTTCCCAATTTTTGGATAAGAAAGGATTTATTATGAATTATTGAAAATCAATGATCAGAAAATCCCCGAAATTAACACCTCATAGGAAATCTTCAAATTGAATGCCCAAATAAAATCCAAATCTTGCAATTTCTATGTCAATGGAAAGCTAAGAACCAGAGGAATCCAACAAGACCAAAATTATCAAATTCTGATTTGTAAATCAAAAGTAATTGACCCTGAAAGTCAACATTTGACTTATGATGAAAGATGAACAGTCCTTGGTCAAACGTCAAATTAAAGGTCAAATGAAGTCAGAATTTGATGAATTTGCTATCCACGAAAATCTGATGAAAAGAGGAATCGAATGAAACCAAAAGCAAGTGATTTC